>WTXC01000469.1:0-12668 GCA_022496195.1 Lactifluus subvellereus | reverse complement strand
GTCTTAGCCTGGATTGTATTATTGTGCGCTAAGTCCTCTGCAATAGCAGCGCTAAGACAATTCATTGCATTGGTTAAAAACCAATACGGCACCACGATTAAAGAGTGGATGTCAGATGCAGGTGGTGAATACAAATCTGATGAGTTTATATGTGCACTAAAAGACAATGGTATTAAAGTGCTACAAAGCGTACCACGAACCCCCCAACAAAATGGTCGTGCTGAGCGCTTTATGAGAACTGCCATGGACAAAGCTCAGGCTATGTGTCTTGAAGCGTGCATACCTGATTCCTGGTGGGAATTTGCCGTAGAACAAGCTGTTCATTGCTATAACAGAACTCCTGTGCAACGCCTTAAATGGCACACACCATATACAGCTCTGAATAGCACGGCACCTGATGTTTCACATTTGCGAATCTTTGGTTGTGGTGCATATGTGTACCTACCTGAAGACATACGCCCTAATAAACTAGCTCCCAAGTCTGAGCTTATGGTTTATTTAGGAGTGGTAGAAGGCATAAAAGGCTACCGCTTTATGCGTATCGCAAATAATCAATTATTTACAGCTGCTACAGCGCTGTTTGATGAAACATTATTCCCCAAGTGTAAAGGCTCAAAACCGCGTCCTATTACACGCGTGCAGAAGCCAGTAGAGAAACAACTGCCAGTTGAACCACCTGTTGAAGGTGATGACGATGAGGTTCCTTATAAGCCAAAACCCATTGTCCCTACACCTCCAATTCCTCCGCGAATATGTGCACCTGCACCACGACATGCACCTGCACCTCCTCTTCCCCCACTTCCTTCTTCTAGTGAAGAAGAAGATGAGGACGAAGAGCGTGGAAGTGAAGAACAAGAGGATGACGACGAGGATGCTACGCAATTACCACGTTTACCACGTCAATTGCCCCGCACTCCTTCTCCTCTTACACCTCTTACACCTCCACCAAGGGAGTCACCTCCTCCCAGACCTGAGCGATCTCCGCTGCGACGACCCACGCCATTACCGGCACCAGTCCCGTGCAGATCTGAAAGACTCAGGCGCATACCCACTCGCCCTGATAATGTCTATGGGGAACATAGGCTCCCTGTCACGCCCAGACTCTGGGCGTACCTCCACTGGTGTTGGAGGCGGCGGTGGCGACGACGGCGGGGGAGTAGGGGATCTTGGACGTGAGGGTCCTAAGTCCTGATAACGAGCTCTCGCTGGGGAGCTAAGATGGCGTTTGATCTTAAGTCCTTTGACCATACGCTAGTGACACTTGTGCAAGCGACGCGAAGTCTGGCAATAAGCCAGAGGAGCGGTGGTTCACAAGTAAAGGCCTGAAGACGGTTGACTTGCTGAGATTACAAGAGAACAGACTTAGGGTCTGCTCTAAGGCGATACAACGCGATATAAGTACATTGGGGAGGTGAGTCAGGTCGAGTCATAGTGTCCCTAGGACACTAGTAAGCGGACACAGTAAGCCTCGAGTCATCGTACAGTAAGCAGGCCGACGCGTGAGTCATATTGTACAGTATGAGTCAGTAGGTGCCAGGCAGCGCATGCGCAGAGGTAGCAAATGTAGCACTAGTGGAATGCGCACCAGAGGCGAAGCGTGGGAACACCTACTATAATAGGAAGGTAAGCATGATGTAAGCGAAAGCGGCCAAGTCATGGCCTCAAGCAGAGTCTCAGGCCTAGGGGCCTGGCAGTCCATAAACGCAACGCGGGAGGAGTGGGATAAGTGGAAAATAAAGCGTACATGACCCCCTTGTGCACACCTGAGCAGAGTCCGATCTCGGCATGCACAAACGTGACATTACCCCCTTCTTAGAGTCTGCGACTGACCTCAGTCGCTGGCGTTCTCTGTCCAGTCATAAGCGTCCATGGCGTCGGCATCGTACTCTGCGGCAAGGACGGGGCCTTCTCTGGCAAGGCGGGCTACGAGGGAGTAGGAGGAAGGGGGAGGGGGTCGACCAAAGACGCGCGTGGAGAGCGTCAGCTCTTCTGGGCGTTGAGTGTACCCTTGGCCGGCCTTCCTCAGGGCTTCACGCAGAGCTGGAGAGGGGCAATAGTTGAGGACCTGGTCCTCAGGCGTGTCTAGGGGGGCGTGTGCAGAGGTGAGGAAGGGGTAGAGGACGTTGTAAGCGTCCGCGGCAGAGAGGCGTGTCACCGCTTGGTGACGGAGGTCCCGATAATGGCCTAGCCTTCTCGCATGGTAATTGGCGAGCCGTTTGGCCTCGGCAAGGCGACGCTTCTCCAGCTCCATCTCCTGGGCGTGTGCTTCTATCCCCATCTCCGCGGAGCGTAGGCGTTCCACTTCGCCGATGAGATATGGGTCCCCCAAGGCCTTGAGCCCGTCATCCACATGCTTGTAGAATTGGCCTGTGTCCCCTCCTTCATCAGAGAGGATGGAGAGCTGTCGTGGCGTGAGACGGGGGAGAGGGCACCAGGAGTTTGATGCGACTGGGCGTGCGTAGAGGGCGAAGGTGAAGATGATTTTGTGGCGCCCCATGGTTGCCAGGATGACAGGGTCCTTGGCTCCATACATGAATGCCACGTACTTGGGGATGACATGCGCTCCCGAGCCGTCTTGGATGCGGGTCGTGAAGTACCAGGGAGATGTAGGGGTGTTAACGTGGTAGGGATGCCCTGGATGGTCAGCCTCCACCGCTCCTTCGGTGGCCACTCCCACGTCCATGGCAGCAGGGCGTTCCAGCCTGTGGTGGGGTGTTCTCCCAGTCCGTACTTCCCCATGGCCTTTCCTCTCCACCTCGTCGCGTAGGGAGGCTACCGCGTCTACCACAACGCCGCGGGTTTCATCGTCATCTAGAGTGTCAATTACCTCCGCTACCGTGGCATTGAGACGTCTGATGATCTCCTCGCCAGTCCGGGCGCCCCTCATATCAACAGTAAAGGAGGGGCCTGCCTCGCCGAAGGGGGAGGCTGGCATTGCCTCATCAGAGGGCATTGATGTTGTCATGGGGGACGCGGCTAGGAGGTCAAGGTTGTCAACATGGGGGAGGTCTACGTCTGAGAGGGGGGACGCCGGTGGTGGAGACAGAGGCGGTATGGTCTGGTTGTCGTCGGCGAAGAAGGAGGAGTAGTCCCCTTTATAGATGGGGGAGCCGGGCATGGAGGAAGCCACAGAGGAGGAGGACATGTAAGCAGGACGAGGGCGACGAGGATGACGAGCTGCAGCGTGTGTAGAGCTTGGAGCGTAATGGGGAGGGGCTGAAAAGCGAAAGACTGAGGGTGTATAGAGGCCACAGCGCAAGGAACTGGGGGGAGTAAGTTGCTTGGAAAGAATTAGGGTGTTTCCGAGCGGTCTTATATGCTGTTTTGTTACGCGCCATTCCGTTCCGGAATAGCGCTAGTTGTGCTGTGATTGGTGGTGTGCAGGACTGGTAGCAAGTCTCAGGGTAGTCTGGGAGAGGCAACGTTGACGATGCTATGAACGTGGCAAGCGACGTCTCTGGTCCTGAGTCACTCTTTAGTTCTGAGGGTGGCGAGAACGTTGGCAGACTCTCAGAACTGGACACTGATAGGTGTGAGCCTGCGGTTGGGTTAGGTGCTCCTTGTGTGAGTGGGGAAAAGACGCGTAGATGTCCCTCCCTTCCATGTGTTACCCCCTTCTTAGGTCTCGCATCGCCCCGATGCGGTTTGGTTCTTTGATGGAACTCCTCGATTAAGTCTGGCGCAAACACTTGTGAAGCTGGTTCCCATGTATTGTCAGCGTGTGGGTAGTCTTTCCACTTGATTAGGTACTGGTGTACGCGTTTCCTGCCATAATGTCGTTCACTCATGATGCGTTCTACTTCCCATTGGGGTTCTCCTTCGATGATTTCAGGTGGGGGCGTGTAAAATTAGGTCCATGGGCGTCTGTTTCTTGGTAAGGCGTCAAAAGATCGACATGAAACACATTATGAATCGTCCATGATGGTGGCAATTCCAGTTGGTAAGCCACAGGGGAGATGACTGATGTGATTATGAATGGGCCGAAGCGTTTGGGCGCCAGCTTACTACTGGGATAATAGGTTTTGATGTGGCGTCCTTCGAGCCAGACCTTTTGATCTTTCTGAAACCGTGGTACTACTGTCTTTGGTGGCGCATTCAAGAGCATTTGTGCACGCTGTCTCGCATTTTGATGTGTGTAAGGCGGTCTTGGACCGCGGGGGGTGCGTTGGGTCATTGTCAATCGTGCATTGGGGTTGGTAACCGAAGAGTAGCTCATGTGCGGTGAGTTTTGAGCGATCATGGGGCCAAGAGTTGTAGACAAACTCTGCCATTGGTAGGTAATAGGCCCATTGATCTTGTTGGTCTGGAACCCATAGGCGTAGGTACTGCTCTACTTGCTGGTTCGCACGTTCACTCTGTCCATCTGTCCTGGGGTGGAAGGCGGTGCTAATATTTTGCTTTGCATGAATACTTTTGGTCAGGGCGCGTGCGAAGTGCGATGTAAACCTGGGGTCGCGGTCTGAGATGATGCGTCTGGGTAGTCCGAACCAGGGCAGGATGTGGCGGAAGTAAAGGGTGGCCACCCCTTCCCCCGTGATAGTAGTCGAGCAGGGGAGGAATCGTGCAGCTTTAGAGCATCCCTGATCCACAATGGTAAGGATTGCATTGTGTCCGATGAAGGGGGAGGTCTGTGATTAGGTCCATAGAAATACTTTGAAATGGACCCTCTTCCGCTGGGACGTCTAGCGGAAACAGTGCTGCCTTGGTTTGGGTGGTGCGCGCTTTAGTTTCCTGGCATTTGGCACATCCCTGTACGTATTCCTTTGTGAACTGGTCGAGGTCCTTTCCTCCTTCATAGTGTCGGTGTAGGAGTGCGAGTGTATTTTTGCTCCAGGGTGCCCGGCAAGGGGGTGGTCATGGTATCGCTGGAGGACCTCCCTTCGCGCATTCAACTCCAGAGGGAAAGGGGCGAGGTTCATCGCTCCAACACGCTCTGGTGGGAATAAGGTGACATTCTCATTGTCATGTTCCCCTTTGTCTCCTGGGGGGCGTGATAGAAAGTCTGCGGGTATGTGTTGCTTCCCTGGGATGTGCACCAGGTGATAGTCATATTCCTGGAGCTCTGGCGACCACCTAGCTTGGCGGCGGTTAAGATTTTGGGGGCGCATGAAGTACTGAAGGTTGCGGTGGTCTGTGCGGATGGTAACCTTGTGGTTGCTTCCTGCTAGGTATGCTCTCCAGGTGCGTAAGGCGTCTAACACTGCGAAGGCTTCACGGTCTGCGACGTCCCAGTTACGTTGAGTGGCGTCGAAGGTCTTGGAATGGAACGCGATAGGATGGAGGTGTCCCTGAGTGTCTGTTTGTTGCAGGACCGCTCCCAGGGCATGTTGGGAGGCATCTGTGTCTACGAAGAACGGTTTGTCGAAGTCTGGCTGGTGTAGGACCGGCGCAGAGGCTACTTTGTGTTTGAGTTCGTTAAAGGCTGCCTGGCGTATTCAGTCCACTCCCAGGGGTGTCTTTATGCGTGAGTTCATTCATGGGCCGCGCGATCTCGCTGAACCTGGGGATCCAGCGGCGGTAGAAGAGGCAGAATCCGATGAACGCGCGGACATCTCTGACATTCCTGGGCACTGGCCACTCCGCTATAGCTTTAACTTTAATGGGGTCCATCCTGAGGCGGTCTTTTTCCAGGATAACGCCAGGTACTCTACCATTGTCACCTCAAATTGGCATTTCTCCGGGCGTAGATAGAGATCATGTTGTTGGAGGACTTCAAGAACTGGGTGTGATGCGTCGGTGTAGCGCATAATTCAAGGGTGTGTGTACCAGGATATCATCCATGTACACTGTAACGTGTCCCCCTTCGATAAGGTCTTGAAAATCTGGTTCATCATCGTTTGGAAGGTTGCTGGGGAGTTGGTGAGCCCGAAGAACATAACCATGGGTTCGAATAGTCCTAGGTTCGTCTTGAAGGCTGCCTTCCATTGGTCGCCTTCGCGAATGCGTATGTTGTTATAACCCCAGCGGATGTCCATTTTCGTGAAAAGCGCGTGTCCTCTGACTCTGTCAATGAGTTCTGGGATAAGAGGAAGTGGGTAGCGGTTGCGAGTAGTCACTGTGTTTAGTTTACGGTAGTCGATGACGGGGCGGAGATCTCCATTCTTTTTCTTGACCCAGAATACAGGGAAGGCGTATCTAGAGTCAGAGGGGCGGATAAGTCCTTGGTCTTCGTTCTCTTTGACGAAGGTGCGCATAGCCTTCTGTTCCCTAGGATTGAGCGGATAGATTTTGCAATCTAGGGTGTCTGGCGCCTCCGGTTTGAGGTCAATGGCGTGATCCCAGGGACGTGATTCAGGAAAGCGTTGGGCTGCTTGTTCGCTGAACACTTTGCGGAAGTGATGGTAATGTTCTGGGACGATTTGATCCCATGTCTTCCTTTCAGTAGGCTGCGCCTCCTCGGCGATGCGTTGGGAGACTGTGACCTTGTAGAGGCGCATGATCAGCTCATCTCCTGGTTCTAGGAGGGGTCCCTCAGGGGGGATCTCGACCCGTAAGCTGGAGACGTAGGCAGGGGGTGCTGGCTGTGTCAGCGACGTTTCTGGGGTGCGTATGATCACCCTTTGGTTGATAGTCCCTTCTGTCCAGTCTACTTGTGGGTTGGTAGCTGCTAGCCAGGGGTATCCTAAAATGATGTCGTCTCCTCCTAGCTCTGCTTCATAGAATCGGTAGATGTGGCTGTCTTTTCCAGTGACGATTTCGAGGTCAGTGAATCGAGTGATTTCTCCAATGCTATTCTTGCTACCATCTGCGTTATGAAGTCTCCGGGGGCGTCTGAGTTTGAGCATGGGGAGGTCGTTCCTTTCTACGAAGCTGGGGCTAATGAAGTTTTCTGTTGCACCACTGTCCACGAAGACAGGGAGCTCGGCCTTAAGTTTTGCGGTGTGTAACTGAGCAGGGATACGCAAAGATTTGATTCTTGGTAGATACACATCACGACAAAACATGGCCCGAATACTGGCCGGTGTATTCAGGCGGTTTGAAAACCCTGGGCCTCCCACATCTGTCCCACTTTGTTGAGCTCCTCATCATTTAGCGCGACCATGGCTTTAAGAATTGCATCTGGAGTGGTGAGGGCATTGGAGGTCCCTCCTTCCGCTTCCTCCTGTGGTTCCTCTTGTAGCTGAGCGACTTTGATGGTGTCACGTTTCTTTCCTTTGCGAGGGCAGTTTCGTGCGAGGTGCCCCTGCCTCTTGCATTCAAAGCAGCGCCCTTCTTTCTGGAGCTGTATCTTCTCCACATCGGTGATGGCCTTGAGGCGGTCTACCTCCATAGGGACAGGACCCATCTGGCTAGGGCGTAGTGGCTGTTGTCGTCCTTGGTACTGTTGGGTACGCTGTTGGGGTGGCCTCCTTTGGAAAGGGAATGGACGCCGTTGCTGCCCTTCTTGGGGGTGCATTTGCTGGCTCAGGATGCTTTGCTCTATCTGCCAGTTGAGGTAGTTAGTGCGGGCTGCGTGCTTCCATTCCTCGAAGGTCATGGGCATGGGTCGCTCTTTGAGGCATGCGTTGAGGAGTCCCCTAGTGAGCCCTTTCCAGAAGTACCAGGCAGTGGCCGGGGTATCAAGGTCGAAGCCTCCTTTGTCAGCTAATTCCTCGAATTTGACGATGTACGCATCGACACTCTGTCCTGGTATCATGCGGAGGGTTAAGAGGTCTCGTTGCGCCCTCTGGGTTGCGGCGATATCGTGGAAATCGAGGATGAATCGTTCCCTAAAGGATTCCCAAGGATCGTTGTCCAGAACTTCCCCTCTGGAGATCTGCTGGAGCCATTTGAGGCGTTGGCGCACCCATCCATCCACCTGGGGGCCTTTAATCAAGGTGAGGGCATGTGAGACCCGATTGTCTGCTTGGGCAATGGCGGGTGCATTCCTGTTTAGATAGTGGTAGTTCTCGAGCTCCAGCATCCATTTCTCTGCGTCATCTCGTATTCCAGTAAAGATGGCTGGGGGTTGTCCTACCAGTTTGGCGTCTGCTCCTTGGGGGTTTGGAGCGTTGAGGTTGAATCCTGGGAGGTCCCATCCGCCTCCTGGTGGGCCTCCTCCGGGAGGTCCTCCTCCTGGCGGGCCTCCTCCTGGCGGACCTCCTCCTGGTAGGCCTCCTCCTGGTGGGCCTCCTCCTGGTAGGCCTCCTCCTGGTGGGCCTCCTCCTCCTGGCGGACCTCCTCCACCCCTGGGAGGGCCCGCTTTGGGTTCTGCTGGGGCGAAAGGATTAATCCTAGCAATGGCTGCATACGATGCCCCGGTTCCGATGGCAAAGCGTGCCGGTGCGATAGTGTGAGTCGTCATGGTCTGTATTGGGACCTGTTCTTCTTCGATAGGACTGGGATCTCTGATCTCTTGTGATGCTGCTCCGGCGAGAGCTTCTCTGATGTCTTTAGTAAATGGGGCGACGTATTCTGGCCCTGTTTGCTCCACTGGTTCGTCTAACACTGGGAATCTAGTTGCTGCGTCTGCGTAGGCGAAATACTTGTTCGTTTTGTTGTCAAATGCCACTTCGTACCACCGTCCTGCTACGTGGTGTACGGGGTATGCTCCGGCTTTGCTCCTTCCTGGGAGGATGCTAATGAAATAGTGCCCGGTCCAAGGGATCGTCCCTCGAATCCTGAGTAGATGTCTCCTTCTCGTAGCCAGATGACACGGTTGTCGTCCTTCTTATCGTCCTCTTTGCAGAGGGAGAGTGTGAAGGGTTTGAACTTGGGGTCTACTGGCGACTCCACGATTGTGGTCTGACTGGGAAAGTCTGTTCTAATGTCACGCCCAGACTCTGGGCGTACCTCCACTGGTGTTGGAGGCGGCGGTGGCGACGATGGCGGGGGAGTAGGGGATCTTGGACGTGAGGGTCCTAAGTCCTGATAACGAGCTCTCGCTGGGGAGCTAAGGTGGCGTTTGATCTTAAGTCCTTTGACCATACGCTAGTGACACTTGTGCAAGCGACGCGAAGTCTGGCAATAAGCCAGAGGAGCGGTGGTTCACAAGTAAAGGCCTGAAGACGGTTGACTTGACTGAGATTACAAGAGAACAGACTTAGGGTCTGCTCTAAGGCGATACAACGTGATATAAGTACATTGGGGGAGGTGAGTCAGATCGAGTCATAGTGTCCCTAGGACACTAGTAAGCGGACACAGTAAGCCTCGAGTCATCGTACAGTAAGCAGGCCGACGCGTGAGTCATATTGTACAGTATGAGTCAGTAGGTGCCGAGGCAGCGCATGCGCAGAGGTATGCAAATGTAGCACTAGTGAATGCGCGCCAGAGACGAAGCGTGGGAACACCTACTATAACAGGAAGGTAAGCATGATGTAAGCGAAAGCGGCCAAGTCATGGCCTCAAGCAGAGTCTCAGGCCATAGGGGCCTGGCAGTCCGTAAACGCGACGCGGGAGGAGTGGAATAAGTGGAAAATAAAGCGTACATGACCCCCTTGTGCACACCTAGAGCAGAGTCCGATCTCGGCATGCACAAGCGTGACATACGGTGACGCACTACCCTTGACCCTACCTAGTACTTATAGTGCTTCGCCTCGTCTGTATGTACTCAGACTCGACTTCTTGAGCAATCAAGCTAGTTCCCCTGTTCTGCAAGCTGAGGTTGTCTTGTGATTACCTTAGCCTGCACTTCCCCTCAAGGCGCAGAGGCAGGAGCTTTGCCAAGCTTGTGCCCTACCCCTTGAAGTGTCGATCCACTTTTTCCTCATTGCGTTGTGTAGATACGATCCCTCGATCATATCTAACATCGCACTGAAGGGACTGTCCACTCTCCTTGTGAATCACACTTCGCCTGTGCGTTCCAGGCCCTCCAGAGTCCACAGAAGCCTAGACTTGGGCTAGACCAAGTCAACGAACCAACCAGTCGCACAAGTCGTGCAGAAGGCCAACGCTTGAGCCTAACATCTGTGGCTTCTCGTGTCCAGAGGACGGCTTCGAGGATTTCTGGCAGGCTGATTTCGTGGAGGGGTCCTAGACACGGTCGTTGAGTAGACTCCAGGGCTCTAGCGACAGCTGTAAGATGGTGAGGGCTGCTTCAAATGCTGTGAAGTCTTCTAGCCACTTTTGTTCGATGAACCGAAAGTTTTCTACTTCAATTGAGAGGGCGCGGTGTTGTTCTGATGGTCCTTCGGCACAGGACAAGAAGCAGGTGGCATTGTGACGATAAACTGCGTTGTCAAGGAGGATTCTCCACTGGGTGATATGTGCGTGTCTTCTGTTAAGATCGCTGAGGCGTTCCCAATAGTCTGTATTGTCCAGGGCAGGGCGTTCCTGGTGGTTAGTGGGAAGCTTGACTTATGTTACGGCTCGACGGGCCATGAGCACGACTTGTGCAACTAAGGTGTGGGCAAGAGTGAGCACATGCGAGGCGACAAGCACGTGGTCCTAAGCGTGACACTTCTGGTGGTCACGTCGACGCAAGAGTGAAGCTAGTTCTTCGGAGTAGAGCGAGCACGTGACTTGGTGCGAAGGCTCAAAGCTAAGTCGTTACAGCTGACTTAGAAGGGCATGGGAGCAAAGCAGAGCCTTGCTGAGCGATGAACGTGAAAGGCAACTTGAAGTGGCAAGTTCAAGTGGGAGGGTGACTTAGAGTGGCAAGCTCAAGTGAAGAGGCAAGACAAATCGATTTAAGAAATGAAGTCAAGCTTAGGGCTTGACTCTACGCAAACTAGGACCCTTATATAGGCCTGGTACAGAGGAGTCATGTGCTACTACTACCGAGTCATAACGAGGGTAGTGGAGTAGTCCACTAAGTATAGTACCAGCTCCACAGGCCACTGTGGAGTGGGGTGAGTCACGGTCGAGTCGAGTCGGAGCTAAGTATAGTACGCGCTCCACAGTCCAGTGGAGCGTGGCGAGTCATCACATCAGAGTCCAGAAGTGTAAGCATAATATCACAGAAGAAAGAAGTGGTCCAACTAGTCCATAGGTGAGATCGTAACATGTTGCAGCGGCCATCGCTGCTGTGGGTGCATTGCTGTTGTCACCGCTGTGGCTGCATCGCTGTTGTCGCCACTGTGTCTGCGTCACTGCCATCACTGCCATTGCACCGTGGCTGAGTCACTGCGGTCATCGGTGTAGCTGTGTCGCTGCCGTCTGTCACGGTTACAAGGGACTGTGGCTCTAAGTGAGCGCATTGTTCAGGGTCACGTGATCATGTGGATGTATCACGTGTTCTTGCCGTGGCTTGCTATGGTCACGGGGATCGGGGTCACAGACTCGCTGTGGTAACGTGACGCTCGTGGCACACTGTGGTCATGAGGGTATCGAGGTGGGCCGAGATGCCCAAGTACTTGGTTCCAGTAGGTGTGCTTTAAAGCACCTGTTTGGCAACGTTCCACATGTTATAGCACACGATGACAAGCTTTGATGTGGCTTACTAAGCCGGAGCGGTGGTAGAGACGAAAGGAGAAGGTTGTTGCCATCAAGGTCTGATTGGGTAATCAACTTGTATTGGAGACGAAGTTGAGACTGGGGATTCCAGCTCAACTTCCTTCAGTTCTTATAGTGCTACTCCCTAGTCACTATGAGTTGTAAGTAAGAGTCAGTAGTACTCAATAAGAGTCACTACTATGAGTCGCGTATCAGTCAGTATCAGTCACTAGCGAGCGACTCATAGGGAGTCGCTCTGAGTCGCGTACCAAGTCGCATCGTGTCGCAGTCACAAGGAGTCAGGCATCACATGACATATGGTCATGTGATAGGTAAGGAAGTCAGCGTGTCACATGACATATGGTCATGTGACAGTACAGGTCACGTGTCAGCTCGCAAAGCGAAAGATAGAGACGTGAAAGCAAGGGCCAGAAACTGTAACTAGTGTTTAAAAGTCCGGTCTGGTCCGGTTTTTGACCTTCCAAATGGGGCAACCGGACCGTTATAAACCGGTTGCTTCTGGTCCGGTTGCGGTCCATAACCAGTTGTAACCGGTTGCAGACATGACCGGTCTACAACCAGTTGCGACCGGTCTTTAACCTTTTTGGACGAGTCTTTTGCACTTGCACACCAGTCTTTTGGACAATGGATCAGTGATATGTTATTTTTGTAATACAACTACAACAGCACTACATGTATACAGTAGAATAACAGGTGAATAAGATCCAATAAAGATATGGGTTGCAGGTCCGCAGGACATGGCGCGGCGGCAGGTGGCGGTCCTGGCACGGCGATGGTGCTGGTGTGACGGTGCTTGCGCCACGGCCGGGACAGTGCTGGCGAGGTGGTGCTGATGTGACGGTGCCAAAGATCAGCTAGTTTGTTGTGGCGATCTTTTAAAAAACTGTATTTTGAAGCACTCTAGTATTTAACACCCCATAATATTAATACGGCATTTATGAGACAAAACTCCGAGACGGTGAGGTCATTGCCTATGTTAGCAAGTCTGGCACTTCTATATCGTAGACCCATCTATCTTTGTTTAAGACAGACGAATGCCATGGTCCCGGCGCAGTGGCGAGGACAGTCCTGGCACAGCCGCGGCCGCAACGGTGGTGCTGGCATGACGGTCCTGGACTCCTGGCGCAGCGGCCATCCTGGCGCTGGGAGGTGATGGTGCTGGCGCCGCGACGGCGATGGCCTTGGCGTGACGGCCCTGGCGCCCCGGCTGGGACGGTCCTGACGCGGGGCGGTAACGGTCCCGGTGCTGCGGCAGTGACGCATTGGCAAGGCATTGGCACACCGTTGTGGACGGC
>WTXC01000468.1:0-12673 GCA_022496195.1 Lactifluus subvellereus | reverse complement strand
AATTGGCACCAGGTTGGCGACTCCGCCGGCCCGGGGGAAGAGGAGCGCGAAACGGGGAGCGAGCAGGTGCGTCAGAGTCGGACTTGGTAGACATGAATTGTTAGGTTTGGGGGAGACCTTCCAAGATAGTGAAATTCGGGCCTCATGATGAGTGCTTCACTAGTCACCAATCACCGATAGTCCCACTAGCAGTCGAAATGGTTGCCTTGCATCATTGCGGCCCCTCCTTTATCGCAGCCAAATACCGCTACTACGTCCAGACGCCTGATTCGAATTTTCACCAGGGTCTGGGTGAGCAGGGGTCCATACAGTACATGCTACAGGTAGACCTTGATGGCAGCTAAGCACCGTCATGATTTACGCACTGAAGTTGTGCTACTAGAGTGTTACGTCCACACCATACGCTGTACGTCATACTAGCCTGGCGGCACTGCGATGTTCTGGACCAACTTCCACGTACAAAAACGGTGAAAATACGACGTGGAAAGGCTGTGTCGAGCCTTTACAGTCGGGGTTTCGGTAAACCAACGAGCTCTACGGATTTTCGCCAACTCGAACCGAGTCGAACGTTATCTGCTGGATTCCATTACATGGACACGCACCCTAGTGGATCAGAAAGACCAAGAGATCTATTAAATGTGTTATGCCAGAAAAGTCTTCCGAAAAAAAGGACACCGCCTGATAGTCCTGACGGCGGTAGTCGTGTACGTGTAGATGGAAAATCCATGCTCCTCGTGCGCGTAACCGAAACCATGACTCGCGTGTGAGCTCTGAACAGTCAGGTGTCACTGATATCTGCTGGGCGTTTGACTCTGGTGGCGGTCCTCAGGGTCGTTATAGTATAGAGGAACCTAGGAGAGTGAGAAGTCGCCAGTCCCTGTGGATGGTCACCGTCACGGTGTGGCGGCGGCGCCCTGATCGGTGGGATGACCCGGTCAACGTATTACTGTAATAGGGTTTGCAGGCGGCGCACCAAATAAGTCCTAGGTTACACCGGCACAGCGTCCCGGGTCAGTCCGAGTCGAACGAACGCATTGCATACATGCGTTTGCCTCAGAGCTCGGATCTACACCCCTACCTGGACACGGATCACGACGCGCAAACAACGTGGCTGATGCCAAAACTTAACTGGGCTATCGCTTCTCGATCTAACGTACCGCTGCTGAACGGGGCCACGGTCATAGTCGACCCAGAACTCGCAGTGCGAGACGCCAATCAAAGACTATCATGCTGATGGCCGAGCGGACAGTACACTTTTGGCAGCGCGTGGAGAACACGACTTTTTGATCCCAACAAACTATGGATCATATAGTAAGGCTGGCACCGCTTGGCAACCCGGGAGGGCGGCGATCCTAGTGATGGAAGTTGTGGCTGACATGATAGAGCACATTGTAAAGAGGCACTGGCATGGGGCAGCCGACTGTTTAATTAGTCTAGATGTGGTGAAAACTCGGACTCGGAACTCAATCGGAACTACTTAGGGTAGAGACCGTGTCTTGCGAAACAACGGCCGCGACGGAGCACGTAGCTTTCGGGCTTACCGAGGCTGATGGGTTGACGGGGAGATCATTGTACGGGCACAGGCAAATCGCCGCGCACACAAGATTGCGGGAGTCCAACAAAAACTGTCAGGAAGTGCATGTTGGGTGTTATGGCGAAGCATCTCACGCTGCATGATACTCGCCAACGACACGCCTGGTAAAGTATCAAGGACTTATGGCGCTGCTGGATAACTGGTTCTCATTCGCGTTAATTGTAATATGGAGGGGATTAGACGTAATGGTCTCAAGTTACTTAAAAACTTCCGAGGGTGATGCAAGCGCGATCCTACATGCGGCGATGACTGGTGCTGAGATGATATGCTAGATATTGGTGTCGACAGAAAAAGAGAGAGAAAGGGAAGAAACGCGCGAGTCAAACAGTTTCAACTACGAGTCTAGGGATTCCATCTCGTGTGGGAGGGAATGGTGAACTAGACTGACTACCCTCTTCGCCCACGGCGGCTCCGGCTCCCCCCAGGGACCTCCCTGGACCTGTGATAGGTGAAACACTGGCATGTTCACTAGTGGTAGATAGAACATCAGGAAGCGATGTCCGCACTAGTCCACAAAAGCATCTTACCGCGCATTCTTTAGGAGATCACGCCGTAGTTGGTCCAGCAGGTCGTTGTTTGCAAGGTTATGTACTTGGAAAGAGGACACATGCACATTGTGGACGGTTTGAAATTTCTCGTCGTCCCAGCCAGATTCTCTCCACGTTCCATCAGACCACTCCTCGATGCAGCATTTTATCTACATACGAGCAAATCATCTTCAGCTATCAAAGTCAGGGAGAGAGATCACTACCACCGTGAGCGTAAGAGCAATGACTGAGATGGGCATCAGAGAGGAATCCCCACGGTTCACGACTCCCACATCGTCGTAGTCGCGGAACCAAATGATATTGATCGCCTCTTGGATGATAGGATGGCGGTATCGATCACTTTTTATGCCATCTTTAATCTCCTGTTGGCGGAAACGGATCAGTGTCTTGCGAGTAGCACGGTCACTACCAGTGCGACGAACAGGATATACAAAATTCATATCCTTCAACAACGTTTGAGCGAGTTGGGCGTTATAACTAATGCTTTCATGTGTTTGCTTCCTGTCGAAGGCGTACATACTTTCCACAAGAGTCGCAATTCTCGGTTTTATCTCTGCGCGCAGCCGGGTGTTAATGTCTGTGTCTGCTAGCTGGACACGTTGCCAGTGTAAGAGCGCGTATGTAAGGTCCAGGAGGTGCCGATCACGGGATAAGTGAGAAAAGATTCGATCCCCAAGGAGTCAACGAAAACAGGCTTACTGCGGCTGCCAAGCTTTGTCCGTGTATTGAATCCTTAGCTCTTTGCGAGACTGTCTGCAAAGACTTATATGGGAGACCTCGTTTTGAACCATGAACGAAAACAACCTTAACAAACCAGAGCGCATCCTTAGCAGATTTGTTGTATTCTCGCAACTGCAGGTATTTCAAGAAGAAGTTCTTTGTGTCTGATCCTATCCTGATCTCCTTCGTACTGACGTGCGTTGAGCATGATAACGTTCATGGAGATAATACCTACAGAGTGATTCTCTCCCTCGCTATTAACAGGTCACTGGGGCTAAGTATCGCTGCACATTCTGTGGTCAAGGCGTAGGCAGCTTCTATTCGGCGATTGCCCCGCTCCTCCTGGACGGACGGCCGCTGGCCAGCCAGGAAGTTGAGCATTCTCGACTGGAAGACACCCGATCCACCAACTGGGGAGGCAGGGCTGGTTTGCGACATAGAATTGGAACAAGCAGGGTGTTGTGACCTTGGAGTGAAGGAGGTAGCTCAGGGGAGGGTGTCGAGAACCCCGACGAATCAAAAAGATCAGGCCGCGAGGCCCGGGCCCGATGGCCCTTGAAACATTGTGGGCATTTGTGGCCAGTAAAAAGGCTTAGGAGACGCCCACTGGCAGCGCGCGATAAGAATTCCAGAAGATAGTCAGGACAGTGGAATGTGGGAAATCGGCATAACCAATTATGTAGAATGTGGACACGGTACTAGATACCGTGGCTCAAGAAGCGCAAAAACCTTGTATGATCGTTGCAATAGGGAGTGAGGGTGAGGCGGCGCAGGAAGTCATGGGAGCAGGCGTCACCACGAGGCGTTGTAGAAGCCGCAAAGGCTTGTGATGGGATCGGAAGGCGAGTCACCGAGGTGTGTCCTTAATATGGACGATACACTCTTTCCTTATCTTGTCCAGGTCACGTGTCGCTTGTAGACCATTGTGCGGGCGACTCGGATGTAGTTGATCGGTCAGTACCCATGAAATCACGGGACTGGCATCCCTGCCCTCAGGCTTACGTCCTCATTTTACCCACGTCACCCTCTTCCTTTCTCACTTTCCCCCTCAACCCTGATTTACAGTGCAGTCCTCTCTAGATGGATAAACGTGGCGGGTCCCTGGGGCCAATCTTTCTCTCGTTCTCTCAGTATTCATCTACAGGTTGCACTTAAACGTCCGATAGGATATGGGTTGTCGATAGCATATAGTAGGTATCGTAAATATCACATAGATCGTTCTCGCAATAATCTCAGTTTTGTCACACTTCACTAGCTTCACTAGTTAATAGTCACCGATGGTCGCCATCCGAAATGGTAGCCATGCGTCGTTGCGTACCCCTGGTCTCCTTTCTCGCAGCTAAAACCCTCCTACTACCTCCAGACATTTCACTCGAGTCTCCACCAGGGCTTGAAGTACATGTTACAAGTGCGCCTTGATGGCGGCTGAGCGCAGTCATGATCTGTGCACCAAAGCCGTGCCGTTGAAACGCAGACTCAAGCATACATCCGCACCATACGCTACGTCATGCTAGAGAGCCCGATATTCCGACCCCATACAAACGGTGAAAATAAGACCACAGAGGGGTGTCGGTGCCGTTGAGGCGTTGGTACGTCCACGACTGCGGGTTTCACTTGGTCTCCCAGACCCCACTACATGGACAGGCATCCTAGTGGAACTGAATGGAAAGATAAATAGTTATGGGAATAGCTTTGGGGTTGCACAAAAACAAGACATCACCTGATAGTTCGGACGCGGTGGCTGTGTGCAGGCGGAAAAGGCTATGCTAAGACCCATGCATCGTGTGCACGGTCGTAAACCACCCACACATGAGGTTTTGACGTCAGTGTGTCAGGTAACTCTCAGGGGAGCTACAGGGGAGACAAAGGGGTGATACTAAGTAAGTGGAGACTGAGACGGGCATAGATGGTCACTCTGATCAATACTGACCCTCAGGGTTTCAGTGGCACAGCGTCCCAATCGAAGATAACGAGACAGACATTGCCCGTGATCTACTTGACTCAGATCACAACGCGGAAGCAACGTGGCTGATGCAAGAGGTTATGTTAATATGTTTTGCTTTGATCGACCCTGAGGTACCGACATGTCGGCGAGCAATCCGTAGGGCTTTGTTGCAAGATTTTTTAGTGCTGGTGAAAGCAGACTATGCATCATGTAGTAAGGGTGATATTGGCTGACAATCCTGGAGGGCGGGACTCTCTTGTGATGGAGGTCGAGAATCTACACAGGTCTGGGTATCTCCTAGACCGCCATGGTACTAGAGCACCTTGCAAAGAGGTACTAGTGATAGAGCGCTGGCTCTTCAATTAGTCTGGTTGTGTCGACTCAACGTTTGCTTGAAATGACTAGTGACCTTGTCGCTTGAGGTAGCGGCGGAGCACTTGGCTTTCAAGTTTCCAGGATTTATTGCCCTGATGGATTGATACATGATGTGGCAGACCATCTTGCACGCCAGATTCTGGCGGAGTTTAACCAACTTTCTGGGAGACATGCGACGCTACAATCACGCGTGCTACGTGTTTCAACAAGGCACCTTAACTAGCGTCCCATACAGTAATACTCGCCGACGACGCGACCGGGCAATTGTTACGGCGCCGCTAGATAACTGATCATGACATCGGGAGTAGGGTATCGAAAGACGCAACAGTCTCCAGTTCCTTAGATAGTTGTAGCCTTCAGATGGTGATACAAACGCGCTCATACATACAAGGTAACTACTCCCAACAACGCGTGCTGAGACGACTTTATCAATACGCTAGATATTAGTGTTACACAAAAGATCGAGACGAAGAGAGAGAAGAGACACGCGAGTTAAGCGGGGTCAACGACGATCTTGGGAGTTTCATCATATGAGGGAGGGAGGGGTGAATTGAGCTGAAGACTCTCTTCGCGTACGGCATCTAGGGCCCCCAGTGTGAGCCTGGTGATAGGGTCGGGTGAGACACCGGCATGTTCACTGGTGATAATTAGGATATCGGTAAGTGATGTCTGCACTGATACACAAACCATCTTACCGCGCATTCTTTATAAGATCATGCTGTAGTTCTTCCAACATGTCTCTCTTACCTGCGAGGCTATGTCCTTGGAATTCGAAGAGTGAGGATACGTGCGAATTGTAGACGGTTCGGAATTTCTCGTCGCCCCAGCTAGAAGGTTTCCGCGTCCCATCAGACCACTCATCGATGCAACATTGTATCTGCAGACAAGAAGTCTTCATCTTCAGTACTCATCAGGTATCAATCGGTGAGAGTGATTATTACCACTGTGAGTGTAAGAGCAATCGCAGGGACGGGCATCGGAGAGAAATCCTCATGATTCACTACTCCCACATCATCCTTGTCGCGGAACCAAGTAATATTGATTGCTCTTTGAATGATAGGGTGGCGGTATGGGCCACGACGATTTTCACCATTTTGGACCTCCTATTTAGGTAGAGAGATCAGTGTCATGCGAGTAGCAAACTTGAAATACGGCTGCGACAAACAGAATAAACAAAGTTCATATCTCTCAGTAGTGTTTGAGCGAGTTTTGCGTTAGAACCTATGCTACTGTGCGCATGGCTCGTGCTAAAGCCGTACATATTTTCCACGAGAGTCGCAATCCTTGGTTTCATAGCGGCGCCTAGTTGCCGCGCGTTGATGCATGCGTCGGCGAGCTGGGCACGTGTACAACGTAAGACCCGGGAAATGCCGATTATGGGGTAAATGAACGATGGATGAACCCACATCAATAACCGGTGGAAGTGGATCCGCCCTCACTGGCGGGTGTGAGTTTCCAAGCATAGCATCGGTAGCTCTATCCGAGATCCTCTGAAAAGCTGTGAGAGATCTCTTTTAAGGTCAAGTGTGAGAGCAACCTTAACAAAGCGGAACGTTTCCTTAGCGGACTTGCGGTATTCCCGAGCCTGCAGGTATTTCGGGAAGAATTTCTTCTCGTCTAACCCTTCCTTGATCTCCTCCGTACTGACTTACATTGAGCGTGATAAAGTTCAAGAAAGTAGCACCTACAGCCTGATTCTGTCCTTCACAATCCCCATGTCACCGGGGTCGATCTGGGACTGGTTTTCTCTGGCTAACCTGCGAGCATCATCCAGCCGTCGATTACCCCGCCTCTCTTGGGCAGACGGCCGCTGGCTAGCCAGGAAGGTCAGCAGTCTCCACGTCAGGACGCCCGATGCGTCGAGTGGGGGGGGAGTGCTAGTGTCAGACATGAAGTTAGAACGAGTAAGGTGATGAGATCTCAGGCTTGGGGTGAAGAGGTAGGTGGCTCAGGGCAGTTTCTGCGGGGAAGATGATTAAAAGTAACCAAGCCTCGAGGCGTAATTTCCCTCGATGGTCCGTCAGAAATTATGGTCCCAGTAAAGAGCTCAAACGACGCCAGCAGAGATAAGAATTCTGAATTCTGGAAGCTACTGAGAAGGCGTGGCACATGAGAAATCAGCTCCGATCTCCCCCCGCATGACCCAGTTCGCAGAGTTGGGCATCGTGATGGACAGGTTAAACCGCGGGTGTCTGGGGTCTCTACCTGGGCCGTTTACGACAAGGGTAACAGGTCAGCCACCGGGTGGGGTTCACGCAGGTGCCGCGCGGGGTCGGCGGGTACGTTGGTCGATTACCCTTAGAAGGGAGGCATGCGTTTGCTGGACGCGGAGGGTGGCCGTAGACCCTTCCAACACGTCCCATCCGCCGCGGCACCATAGAAGTTGCAAATAAATACACACACGCACATATATATAGCATTGGGGTTTTACGTATCTATTTTATGCAGCTTTTTCTCCTTGGCCACGCAAGTATGCGTGCCGTGTTGGCAGAGTCATCACGTGTCATGTCGTCGTCGCCACTGTCGTTGGCCGCTTTAAGCAGGGAAGAGCGACGATAGCCCGCGTAAAGGAAGATCTATAAAAGAAAGAAAAGTAAACATTCATCGAATCCCTACTCCTTCCAATAAAGGAGCTTGGAACTTGAGACCTTCTGTAGCTACTAAGACTAGAGGATGCAGGTTCAGTGGTGGTAGCACGATGTCGACGGTGGAGAGATGCGGAGATGTGATACTGTAATGCGCATTCAGTTGGTGAGTCACATGGCTGCCAAGGAAAACACCCTTCATCGGCTTCAAAAGGGCCAGACAACTTGCCCTCGAAGCCATACGCACGGCAGACCTCACTCGCATTGAGGAGCCACAGACGATCAAAAAACAAAAAGAAACAGCGGAGAACGCAGCCATCACGGCGTGGGCTGAACGCTGGCACCACTCCCCACGTACCTCCTTCGCGTACCAAACAGCGCTCCTAGAACCACCAGACGGGAGCACCCATCACACCTTCCGCCCCTGCAGGAAACCCCCAGCAAGGGCGCAAGGACAGGAAACCGCCCCCCACCCCCACAGAACGAGGCAGAGACACAACAGACTCAGCTAAGTTCTCCAGACTCGCACACTCCATGCTGTACCACTTCATTACAGGTCACGCCTTCATTGGGGAGTACACCCAACGTTTCTACCCCCTACACACCCCAGAACAAATAGCCTGCCCCTGCAGCGAGCCCATACAAACAGTAGAGCACATGCTCCTCGAATGCCCCTTACACACCGCCGCATGCCGTAGGCACCTCACCGCCAACGGCCGCCCCCGAACGCTCCCACAACTCTTCACCCACCTGAAACGCGTGCAAGCGCTGCTTCGGTTCTTGGAGGGACAGGAGCCTGCGCTAAACCGCGGGCAACGTGGGAACCGGGATGAGGCACAAAGATAGATCAGAGGAAGGGGAGAGAATCCCAGACATAACCATACCAGCCCACCAACACCAACACCTACAACCTACCGCTGCCCATAGCCAGCTAGCTCTGGCTCCCTACCCCCCACCATACATGCCTAAGCATAATACGTAGCATACACATGACCGCCTCTGTGCTGAGTTGTACGCGCCGCAGAATATAAATTCGGAAAAAAAAAAAAAAAAAAAAGTTGGTGAGTCACAGTTGTTCAAGTTGAACGAGCGCTCAAAGTGGCGTGGCGGAGTGCCCAATTAGGCATGTTTGTGCCTGGGGCAGCCAACACCACAACACGTCTTCATCTTTGCCCACATAACCTCCCTTTTCTGTACCCCTACCCCTAACCTTTGAGGATTGCCCCTACCCTCAGTTCCTTGGGTAGTAGTGGTGACTCAAGGCTCAAGCAGTGCAGAAGCAATGAACAATTATTGTTCACATTCTAGACCTACGAGAGGCGAGAAATCAACCATGACAAGTACTGTACAGTTGCAATGAGGACCACTGAATTTGGTGCGCTGTCCTGACACACCACAATCAAATCTAGTAGCTTGCCCAGATAAACCTGGCAGGGTACGATAACTTATCACTTTACATCCCCTGTGAGCCCCCGACCTGGGCCATGGCCTCTATATGCCGTATTCTAGCACCACCCGAGCACCCCAAGCACGTTGTTGTTTACGCTCACGCACTCCCGGACATCCCAAGGTTCAATTACTTTTCGGGTAAAACGCTCACAGCCACGGTTGAAAGGAGGTTACTAATCATCTCCCGGCTCAGTGTGTCTGGCTCTAATGGAGGGGATTGTTAGCAGTGACCTTTCCTCCGATATCGTCGGCTTCAGAAGCCCCAGTCAATCAAACCACCAAATTTGTGATCACTTTGTGAGCCGTGCGAGCACCGAGCAGCCTTCTCGTTTGCTGCCACCTTCAGTGAGGAGCACGCGAGTCGTGGATGTAGGGGCCTAGCCGCTGTCCTCACTGGCAGCCAACCCTCAGCCAAGCCCTTAAAACGAGGATTTTCGGCCCGACATGTGGTTATGCTCGCTTATCAAACACCTTCACATTGAGGCTGTACCGTAAAATGAGGCATGGAACCGTGTGGCATGTGCCATATAATATCCCCCCCATCACACTAGAGAGTTAGTCCTTCATTATAAGTATCGACACTCACCATTGTCCTTGTCTGTACTGCATGTCTCCACGTTCTCCTCACAACATTGATGCCTACAATGAACCCCGTGACAGACAGGCGGGGACTCTCGTCATGACAGAGCAGTGGTGGCGAGAGCGCTACGATGAAATTGCAGAACATGGCTACAAGCTTCGTCCTCGATACCATCCGAGATGGCAACCTTCTTGGCTTAAGTCGGGCAAAGACTTCTACACCGTAGAAGATGGTCAACCCACCATAGTACGTGTCGCTGCATTCATCTTTCGCTCCTCTGCACAAGTTTGGCGATAGTTGAGGGCAGCAATGGACGCGACTCGCATCCGGGATAACCGTCAGGTCATGCTCAAGAAGGTTCTTCCTGCAGAGGGGCCGCACGAGTTGAATATCAACCGGCTATTCTCGTCGCCAGAGCTTGCAAGGGTGCCCCATAATCACTGTGCGCCACTACTAGATGTCATCGAGCTACAGCGCCCCGAGACCCAGAAGTTAATGGTGTCCCCCTTCTTGCGCCCTTTTAACCAACCCCGGATGCAAACCTTTGGAGAATTTGTCGCTTTCTTCACCCAAATATGCGAAGTATGGCCCAGTTTCACCCCCTTTTGTGTTTTATTCTAATATTTAGCCATTTATCGCATAGGGCCTTCGATTTATGCATGAGCGAAATGTAGCCCATCGGTATGGCTTGCAGCTTCAATTGAGAGCACCCCGAGTCTGAAAGTCTTTTGCAGTGACTGCACGGCCAACAATATCATGCTCGACCCGTCCGGAATGTACCCTAATGGGTTTCATCCAGCCAAAATTGATCGAAATAGGAACTTCAAGGGTACTGCCAAGGCCTACACCAGAACCCAGCGTCCTCCAGTTTACTATTTCATTGACTTTGGTCTGTCCCGCCAGTACGCCTCTCGCGATGTAACGGATGAGCCTCTACGTGGCGGAGACAAGTCAGCACCAGAGCATCGATCAGGAAGGCGTTGTAATCCATTTCACACAGACATATACTACATCGGGAACCTTGTTCGCGAAGAGTTCATGAACGTACGCGATCGCTTCTGAGCCACAAGCTCGCGTGATTGACCTCATCCTCCTTACTAGAAACGCTATGGTTTCGAGTTCATGGAGGATTTGATCGGCTCGATGACTCATGAAGATCCAGCGAGGCGGCCTCGGATCGAGGAAGTGCTCCAGAAGTTCGCTAGGATCCGGCAATCGTTGAGCAAGGCGAAGCTACGCTCCGCCATTATATCGAGAAAAGCACCTAGGCTCTTCATGGTGATTAAACGAGCCGGGCATTCTGTCCGCACGATGAAATACATCGTGTCCCGCCGGCCCGCAATCCCGGATCCTTACACTTGATATACCTTGATTTGCTCTAGGAAGCGACGGACAGGTCGCTGCATCCTTGCGTCCTCGCACTTGAGTTGATCTACCTCTCTTTAAATTTATGTTCCGCTCGGACTACACGTCGCTACGAACGTTTTATAATATTATTCGTCTCATATTTCCGGGATAGGTTATATATAATATAATACTATTTAACTTAGAAATTTCTTTCGTCTTTTGTAGTACTTAAGTAACTTATATTCATGTTGTTAACCTATCGACACCCAAATTGGGATCGTGAGCACCACTTGCAGATGTAGCGAACCACATACCATCCTTCCTTACGTTGTTCAGGTTGACAATAGCCGCACCCATTTTGTGATGTGAATATCGTTTGCTAGAGGTAGAGCGACACGGATCTGTGAAACCGGGTCATAGCAATGCCGAACCAGGCCTCGCACCAGGGTTCAATGTATGATGTATGTAATGTCAGAATAGCTTAAGTTCGCTTTACATATTTCGTATAGTTGTTCGTTGTTACCTACTTATGAAGGAAGTGCCGGATAGGCAGGAGGAACAACGATGCTTAGCAAGGGCGAGCTTCGTGGCTGATGGCTGATCGATGCCGCTTGTAACGCACCCACGAACGCAGATTAACGAGTGCACGTACAAGTAACCTATGGAAAGTGGGTTGGGTAGCCTCGCGATGATCGCTAGACGCTAGGACATATCCACAGATAGTCGTTAAGGTTTGCATCCCATGATCGAGGAGGTGGGGCACTTGGCAGATAAAACCGTCGACAATCCTTCACAAGCATCTACCCTATCCTGTGACCAAACATGTTGTCCATCCGTGAAAACGCCGCGAGCCGAGACACTGCATGCCTCCTAAATGTGCTGGCTGATACACCATCCTCCGTCCATAAAGATTACGTCCAGCTGATGAAGCGGATCACAGTGCCGTTTGTCAAGGCCCTAAACGCTGGAGAGAGGCGCCCCCAAGGACTCGTCGAAGGGTTCAACCAAGGTTACTCTACGCGCTTTATATACCACCACTTGTCCCGTGACTTCCTCATCATGTGACCTCTGTCCCTCCTTCCCTATTCCAACGCTGAGAGCTTTCAACCAGTCAAGATGCTGCGTGAATGCCTCCCTATAATGTTCATAGGTGAACTAGACTTCGTTCTAGTCCAGGCTCCCTAGGCTCCTCTACCCATTCGTCGAGGCAACACCCGACCTTTTAGTGTTATGAAAACAGAGTAAGCTTCGCTTATGGTCGATCATCTGAGTCCCCGCTACGGCGGTTGCCAAACCAGATAACACGTTAACCGCCTGTTGTATAATAGGATGGCGATATGGCAGCCCGTTTTCCCCGTTGATGAAAGCTAAATCTGTCTTGAGATCCCGCGCACGTTCAGTATTCCCGCTCAGGCTCTCTGCCGCACTGCCTGTATCAAACTCGTAGAACCTTTCGACAAGCGGTGTGATCTTCGCTTTCACATCAGCACGAAATCATGGGCCAGCGCCTGAGAGTTGTTTGATCGCGTT
>WTXC01000467.1:0-12686 GCA_022496195.1 Lactifluus subvellereus | reverse complement strand
CGTTCAAGCTTTCATTGTCAACGACGGCGTCTCTCCGCGCACCTCGCTCGCGTTGCAAAACGGTGTTCGCAGGAGGATGCCCGGGTGACTATACCAGGTGGCTTAACTTTTCGAGACATGATATTGACCGATCTCAAAGCTGGTGTAAGCTATTCTCAATATCGCTGGCGCCGACCATCGTCAAGATGACCCCTATTCTACCGGGTCGCCACTCGCCCTAGGACGTCCAGCACTGAAGGGATTGAAGGTCGGGTGTTTCCACCCTGATTGGATTTGTATTCTACGTTACCATGCCAGGGGGCGGAAAATGTGTACATGCAACTTGAATACACGCCGTACTTATCCAAAACTCTGGAAAATCTTTTCAAGGTCAAACTCAGAGAGAGCAGTTATGCGTTCTTAGAGTCTGCGGGCCGAACGCTGCCCTTCAACGGTACGTTTTATGTAATTGCAAGGGCTCGTCGTTATTGATTTGCGTGCAGTCCTCAAGACGTGATAATTTTCGTGATTGGAGGCACCATTTATGAAGAAGCGAAGACAGTCGCTCTGCTCAATCAAGAGCCAACCTCTGGTAGTGCAAAGAGTGCGCGTCTTCTGCTGGGTGGAACCTGCGTGCACAACTCCGCGAGGTGGGTACTCGCTTAATATTGCCCGATGATCATACCTATGCCACTCCACAGTTTCCTCGAGATGATAGACCTCACAGCGGGGACCTTCCCGGCTGCTGTTTATGAGCCGCGGCCAGAATCTGGATCGAATGCGCTGGCGTTGAATATGAACATTGGTGGGGTGAGCTTGAGTTTGGATGGGCCAGCAGGGGTGGGTGTATGATGTCAGACGAGGGTGAGTCGAGCGCGTTGCAGCCAGATGGGATCCATGATGAGATGCGTAATTTCCTAGTGAAGCAAGGCTTGGATAGGATTGGGTTACAATACTAGTAGTCCGAGCCTGGGCCTGTACTGCCAGCCTGAGTGCACGTGACGCGAACACGTCAGACTTGTTTCGTCATCACTCGACTGCTCTTTCGTCTCTTTAATTCTCCTCGGCTCTTCTTTGCGTCAATTTTTTCATATGTACAAATCAAAACGCCGGCCAAGAGCTTTTTCAGCCATCTCAAGGCCATGGGTGCTTTTGGCAAGGTCTGTCATGCCCCCGCGACTCGCTGGTGTTGGCTTCAACGCTCATGAAACGCGCAGACCATGGACTCGGAGGACGTCAAAGTCAGGGTGACCCTGGTCTCTCTATCGCGATCGTCTTGTCGTTCACATTCATGGAGTTTCTCGACTATCGACGAGTCGATATCGATACATCGGTAGTTGTCGACCGGAGGAGAGGAGAAAGGTTGACCGTTCATCTCAATGTGACGTTCCCAAGAGTACCATGCTATTGCGAGCCCCCTACTTGCCATCCCAGTGGCCTTCCCGCCGCCGCCGCCGCCGCCGTTCTAATAACGAGTCTTGCCTAGTGCTATCTCTCGACTTGATAGATATAACCGGAGAGCTCCAACGTGATATCACACTCTAAGGCGAGACATGCCGTTACGCTCGGAATGAGGTGCTTCGGAGCGCCCGTGACACCTAATCCGTTCCCCTTCTCCGAGTCCACATGCATCCTAGGTCCTCATACTGTGCTCCTGTCCCATTTTCTCGAACTCGCGCGTGCGTTAGTCGTACGCACTTCAACACATAGCGTTGTCGAGACTCATCTCACAGCTGCGGGTACGGCTGTACCTGGCTCGCAGATCGGAGAGCTCCGTAACGACATCGATAAGTTGAACGAGCAGCGTGCGTCCGGTTTCTGTGGTTCGTGCTACTGCGGAGAACCACCCAAGGGTGGATGCTGTAACTCGTGCGATGCCGTCCGCGAGGCGTACGTTCGAAAGGGCCGGAGCTTCGGACCCTAATGGGATTGACCAGTTGTGGATCTTGTCTTCCTTTCCTTCACATCGCGTGCAGAATCGGAGAGGGCATAGTACGTTGAGGGACGCTGGTCCGACCAAATCCAGGAGCAGTCATCGGAGGGTTGTAACGTCGCCGGTCTCGTACGAGTGAACAAGGATGTTGGGAACATCCACATCACTCCCGAGCACTCCTTCCGAGTGGCACAGTCCCAGATTTACGACTTTGTGCCGTACTTGAAGAACGACGGTAATCGCCATGACTTCTCCCACACTATAGACCACATGTACCTTACTGTGGATGACGAGGCGGACGCTTCCAAGGCACAAGTTAGCAACTTGAAGGACATGCGCGAACGTCTGGGTATCTATCAGAACTCGCTTGATGAGCATATGGCAACGGTGCTTCGACTTTTATTTCGAACATCCCGGGCCGGGAGGCTTAGAGGGGTCGATACAGACATCGAAAGCCCAATACATGTTCCACTACTTCCTGAAGACCGTATCGACACAATTCCGTACCCTAGACGGCCAGATCGTCCACTCGCACCAGTATAGCGTTACACACTTTGAGTGTGACTTCACGACGGGCCAGGCAGGCAACACGAACGAATGTTTACAAAATACATCACGGTACTGCCGGTATGGTTAGTGCATGGCTCGGTCTGTGTTGTGTGAACAGCGGGAGACTGATCTCGCAACGACCGCGTAGGCGTGTTCCTCAGTTACGAAATCTCGCCTAGTCTGGTTGCGCATTGTGAAACGCGGCAGTCGTTTGCGCACTTTTTGACTTTGTAGATTCTTATCTTCCCTCTTGATTCAGACGGTCCTGATATGCGAACAGAACATGTGCCATCGTGGGCGACGTACTCACCGTGGCTTCTGTCCTTGATAGCGCGCTCTTCGCAACGCAACGCTGCCTCAAGCAGACAGGGCCGAGCGCCGCAACGATCAGGCATGTCAGTGGCAAGCTGATGTGACATTCTATGGCTATATCCTGTAATTTCCCAGATAACCTAGATCAGATGAACTTCTGATGCATTGTACAACTGTATGTATCGTTCATCCTCGGCGTAGCGCGTAATACATGGAATGCCTCCACTTGCGATACCCTGCCATCCATTTAGTATTCATGAAAACCGCGGCTGAGAATGCGGTCTAGTCCGGAATGGCTAATCGATATAGAAAGCTCGAGTGGGTAGAGAATAAAGCGATAACGATGAGGGAGGGGAAGCAGAAGAGAAGTCTGAGTCATCTTCGCCGCTTCGCGCGTGCCGCACTAGGCCCGTCTCCGTTGTCCTGCGCTTCTGCGCTAAAACGTTCGTCGCTGATAGACGCTGCGCAGCGACATAGGTATCGCTCTTGCGACGCGGGAACTGCGGGAGGTGGATCTTCTGGGGATCATCCTGGGAAGTCAGTTGGCCGTGTCAACGAACGAACGATGGACGCGAGTGTCGAGTGAGTAGCATGGGGGAAGCACCTTCAAGCTGGCATACATCATCAACTCGTCGTCCTCATCTGGCTGCTGGAAGATGTGTCTTCGGCCCCATGGCGTAGTCTTCCCGCGCGCTGTGAGCATACCCATCCCGGCGTTCTCTCCCTCCTCTTCGCCTGCGTATTCTCCGCCTGAGGCCTCATCCGACGGCCCTTCCTCACCCTCATCAACATAGTCCGAACGCGCGAACTTGGTCCTCCAGTGCGAGCGGGCACTGGACTTGCGCCGTCTCATGTCGCCACCCCCGGTGGGCGTTGATGTACTGTGTAGGATGGCGTCGTCCGGCTGCCTCTCTGTGTCCAGCTCACAACAACCTCCTTCCACCTCTTCATTTTTGGGGACCTCGATTACCGCCTGGACGCGGCGGACGAGGCGAGGGGGTGATGACGCGGGAGTGGGTGAGTGTGGTCGGTGGTAACACTGATGCTTGTCGGCGCGTGCAGTTGATGATGAGGGGGACGCACGCTTCGTGGAGGAGGATGACGTGGCGAACGAATCGACTGTCCGAATTGGGACCCGTGTTGGGGTGTGTGGGAGCGTAGCCTATGGTTGGACCAGGTCAGGGTAGTGGTGTTGCCCGAGGAGGCATACTGATAAGCTAGCGTACCTGTGAAGAGAACTAGTTGAGAAGGCGCGTGTGCTTTGCGTCGATTCGAAGGGATTGGTCTTTCCACGCGTTGATCTCTTCTTCTCCAGGCGCAGGCATTGATATTTCCATGCGCTTCCTGCTGGAGCTGCGCGACTAGCTCGGCTTGGTGAGTGTTCCGCACTGAACCCACGGGTCAGTTAGAAAAACTTGCAAACTTGGGCAGCGGACGTGTGCCTCACCACGATCAACGCTCTATCCGCCTGCAGTGAGTACAAGCGTAAGCGCAGAATGAAGGGAGATACATGACAGAGGACGCGCCTCTGCCTTCCACTTGTCCGCCTCTGCAACCCAGACTCGTGTTTGGTCTTTGCTGACATTAAGGTCTCTAAGCGCATCGTCACGCTCGCACAGCAGGGAACGCAGATCATCTTCTGTTTGATTTAATCTTGCACGTGTTCCTTGTTCGTAAACGCGGAGCTGAAATGAGTGAACTGGAGAATTGTGAGGAAGGTATTCCGGCGGACTGCAGAGACAGTCGCTTGAGAGAACAGTTTGAATGCTTCCGCTATGGCAATGGAAGTGACATGAGCCCGCTGCCAGCGTTCCAAGGTAGTAGCTATAGTCGTCGTGTCTGCAAACTTGAGCTCGTGACTTGGATAGCAAAGTCACGGGCAACACGAGGCTGCGGTCGCGACCTTGAGGTCAGAGTCACTGACCGTAAATCGTGGGAAAGTCACCGATAGTCGTCAACGCGTTCAAGTTCAAAGACTATCTGCTATGTCCTGGGGTCCCGCATCTTATTTCTTATCTACTACAACCTCTCGAACATGAGGCAGATGATCATGACGTGCTGAATGGGTGTCTCATTTGTGCATAGTCATTTACTCCGAAATTCCCCTACACCATGCGAGCTCCAATTACCCTACATGATACACTGGGACACCCCCCTGGCTACACATAATGGTCATCACGTCGTGTACGGTTGCAAAAAGTCACAGTCAGTCACAGTTGACGACTTTGTACTAGTAAACAGTCACGCAACCGGCAGTTTGCCCAGTAGTGGTACGCAACCGCCCTGTACCTCGTTGCTACGCCGTGCGGAATAAATTCGTCAGATTCAAAAAAAAAAAAGTCACGCAACCGGCACAACGCTGGCTCCAACTTGAACTCCACGAGTCCACAATGGCCCTCAACGCCAATTATGGGGCGCAGGGATCCTCCATATCCCCAATTTCGATGTACCCGCTTGATTCAAACGATGTCAACTCACAACTTAATCAATGGCAGACCGAAGCATCCACACTACCCTTCCGACATCCGGATCGTGCTTGGTTTGCCCACAATATTGCGACTTGCTACATGTCCCGCTACGAGGCGACTCGACAGGAGGTAGACCTTGACCAAGCCATCGTGGGGTATGTCGAGGCGCTTTTGCGTGGATGGGATCATCCTCCCATGGACATTTTGACTTTCGAGCACCTGACGCGTGCATTGCTCACTCGTTTCGACAACTTCGGAGCGAAGGAAGACCTGGACCACATTATCTCATATTTTCGCTACCTCTCCAACCTCCCGCTAAACGTCCCCGGTATCAATCGCCTCGATGTCCTCAATGGCCTTGCCAATGCATTCATCAGTAGATTCGAAGTTGGAGGGCGACCGGAGGACATTGAGGATGCGATCTCGTTGCTTCGACATATCATCACCACGGTCCTTCAAGGCACAGATGATTATCGCCTCATCGCAAGCAAGTTAGCATATGCTTGGGTAAAAAAATACGAACAAACTGGCGAGTCAGAAGACCTCACCGAGGCTATCAGCCACTATCGTGCAGTGCTCACCTCCTGTCCACTGGACCATCCATCGCGTCCTTCGTGCCTCAGACACCTTGGGATGTGTTGGCGTTACGCTCCCAACGGAGCGATGATCTGGACGACTCGGATGTTAACGACGCTTCTACGCTACTTCAAGAGTCGCTTGACCTCCTGGACAAGGAAGACCCGACCGAATGTCGGCTCTCATGAACCTTGCTAGCGTCTATCACACCCGCTTCACGCAAACAAGTGACTCAGAAGATCTTGAGAAAGCAATCAGTAAGTTTCGTGAGGTCCTCCTTTTGTGTCCTCCGGACCACGAGAGCAAGGTCACACTCCTGATCAACCTTGCGTTATCGCTCATGGATCGCTTCAAAAGCTTTGGTCGCATGGACTGTTTGGAGGAGGCAATTTCGCTTTATCGTGCCGCTCTTCGCCTCTGCCCGGGATCACCCACGTCGACAACATTCTTTGAGTGGATTCGCCGACGCCATGTATTTGCGCTGCTTCGGACACGTAGAGTGGAAGATTTGGAGGAATCGATTAATCTTGGACGTGAAATTTAGCTTTCACACCTCCAGGACATCCATTGCGTCCGGTGATTCTTTATAACTTCTCCATCAGTCTTGAAACACAATATAGATGGACCGGTGACATGGGCTACATCGAAGAGGGAATTGAACATCTATATGAAGCTTCGAGATTAGTCAAATCTGGACTTCCCCTTTCACGACGCATTCTCCACGTTCTTGCGAGGAACCTGCTTCACCGCTTTAGGCACCGTGGCGCAGATAAAGATATGGCCGACGCAATCAAACACTTCCGAACTTCCATTTCCTTAATACCCGAAGGAAGCCCAGAACTCTCCTCCGGCTCATTCACTTTGCCGATGGCTTGCACTTGATTTTTTCCCGGACCGGCGATGTAGAACATCTCGAGGAGTCCATTGCTTTGTATCGATCTGCCGTCGAACACCCATTCTCTAGTCCGCGTGATAGACTGATAGCAGCTAATAACTGGACATTCACCGCGCACAACACACGACACTCCTCAGCTCTGACCGCATACCGCAAGGCGCTCTCCTTACTGCAGCGTGCAATCGACTTAGGTCCTACAGTACAAACTCGGCACGAATATATCAGTGACCGACACATCGGGCCCCTTCGGAATCTTCCAATGAACGCCGCGTCATACGCGATCAAGTCCTGGGCATATGAAGACGCCGTTGAGATGCTCGAACAAGGAGAGCGCTCTTGTGGTCCGGCATGCGCAGCCTTCGCACCCCACTCCAACACTCCGTGGAGTCGACGAATCTCTAGCAGATGAATTCACAGAAATCAGTCAAGCATTGGAGGAAATAATCACTACAACCGACGTTCATGATTTCGTGCAGACTCCAGCTGGAACGGATGACGATGGTGTCGCGAGTGCGAGAAAGGACACGTTCGCTCGAGACTTGGCAGAGAAACGCAGGCTCTCAGGGGAACTGGATAAGGTCGTCTTGCGGATCCAAGCATTACCGGGATTCGAGAACTTCTGGAGACCCATCCCTTTTCGTCACCTCCAAACGCGGCAATAGGAGGTCCAGTAGTCATCATTAATCTATCCGAATTCCGTTCCGATATCCTCATCGTCCGCTACAACCACCCAGTTGTTCATATCCCTACTCCGACAAACTTCTTTGATAGGGTTATAAAGCTCGCCCATCAGTTGTCAGAAACGCGGAAGAGTCACCGCTTGGAGTCAAAAACATATGGTCGTGTATTGCGACAGACCTTGGAAGAACTGTCCGAGTTGGTGGGTCAGCCTGTTGCCAGCAGGTTAATGGAGCTTGGAATTCCAGAACAGTCCCGAATCTGGTTATGTCCAACTTCTGTGTTGGCCTCCCTTCCGATTCACGCTGCAGGTCCAATATCTTCGCACACCAATGTCAAACGATACCTTTGTGACATTTACATATGTTCATACACACCGAGCCTCTCAACGTTGATTGCTTCGAGGTCCGGCAACTTATCGGGATCTGCGAGTGGGCCCCCATCGTTACTCATCGTTGGACAGCCAGACGAATCCCTTCCCGGAGTGGACTCAGAAACACGCAGTATCGAATGTTTGGTTGGCAGCAATTCTGTGACAAGGATCGCAGGCGAAGCAGCGACACCTGAAAATGTGATCACTCACCTTCCGATGCACCCTTGGGTGCATTTTGCGTGCCACGGCATGCTGCAACCGGGTCGGCCTTTCGAGTCGTCCTTTCGTCTCCAGCACAACACCCACCTCACACTCCTTCGCATCGCCAAGTCTCACCTTCCCACTGCAGAACTTGCCTTCCTAGCAGCCTGCCATACTGCGGAACTGACGGAGGATGGTGCGCCAGATGAAGTGCTCCATCTGACTGCTGCGATGCAGTTTAGTGGATTCAGGAGCGTGATTGGGACGATGTGGGCGATGGTTGATGAAGATGGGCAGGGCCTTTCAGAGCACTTCTATAGCAAGATGTTTACTGCGGGCGCGCAAGTTGCCAGCTATGAGACGTCAGCAATGGCACTCCGGCACGCGACTCAGAAACTGAGAGCGGAGAAGGGTGTTTCACTCGAGCGATGGGTGAACTTTGTCCACTATGGGCTTGATTAAAGAGCAGGATTCTGGCCTAGAATTGGGGTGAGTCGCTCGATATCACTTGATTGGGGGCCAGTATGACTGATGACGTACCAGTGATTGACATCTGGGACAACCGTGATACATGCAAGTGGAACAAGCCACTTATTTAAGTCGATTCTCGGTTTTCCGACTCGGACGTTTCATGGTTTGCGTTGACTATTTAGAATTAGTTCGTACTTTGTTCTCAAAACAAGCGCGAGCGCGCGCAGGTCCGAGCATTGATTTGAGACGTACTGTACGGTACATGTGGGCAGATTCGTGTAACTAGGGCGTACAGCTATACCTTACATATGTCGGTATTATCCTATCGTCTCACTTTTCATCTCTCTGTTTTAGTTCATGAGCTCCCTGTATGTCCCAAATTCGACAGTTATCAACTGAACGTACACCACTCCTGTTCTCGAAACCTCCGTGTGCTGCTCCGCTTGCCGCCAGTTGCAAATTGCACCCCTAAAAATCTCAGTCTTGTCTCGCACAACTTCTCTTTGCTTCTGCTCCATCCCTAAGCGCCCCGGTCGCCTCCATAACGCTCCACATCACTCATATAATCTTTAGAGGTTCTTGATTCAACCTGCTATATAGACCATCATATTTCGCATCTAGTGCATTTTACAGCACCTAGTTTTTCAATTGTACTTCTTCGTCCACATCGTCTTTTCCTACAAATAGGTCGAACTCCCTGAAGACTTCATAATGCCACTTCAAGCCTGGAAAAGAAAAAAAAGTGCGGGTGTCATTGTGTGCGCCATACTGTGAAAAGGATTAGCTTCACCTATCTATTTCCATGGTCCAAAACCCAGTAGTTTTCATCGGGGAAGATGACTACTCGAGTTGCTGCACCTCGTCTGCAGTCACCGTTAATATCTAGCCAAGCCGTGACACGCGAAAATATGCTCACTGCTGGAGCGCGTGGAACGCCCCAATCCCGTTGGAGGGGTGTGCCCTGCCGACCAGAGGTTGGTTCAGAGTCAAGACGCCTTGTTGTCCGTTACGTCAACCGTGTGTCTACCTCCTGATCCGTGATCTCCCTATCTGTCTCCTTATCTGTCACCCTTTGCCCCGCCTGTGCCATCTCCCCTACTCCATGTCCCCCCCTCGCGAATAGCGGTGTCCTCACTGCGCCTAGCTGTGCTGCTTGGCCGTCAGTGGCGCTGGTTCTTGGGTTTTGGCTCTCCCATCTCTGCTGCTGCTCTTCCAGCTTGCTTCCCGGTTTCGGTACGAACGCGCGGAGTCGTCGGGTGCTGAACTCTCCATCTATGGTCGTTCCGTCCAGTTGCTCGAGGGTGTAGGTGTTTCGGATCCGCTCTCTGACCCTGTATGGCTGGGACCATTTCGGTAGTAGTTTGCGTTCCGTTTTGAATGTGTAGTCCAGGTCGCTACGATACACCTGAACTAGTTGCCCTTTGACAAATGTAATCTCACCTGATTGTTTTAGTACGTGTTTGTCGAACGCGTTTTTCCATGCGATTGCGTGCTTCACGGTCGCCTCGTACCCATCCAGGCGTTGTTGTGCTGCGTATGCCATGTGTATCGCTGCCTCTGCGTGGTCTGGCTCCATTCCCGCCGTGTTGGGTTCTGTCCTTGGCGTGTTAATGGGCATTCCCAGTAGCAGTTCCTTTGGCATGAACTTCAGCACTGGTAGGATCCGGTGGTTGAGCGCGTTGACCGCTTCGTCGAGATACTCTGGCCAGTTTTTCATGTGCTTCTCTTGGTCCTCGGTGCTGTCTTGTTCGCCTACCTCCGGTGCGCACAACCGCCGGAGTACGTGTAGCAGTATTTTGTTTGCGCCTTCCACCAGCCCATTCACCCACGGTGAGTACGCGGGGGTGACATGATGCTTGCATCTGCTTGTTTGGCAGTACTCGCGCACTGTGGCATTGTTGAAGTGGGACCCACCGTCTGTCATGAACGTTTCCAGCGCTATAAAGTTGTTCGATATTGTCCTGATCGCGTCAACTGTTGTTTTTGCCGTCCCTGCTGTTTTGTATTTGAACGCCCACATGTGTTGTGAGAACGTGTCGAGGTATAGGCCGATCGTGTGGTAGCCACCTTTCCCGGGGGCATTGATAGGTAGTCGCCTACCATCAATTCGAACGGGTGCCTTCTGGTTATTGGCTGGAGGAGCGCATTGAGGCGCGTGGGGCCGAAGTTCTTGCACTGCGCGCAGGATTGGACCGCCCATAGTATTGACAGGTCTAAGTTCGGGCTGGTGATTCGATCCAGCAGCACGACTTTGATTCCGTCTCGGCCCATGTGCCCCCCTTGGCAGTGCTGCTCTGTGGCCAGCTGCTCTGCCTCCGTTTGCGATACGCACTCCGTCCGCGTTCGCACCCTCGTGCTTGTTCCTCCATGTAGTTTCCACAGCCTACCATCTTCGATGATGTACTGTGAGGCCCTGTGTCGTGCGCGTTTCCGGTCCCGAACCGTTCTCGCACTGTCCTGTCCCAGGATCGTGTCGATAACCTCGACAAAGAGGTGCTCATTTTTCAGTCGAGCTTTGAGGGCTGTGATCTGCTCCTGTGTTCCTGTTTCGAGGGTGATTAGGACATCGTTGATCAGTCCTACTTCCTCGTCTCTGTCCAGGTTTACCATCCACTCGCTGCCATCTCTGCTCTGTGGTGGTTGACCTTCCCACTGGCAGCTTAGTCCATCTGCTACGACGTTGATCTTGCCTGGGACGTGGCGTACGTCTATGATCTGGTGTGCTAGTATGCCTTCGCGCCACCATGCGTGTACCGCGTTTGGTTTTTCACTCAGCAGCGTGTCCCTTAGAGCTTGGCAGTCGGTCTCGATCTCAACTGGGAATCCCCATATTATATCGGAGAACTTGTCTAGGGCAAATTTGAGGGCAGCAAACTCAAGTAGGAATGGCTTGTACTTAGCTTCCGACGCGGATGTTCGTTTTGACGTGAAGGCGATCGGGTGGAGTTTCTGTGACACCGTTCCGTCGGGCTTCGTGTGTGGGAAGCGTTGGGCAAGTACTCCGGCGAAGCCTTCTTTGCATCCGTCTGTTGTTACTACGAATGGTGTTCCGTCCCACCTTGGCCCTCGCAGAATGGGTTCTGCGGTGATCGCTGCCTTGAGGTCGAGGAATGCCTTCATGTGTTCCTCTTTCCACCTGCTCTCTAGGTTGTGTGCTCCCATGGCGCGGCAGTATGTGGACTTCGTGCATGGCTGTGGCAGCGCGACTTCTTTGAGCAGGTTTCTGAGGGGCCCTTCGATTCGGGCGTAGCCCTTCACTAGGTCACGAAAGTGTCCTGTTAGTCCTAGGAAGGATACCAGGTTTAGCGCTGTTGTAGGGCGCTTCCAGTCCACCACCGCTGTGAGCTTTGTGAGGTCTGGTAGCATGCCGCGCTGTCCTATCCGTGCTCCTGCGAAGATCGCTTCCGACATGAAGAGTTGTGACTTTGTGGCTGACAGTGACAGCTTGCACTCGCGCACCCTATCTAGGATTCTGGTGAGTTTGGCCATCATCGCTTCGAATGTGTCTGCCGCTGCTCCGCCATCGTCCACGAAGATTTCTAGTGTCTCTTCCGCGATGAGGTCGTGTAGGTGTGTCGCTGTCACTGCCGCGAACGCAGTAGGGGCGCCCGTCAGTCCGAATGGCATGCGCACATACCAGAAGTGCCCCAGGCCTTCCACGTAGAATGCTGTGTACGGCCTTGATGTGGGGTCTATCTCGACTGCGTAGAACCCTGATGCAAAGTCGATGACACTAACGTATCTGTGGCCACTGAGTCGGTGCTGCTTTGCGCGTATGTCTCCCTGCGGCATGGGTGCTACCTTTGAGTGCTTGTTTACCTCTTTGAAGTTTTGGCATATGCGCCACTTCTGCTCCCCTTCGTTGGCCTTTGTGGTTTCCACTGTCTCTTGTCTGGGTGGTACCTCAAAGCACGGCGTTAGTCCCGCTGCGATGCATTCCTCATTCACCTTCCGCCGTAGCTCCTCCAGTGTTAATCCTTGCCCGTCGTGCTGCTTTTGTCCGAGCGTGGTGGGTGACACGCATTTGATCTGGGCCGGGTCTGCGCGCTCAATGATGCCTGCCTCCAGCATCTCCAGGACTTTCTTGTGCAGGTACCGCCTCTGCGGTGGTGTGAAGGTCTGTTGTCGCGCTTTCATTGGTAGTCGCACGTCCCCGGGGATGTTGAGGCTGAGCGTGGTGTCTTTGGCTGGGACTACCTCGCGGACTGAGAGAGCAAAACAGTCCGCGTATGTGGAGATTAGGTCGCGCAC
>WTXC01000466.1:0-12713 GCA_022496195.1 Lactifluus subvellereus | reverse complement strand
TGCTATATCTGGCAAGAAGGCAGTGCAATCAGGTTTTTGCTTTATCTTAGCGCTTCTTTTTTTGCAGGGCGCTCCGCTCGCGATCCCGTGGTCCATTCCCCTCACGGTGCCGCCTGCCGCATGTCATACATTCGTCTTGCGCCCCGTTCTCTCCGCCTAGCATGCACGGGTCGTTCCAATTGCAGACGGGCTGCCCAGAAACTGGGGTCCTCCTTGAAGCGGAATGTCTCGACCAAATCAGATTCGCCACGTATAATCTTCTCGGGCATACAGCCCACAGGCATTCCTCACGTACGCGTATATTGCAGAGGTCGTATCCGTCCGACTCTGACTTGGCTTCAGCTCGGGAATTACTTTGGCGCGCTTGCGAATTGGGTCAGGTTACAAGATGCTGCTGCGCCGGAAGACAAGCTATTCTTCTCCATCGTCGGCTGGCATGCCCTCACACTGCCACAAGATCCTAAAATGCTCTCGGAGGCCCGGACAACCATGATAGCGCTAATCCTTGCGTCTGGCATAAATCCTAGAAGGTCCGTTGTCTTCCATCAGGATGAGGCGAGTGTTCACACCATGTTGCCTCTCAAGACTCACTTACGCAAACAGGTCCAGAATCATACAGAGCATGGTTCTCAGTTGTCTGACACCAGTCGGGAAGTTAAGGCGGATGACGACATGGAAGGCACGTTGCTTTGCGTGGGTATCGTACCATTAAGTTTGACACGTGCGTGGTTCGCAGACTCGGCTAGCAGTTTCGAGGAATGCAAATACGAATCGGAAGTTGACGACTCTTTATTGAATGCTGGGCTGTTCACGTATCCCATTCTACAGGCAGCGGATATACTTGCCTATAGGCAAGTCAGAATTACTCCGGAGGCCGTGACAATAACTAGAACCACCCCAGAGCAACACATGTGCCGGTTGGAGAGGACCAGCAACAACACCTCGAGCTAACGCGAGACCTTGCCGAAATCTTCAATCACACATATCCAAGCCCGACGCCTTATTTCAGACTCCGGAGCTCATGCTCAGTGCGTCGATCCTAGATATTTTCTACATTCTGCTGTCGTTCAATCGTTTATTTGTAGCGCCATCCAAACGCATTCTCTCTCTGAGAGATCCTACGGCAAAGATGTCCAAGTCTGCAGTCGATCCAAGATCGCGCATCTTGCTTACCGATTCATACGAGACTATTGTCAAACGAGTCCGCAGCGCCGTGACAGACTCCGTCTCTGGCATCACATTCGATCCGGTTAAACGTCCTGGGACCAGTAACCTCCTTACAATACTTTCAGCTTGCACCGGCAAGGCGCCTGCAGTACTCGCAGATCGCTACTCGGCGAGCAATCATGGCGCGTTGAAGAAAGACGTGGTGGAGGCTGTGGAGGAGGCGTTGCGCAAGCCTCGTACAGAGTTCGTGCGTCTCCGGAGGACAAGGCATTCCTAGCACAGGTTGCACGGGACGGAGCGGAAAAGGCGCGAGAACATTCCGACAGGACAATGAAGGAAATACGAAAGCGGGTTGGACTCAGCTAGCTTGAGTTTTCTGTAACCGTATCATAGAGTTACAAGTCCGAACCCCGGTCGCTTTCTGGTGTTGACTACTACGAAGGCACGCGTAGACAACTCCACTGGCGAGGGCCGGACATCCAAGCGGCGACCAGGTATGCTACGAGTTGAGACCGACGTGAGAACAATGAGAAGGAATAACAATGAGATGGTACCCAAGTAAGCAATGGATAGGCGGGGGCCGCCCCGGCGAGCCAGGAGATGACGTTCAGGCTATACTCATAAGATAACGTGATGTCGCGGTCTTGGGGCTGGGAGGCTGATGCAAATGGTCGGCAAACTTCGTCGAGGGTAGGATGGAGGAAGGGCTCGACAACCGAGGCATGGCTAGAAGGGTAGAGGCGAGGAAGGAGCGTGTTACGAGCTTGGGATGCCGTCCACATCATATTTTATGAGGATAGCATGTGGGGTAGGAAGGGCCTTGGCCCAGGAGACTTCGGCGTCTGTGACAGAGGAGGCAATTTACCGCTTGCGTATCGTCGGTTTCATCTGCATCATCCTATCCTTAGATTCTCGCCGAGCGGCAAACGAGGACGGAAAGGTGGCCTTGATCCCGTCGGTGGCAAACTTGAACGCACGCTTTGCCCAGTTGTAGCTTGTAGCCCGCAGAAAATATCAGATAAGAAAAGTAATAAGAAATTTTATTTGATGCACTAGGTCGGACGGGCTCGATCGCTCATCCTAACACCTATCGTCACTACTATCCAGCATCCCTTCAAGAGAGGCGCTTCAATGTTTTTGGTGCCACTTGAAGAAGTACTGTACCTTCCAGTTCAGACGTATCCGGCCTTCTGACGTCACAGAATTAGTGTGCGTTCATTAAATGCTATCAAGTGTCCTCCAGTGACAACAGCAAGGTATCAACACATCGATGCAGTGCGCCTCTCGCTGTCGATGGCATCTCCGACATAGCGGACATCATGATCGGGGAGGTGTTACCTGTCTTCATCCCCCCAAGCGGTGTTTTGCGCTCCTTCCTTCCGTCTCCTTGACCGCCTCCCTCTCCACGCATTTGAGTGCACAGATAAAATCGAGCACCTTAACGAGACATTTTCTGCGCTTCGCCACATCCTCAAAATAACACATGCGGAAACTTTCATGTGAAAGGGTATCCCTTGCGCGATATTCCAACCATCCCACCACCCCCACCACATGTGGGAACGCCATCTTACTAATGTAAGACTCTGGTGTTCTCCCCAACTCTGGAAGTGGTGCGCTCTCGTCTTTTCATCATGCCCGACAGTTACGAGAAGTTACCATTGGACTACGCAACCTATCTGGTCAGCACAGGCTGACTCGAGCAAGCAATCGAGACTCTGGAGCGGGACAGAGCCTTACTCTCGTCAGAAATTTGCGGTTTTCGCACTTAGATTGATCAGCTTCGTGCGGATGACTCGCGCTCAGCAGAGGAACTCGGGACCTCGAGATGCTAAAAATGTCTGTCATGCCGGTCGGGAGTCTTGAAACAAATCATAGTGAGGTCGATCTCCATGACCCGTTCAGCCGCCTCGCGATACAGCAGCGGAAGCTTTTTGGGAAGAACATGAAAAGTCCATTTCGCAGATCCATACTTACTTTACCAGGCTTTGGGAGTTTCTTGAACGTACCCTAGTTCGAAACTCCGCTAGTTCTCCGCTCTGCAGCTTCACGGCTTCACACGGACAGGCCGTTGTTATTAATCACTAAGAATGGCATTCGGACATCTTCAATTTTGAAGGACCAACTACTGGACGCAAGGAGGGACTCAACTCGAAGCAATATGAGGACGCTCTGCGCTCAAGGGACTATGTGATCTGGTTCGTCTGCCAGTGATCCGAAGACCTACACGTTGAACATACCGGGAAAATCCAGTGTTTGGCTGTGCTCGTCATGTGTCCATTGTTCTCCCACTTCCATGCTATGACGGTGCCAAGAGGTATTTCTCTTTCTGCAGTGGCGGCGCCTGCTCCTGCGCCAGCCCGGGGGTCGGGGCGCCTCTGTGTGAGTCTGTGATGACTGACTCGTTCATTTTGTCTGCCATAGAATCAAGGAAGCCATTGAAGCTTCATTCGGGCTTTACCGGGGCAAGCAGCACACTGCTCGTCGTCTACTTCCCGATATCGAGTCTGCCTTCCTCTCGGCTTGTCACACTGCGAAGCTTACGGATGAGAGCCCTGCGGAAGAGGCGATCTATCTCGTTGCTGCAATGCAATAATGCGAATTCGAAGAGGACTATGGACGGGACCTGGCTAGGACCTTTACGAGGCCGTGTTTTACGAGCAAAAGGCGAGGGAACTCCGGGATGCTGTGAAGAAGCTGCGGAGAAAGAGAGACGTTACCTTTGAGCGTTGGGTAAATTTCGGGCATTATCTACCGCAGTGTGGCCCAATTTGTCTGGTACAGCCGTGGTACGTATTACTTGTTCTATCATTGCGTACACAGGGATGTAGATTGTGGCAAAAGATTCCATGCCGCGCGATTCGAGGTGGTGGAGTATTTGAGCTAATGAAGACCATGATCGTCAATAGGCAGGTGCAGCCTTTGATCGGCATACAATACGGGCCGCCTCGGATATGAGAACCACTGGCAATCCGCACTGGCAGCGCTCAGGCTGAAAGAGCGCGGCTGAGCTGCTACGGGCTGTCAGGCCCGGGCCGCCGCTACAAAACATCACGTCGATCGCCCGCGGCGGAATGAGAGCGGATGACGTCGGAACGGAGGCGAAGCAGGAAAATGTTGGGCGCGAGATCGCCGATAACTTGAAGCCAGGAGATGACGCCCAGGACGTGCTCATAGAATGAGGTGGCTTGGGAGGTTGATGCGACTTAGCTAAAAAGCTTCGTCGGGGGGGATGCTCGACGAAGGGACGATACGTGTCGAAGAGCGTCTGGAACTCGTCGAAGTAAAATTCGTCGATGGGCCCTGCTGGCAAAGTGGGGCGAAAACCGAGGCGCTTAGAAAGGGTCTCGGCGAGGCTCGGGGGCAAGGGCCTTTAAGAACCGTGATGCGCAGGTTTTCGTCTGTAATCCTCTTGTCACACCGCACACGATCGGGGTAACGGAAGCAGCATACGCGTAATTCCCCTCGAAACGGCATCATCTCACCAGGGGATCAACTGGGGCCTCAGCGTTCAGCGCCCCTCACTCACCCACATCTCCGAACGCGGCCACTGGCCGTTCCGCGCCAACTGTCAGACACACCCCACCCACGTTAATGGCACGATAGATAAAACACATATATAACCGAAGTTGTACCCTTAGCTCATCTGTAATAGCTGAGGGTAAGGACCCTGTCCCCACTGCCGTCCTTGAACGAGAGTAAGCGCCCGGGCCTATCTCCTCCTGCCCTACTAGTACACCACTGGATGACTGCAATATATTAGTAATGGAAACTATGGAAAGTTAACTGCCGTGCCATTCAAGTACTTACCTCAATGCAGTCTTACTCTCCAGGTTTCGGCGGGTTGCATCAGGAGTGGTTGTTATCGCCCGTGCGTAAGGCTAGCTCCTAGATTACTACGTGCTTGGCGTAACCAGCCGAACAATCAAGTCTTCTAGTGATTCTGCGGGATGGTGCTTCTTGCAGTGCTCGCTGAAAAGGTCCTTGCGCGAGTGTTTGTAGTTGCACTTTCAGCAGCCTATGGTCGGTGGACGATGTTTAGATCTGATGTGTCGGTTCTTCTCTGATTGGCGAGAGAAGCTCTTGCCACAACCGGCTACGGGACAGGTAACTCTGCATCTACGACCACGTGTTGCTCGCTCTCCTATTTGGTGAGCAGAGGACCTGCATTCGCATCTCTTGTGCACAGGGCGATGCGGAAAATTACCCGAATAGAATCGCGGGTCGTATGTATCTGGTTTTGCGCCCATGGCCTCCACCGGAACGTTCATGCCCAGATACGTCGGAAGTGGTGGTGTACCGCAAGGATCACCCTCTACGGAGGTAATTTCCGGGAATTCCTGGGATGGGACCGTCCAGAAACTCGGCGCCATTTCACCGAGAACCCGGAATGCAGCGCAGACCAGCTCTCCGACAACACGGTATCGCCTGGGGCTGAGACCATGGGTAATGGAGGCAATTCCGAAGCAGTCTCAGTGACGGCCTCGATTGGGGGCCGAATGACGAATGGATGCATAGGAGGAACGTCTAAGGGCCTCTCGGAATCATTGAATGGCGACATAGTCAGAGCCTCGTCCGCAAGGGACACGCGGTTTCCACCGTGCGGTAAACGTTCAAATGCCATGGGGGTTCTGAGCCAGGAATACACATCCCCAGAGTACGCCACCATATCCTTTTTACATCGGGGGGGGGGGATCAGCAAGTGGTAGGAGCACGAGCGAGGTGAGCAAATAATATACCTGGTTATACGAGTTCGATTCTACATTCCAGAATACACTGGCGGAGAAGGATTCCTGGGATTGAGAGCTCATTCCGTTGGGCGAAGCAAAGTCGGAATGCAATAAATGAACTCGTGAAAGTCGTTCGGCCCGAATTTATACCAACGGACAATAATGGGGTTGTTCTCATGAGAACCCAGGGGACGTGAGCAGCGCAGTGTCATCCTTTACGTGTCAAATGTTCTTGAAGATGGGTCACGGTGGATTCGAAGGTGATAAGCGAGCCCATAATCCTATGCCGGGCTGCCCGGGCAACGCCTAAAGCACGAATACGACACAGGTTTGTCCACAAGTTTGGTGACCACAAGCTCGGCACAGAAACGGCATGGCGTGGCCTTTTCCTAGATTACCAGTTGCAGAGAACAGTAGATCTACGAGCTTGTATAAGTGCTACATAGGGTTCTGCACCCCAAGGCGCACACTAATGGATTCAAAAAAAAAAAAGTTACCAGTTACCAGGATGGGGCAGCTGGGAGAGGCAAAATCGTTTCGGATTCCCCGCAGAGGAAAAATGGGCCATCCTTGGAGAGATTGTCTTCCGCGGTAGTAAGGCCTACGCCGGAGGCTCGGACATTGATAAGCCGTTTTGTAAGGAAGCCGTTCTATCACCCAAGCCCGCCGCACTGGACAAGAAAAGTTAGTCTTTGTCGACGAGACAAGAACCATGAAGCCATGATGATACACTAGATCAAATAGGGATGGTGCCAGTGCCTTGTCCGTGTTCCCGACACCGCGCACAGCAGTGTGGCGAACCGAACGGATAAGTTAACGTGGCCTCCACTACCAACGATTGTGGGTATCGTGTGAGTGCCAGTGAGGGTTACCACTGGCAGTGCCTGCAGGTAACGTTTAAGTTCAAGTGTTCCTGTCAGTCGCTGCCTCGAACCGCTTCATCGGTCGCAAGGCTGAGAGTAATTGCATGAATGTTTGGTACTAGTAGACCTGGAAAACATAGTGCAAGCGCAGCACGCAAGGAAGTTTGCAGAAGCAACTTGAAGATGGAAGAGACTGGATCGAAAAGCATCCGAGTCTTCGTTGCTCATGGATCACAGAGGCCAATTGTTTTGTGATCATTTTTACGGTCCTCACGTCCACTGTCGTTCCTGTGGTTGAATTCAGACGCGTGACGGCATCAACCTCAGAGTCAGCGGCCTGGGCCCTCGGCACTGAGTCGGTAGTGTTTTTTTTTTCATCGTGTCGCTTAGCGCAGCCCCACACTGCCAGTGCGCCGTGTATCCTAGATTCGTCCTCGCGTATGTTATATCTGGCAAGAAGGCAATGGAGTCAGGTTTTTGCTTCATCTTTTCATCTTGTCGCTTAGCGCCTTCAAGTTTTCTTTTTTTTTCGCAGGGCGCTCCGCTCGCGATCCCGGGCCCGTGGTCCATTCCCTGTGCCGCCTGCCGCATGTCATACATTCGTCTTGCGCCCGTTCTCTCCGCCTGCATGTATGGGTCGTTACAATTGCAGACGGGCTGCCCAGAAACTGGTTCTCCTTGAAACGGAATGTCTCGATCAAATCAGATTCGCCCCGTATAATCTTCTCGGGCATACAGCCCACAGGCATTCCTCACGTACGCTTATATTGCAGAGGTCGTATTCGTCCGACCTGACCTGGCTTCAGCTGGGGAATTACTTTGGCTCACTTGTGAATTGGGTCAGGTTACAAGATGTTGCTGCGCCGGAAGACAAACTATTCTTCTCCATCGTCGGCTGGTATGCCCTCACACTGCTGCAAGATCCTATAATGCTCTCGGAGGCGCGGACAACCATGGTGGCGCTAATCCTTGCTTCTGGCGTAAATCCTAGAAGTTCGTTGTCTTCCATCAGGATGAGGCGAGTGTTCACACCATGTTGCCTCTCAAGACTTCACTTACGCACCCGAACAGGTCCAGAATCATACGGAGCTGGCATGGATCCACAGTTGTCTGACACCAGTCGGGAAGTTAAGGCGGATGACGACATGGAAGGCACGTTGCTTTGTGTGGGTATCGTACCGTTAAGTTTGACACATGCGTGGTTCGCAAACTCGGAGCAGTTTCGAGGAATGCAAATGACGAGTCGGAACTTCGGAAGTTGACGACTCTTTATTGAATGCTGGGCTGTTCACGTATCCCATTCTACAGGCAGCGGATATACTTGCCTATAGGCAAGTCAAAAAATACTCTGAGGCCGTGACAATAACTAGAACCACCTCAGAGCAACACATGTGCCGGTTGGAGAGGACCAGCAACAACACCTCGAGCTAACGCGAGACCTTGCCGAAATCCTCAATTACACATATCCAAGCCCGATACCGTTATTTCAGCCTCCGGAGCTCATGCTCAGTGCGTCGATCCTACATCCTGCTGTCGTTCAACCATTTATTTGTAGCGCCGTCCAAACGCATTCTCTCTCTCAGAGACCCTCGACAAAGATGTCCAAGTCTGCGGCCGATCCAAACTCGCGTATCTTGCTTACCGATTCATACGAGACTATTGTCAAACAAGTCCGCAGCGCAGCGACCGACTCCGTCTCTGGCATCACGTTCGATCCGGTTAAACGCCCTGGGACCAGTAACCTCCTTACAATACTTTCAGCTTGCACCGGCAAGGCGCCTGCAGTACTCGCAGATCGCTACTCGGCGAGCAATCATGGCGCGTTGGAGAAAGACGTGGTGGAGGCTGTGGAGGAGGCGTTGCGCAAGCCTCGTACAGAGTTCGTGCGTCTCCGGGAGGACAAGGCATTCCTAGCACAGGTTGCACGGGACGGAGCGGAAAAGGCGCGAGAACATTCCGACAGGACAATGAAGGAAATACGAAAGCAGGTTGGACTCAGCTAGCTTGAGTTTTCTGTACCCGTGTCGTAGGGTTACAAATCCGAACCCCGGTCGCTTTTTGGTGTTGATTATTACGAAGGCACGCGTGGACAACTCCGCGGGCGAAGGCCGGACATCCAAGCGGCGACCGGGTATGCTACGAGTTGAGACCGATGTGAGAACGATAAGAAGAAATGACACTGAGATGGTACCCAAGTAAGCAATGGATAGGCAGGGGGCTGCCCCGGCGAGCGAGGAGATGACGTTCAGGCTATACTCATAGGATAACGTGATGTCTTGGGGCCGGGAGGCTGATGCAAAAGGCTGACAAACTTCGTCAGGGGTAGAGTTGATGAAAGGGTCGACGACCGAGGCATGGCTAGAAGGGTAGAGGCGAGGAAGGAACGTGTTGCGAACTTGGGGATACCGTCTACATCATATTTCATGAGGATAGTGTATCATGCCGGTGATGGGGTAGGAAGGACCTTGGCCCAGGCCCGGGATACTTCGGCCTCGGTGTCAGCGGAGGCAATTTACCGCTTGCGTATCGTACTCAACGCGGTTTCATCCACATCGGCAAACTATGCATAAACTTTTCAACTTTTCGACTTATTTTGTACATTGCAAGTAAATAAGTGAAAAAGCAAAAAAGTTCACATTCATGATTGTACCGAAATGGCTTTAAGTTAAAAAGTGGATAAAGTGTAAGGAGTTACACGGGTATTGGTAACACCGCGGTTTTCCGGTCACGGTAGTCACGGGTGCGGGTGCGAGCCTCAAGTACAAGTTAGGGAAATTTCCTCACCACCACCCCCCTCTCTCGCTCCAAATGTGAGACAGAGAGGGATTTTCGTCTATCGACGCCGCCAACACCCTCACGAGAGGCGGCATTCCTCTCGTTTTCGAACCGTTACCCCTCCCTCGCGACAAATGCAAGATAGAGAGGGTTCTGTCTGTTTTCCATCTGGCCAACCCCCACTCTTGCTGCAAACACGAGACCGATTTGAACAGAAGGGTTGGACTCTAGCTATGTTTTTCTTTTTTTTGTAGTTTTGTTCCCTGCTAAAGTCTTTGACGATGATCATATCACCCACGCGCCCCCACTGGCACATTCCCCGTGTGCCTGCATGCCGCCCGTGTGCCCGCACATCACTCGCATGCACGCACGTCGCCCGTGCCCGGTCGCCCACCACGCACCCCGCCCGCATTTACGCACACTGCCGAGACCACTCACGCAGCCCCCGTATGCCGGATTATGTTAATAAATACAATAGGATAAATATCTTGTACTTTATGTTTTATGAATAATACTATCTTTAGCCCCCTCCCCCCTCCCTCGCTTCAACTGTGAGTTGGAGGGGCTGGACCACGCTGCATACCGCCACGCAGCCGCGATACCGCCATGCCGCCTCATCGCAGATCGCCCGCACGCCTGCAACTCATGTGGGCGCGCACGCCCACACGCATGCCCGCCCGCATGCCCGCAGATCGCACGCCCGCACGCACGCACGCACACCGATAGAGTCATCTGAGAAGCCGCTCTTTCATGGCTCATCTGCGGCTGTGGCGATATACAAGGCTCGTGGGAATATTTCGGAGGAGAATGAGGATGGCTTTGGGGGTGGCACAGAGGAGGACATTGGGCGTGCATTGGTAATGATGCACGCGGAGCATATAGTACCAGGGCACCGATCTGCAGCTTGAGGGCTCAGAGTGAAGAGGTGCCCCAGAACTTCGTTGATAAGGTCTATCATGATTCTCTGAAAATGGCCTGCATGCCACTTTCCAACTTTCGGCTTGTTTTGGCTTTTCCACAACTTTTTTCTACTTAATTACTTTCCGGCAACATGACCAAGCAAGCTTTTGGTTGAATCTAGGTTCCTTTTCAACTTACGGACTTTTCATACTTTTTCAGCTCGTACGAGCTAGTACGAGCTAGTACGAGCTCGTACAAGTCAAAAAAAGTTATATGCAGGTTTGCCGATGCACATCATCCGTTAGATTCTCGAGCGGCAAACGAAGACGAATTCTATGCCAGTGGTCGGGCTAACAGGTTTGAAGGACCAACCACTGGACGCAAGGAGGGACTCAACTCGAAGCAATGCGAGGACACTCTGCGCTCTGTGCTCAATGGGCTATATGGTCTTGTTCGTCTGCCAGTGACCCAAAGACCTACACGTTGAGCATACCGGAAAGATCCTGTGTTTGGCTGTGCTCGTCATGTATCCATTGTTCTCCCGCTTCCATGCCATGACGCCGCACGGCGCCAAGAGTTATTTATCTTCTTTCAGCAGTGGCGACGCCTGCTCCTGCGCCAGCCCGGGGTGCCTCTGTGATGACTGGCCCGTTCGTTTTGTGTGCCATGGAATCAGGGAAGCCATCTTTTTTTGAAGCTTCGCTCAGGCTTTACCGGGGCGAGCAGCACTGCACAGTGATCGTCGTCTACTTCCCGATATCAAGATCTGCCTTCCTCTTGGCTTGTCATACTGTGGAGCTTACGGATGAGAGCCCTGCCCAACGCAAGGCCTGCCTCCTACCGCCCGCACTCAACGCCCTCCCCTGCGCGAATAGCTCCGCGCGCAAATTCCAACGAAGCTTGACGATACGCCACGATAGCCCACACACGGGCATGGGATTAAGCCAGCCGAGACCATTGCAATGCAGTAGCTTCTTATTAGATCTACGTATATGATTAGTGCTACATAGGATGCTGTACCCCAAGGCGCACGTTAATGGATTCCAAAAAAAAATGAGAGCCCTGCGGAAGAGGTGATCCATCTCGTTGCTGCAATGCAATGATGTGAATTCGAAGAGCAGTCCGGACTATGTTGGCGATGGCAGATACAGGTGGACGGACAAGGATCTTTTACGAGGCCGTGTTTTACGAGCAAAAGGCGGGGATGCTATGAAGAAGCTGCGGAGAAAGAGAGACGTTACCTTTGAGCGTTGGGTGAATTTCGGGCATTATGGTGCATGAGCGGGCATTATCTACCATGGTGTGGCCGAGTTTGTCTAGGTACAACCGTGGTACGTTTTACTTGTTTCCATCATTGCGTGCATAGGGATGTACATTGTGTAGTAATGGATTCCATGCCGCGCGATTCGAGGTGGTGGAGACTGCAGTGTGGAGTATTTGAGCTACTTCGGGGGATAGTCTCATGAATTCGTTGCATAATAGGCTAGGTGCATCACGATTCTTGATAAAATAAGCTATTAGAGCTAATGAAGGTCATGATCGGCAATAGGCAGGTGCAACCTTCGATCGTCGGATATGACAACCAACTGTCAATCACACTGACACTGGCAGCGCTGAAAGAGCGCTGAGCTGCTACGAGCGGTCCGGCCCGGGCCGCCGCTGCAAAACATCGACGACTCGGACTCGGAGTTCTTCTACTAGTACTAGTACTACTACTACTAGTAGTGATCCGCGCCATGTCACGGCAAGCAGCCATCTCAGCTTGGGCCGAGAGCTGGCACGCCTCTTAGCGCACCTCCCACGCCTACACTGAGGTCCTCAGAGGACCCCCGACGGCAGACTAAGCCAAGGCCTCAGAGCGATCGCCAAGGCCAAACCGAACAAAAATCCAACAAGGGAAGCCGAGTCAACTCTCTTCCGATTCCTCACGGGACATGCCTTCACTGGCAAATATGCTCAACGCTTCCACGCAGAGCGTGCCATTTCCTCTGCGTGCGAATGCGGGCACGACCCACAGACGGTCAACCACGTAGTGTTTGATTGTCCTCGATACAACGCAGCGCGCTCGGCCGCCCCGCCCTTCGACTTCGACGACCGAATCGGTCGCCCGATCAAGCGTTTGTGTGGAATGCTTCAGAACGCGACCGCACCAACGCGCTGCTCCGGTTCCTAGAAAACACCAAGGCCTGCTTCAGGCCACGCTCTTTGAGGGATCCAGGATGATCTTGGCCCCCTCACTCTTCATCCTTTCTGAGCGCGAGTTGCTGCGAGGGCTTGGTTT
>WTXC01000465.1:0-12720 GCA_022496195.1 Lactifluus subvellereus | reverse complement strand
AAAGGCCTATAATGGGCCTCGCTCTGGAGGACACAAGCCAAAGGGCAAGGGGCCACCAAAGCGACCTCCTACTCCTCCCCCTCTTGCTTGTACCATGTGCGGTATGCCCGGACATGTGCGCCTCGAATGCCCGAGGAATGAAGAGGCCAGGGCACGCTGTGACACCTGTGGCAAGATCGGCCACTTCACCAAAGACTGTTATAAGAACAAATACTGTTCTTACTGCCGCACCTGGGGACATACTGGTCCCGCCTGCACCCATCCTCATCACAACTGTTCAGTCCATCGTGATTGCCCAGTACCTCGAAACCACCGCCTCTATGGCTGCACTGTCGACCGCAGCCGCCCTGGTTGGGACGATCATGACTGCACTGTCGACCCTCACTACTCTTACGAAGCCGGAGAGAACGGCTACAACTCTAGCTAGGAAGTCTGGGGACTTCCTCTTTAAGAAAGGGGTGATGTTACGTTCTGGACTGCTCTGGACTGAGTACCCTTACTTTCTTTCCCTATATGCCTTCCCCCTTGACCCACTGCCTCATGCGAACCATGAGGCTGCCTATTGCTTACTGATGATGGGCCCTAGGCCTTGTACGATGACGCACTTACCCTCAACCCTGTACGATGACGCGTTGACCCTTTGCCCTAGTACATGACATCATAGCTACGATGACGCACTACCCTTGACCCTACCTAGTACTTATAGTGCTTTGCCTCGTCTGTATGTACTCAGACTCGACTTCTTGAGCAATCAAGCTAGTTCCCCTGTTCTGCAAGCTGAGGTTATCTTGTGATTACCTTAGTCTGCACTTCCCCTCAAGGCGCAGAGGCAGGAGCTTTGCCAAGCTTGTGCCCTACCCCTTGAAGTGTCGATCCGCCTTTCTCCTCATTGCATTGTGTAGGGACGATCCGTCAATCCTTCCTAACATCGCACTGAAGGGACTGTCCACTCCTCTTGTGAATCACACTCCGCCTGTGCGTTCCAGACCCTCCAGAGTCCATTGAAGCCTAGACTTGGGCTAGACCAAGTCAACGAACCAACCCGTTGCACAAGTCGTGCAGAAGGCCAACGCTTGAGCCTAACACCTGGAGGGCGTGCCCAAGCAGTTGGGCATATCGCAATAGGCTTCGGGGCTGTTCTGGTGCCCTTCTGCTGGTTAGTGCGAGAGAGATTGGTCCTCCTTTGACAGTCTTGGTGCTCCAGTCGATATCAGGATTGAAGGTGTGGAACCAGGGGAACCCTAGGATCGTTCAGTCTCATCCTAGGTTAGCGATGAAGAAGCGCTGTACGCTTTCTTTCTTTCCTTGTTGGATCATCAGGTCACAGTAGGTGGTGATGCGGCCGCTGCGGTTTTCCGATCCATCTACATTGTAGAGGAGGCGTGGCTGGGTGAGTCGTCTAGGTACAAGATGCAGCCTCTGGGCAGTTTTTTGGTCGATGAAGTTGTCGGTGGCGCCACTGTCTATGAGCGCACTTTCTGCAGCCTTTCCATGTATGGTGGAGAACGTAAAATTGACATTGATACTATTCCAATTTGAGACATACATGGTACAAATACACGAGGCTTGATCCCAGGCTGTTAGGTCAAGCCGCTTTAAAAATCCAAGTCTTCCTGGATAATGCGATCAAAGGCTGCTGATCGCTCTGTTGCGCTCATGGCGCGTAACTGGGACATGATGTCCGTTGGTGCTTGGCTGGCACTATCGTCGGGGACGATGGTCAGGCTTTCCTGGCTTGTTGTTCTTACAAGTGTGGCGCATTGGGAGGGGGCCTGCTGGTTCTGTCTTCCCTTTTTCTTGAAGCATTGGGCGGCGCGGTGTCCCTTCTCTTTGCAGTAGAAGCACCTCCGCTCGTCCATGAGCTTCTTCTTTTCTACGTCTGTTAGTGGTCCTCCCATGCATGCAGCATCCACATCCATGGGGACTGGGGCGTTATTTCTGGGGCGCTGAGCGGGGGCAGGTGCTCTGGGAATAAAACGTGGTTTGGGGTAAAGCGTTGCTGGTTTGGGGTGGGTCCTAGGTCGGTGAGTATCTGGGCATTCCTGATGACTTCCTTTCGTGCTGCCTCCTGCCAATCGTCTAGGGTCGTTGGTATGGTTTCTTTGTTGAGGATTTTTAGCGCTATTCCTCGGCGAAGCCCCTTTTGAAGAGGTCTAGCATCCCTAGATCTGTAGGGGATTGTCCCGCTGCTAGGATGAGGTGATTGAAGGTGGTGATGAAACCGTCGACGTCGTTCTCCTGCATCCTGAGATTTACCAGTTTATTGAAGGCATTCTGTTCCTTGGCTGTGTCTGTGAAGGCATTGGTGAAGTCTTGGACGAAACTAGCCCATAGCGCTTCGTCTGTTTCTGGATGCGGTTGACTGCTCGAGTGGTTCTTTCCTCTAGGAGCGCGGTTTGTGCGTCCGTCCAATCGTCCACCTTGGGGCCTCTGATGTATCCTATGGCGAGCGCTACTCGGTTATAGGGGATGGTAACGTTGTCCGACTTCCCATTGAGTATTCGATACAGTTTAAATTCCTTCAGGAATTTGGCACTCTTGCTTCGATCTCCATCGAAGATGGCTGGTGCGTTTCCTTTCATGGAGTTGTTGCCATTCGTCTGTGGTGCAGAGATTGTTGCCATGCTGGTCTGCTGTGGCAGAGGCGGGGTGGTATAGGTTGTTGAAGGATGGGTGGTGGTGGTGTAGGTTGGGCAGCTTGTTGTGCTAGGCAGAGTAGCTGTGGTGTGGCTGTTGTTTCCTGGGTGAGAGGACGACTGCCTTGGAGTGTGGCAACATCCTGAAGTCCGGTGCTTAGGAATTCTTCGAGTGGTTCTGTTTCTTTTTGCTTCCTCTTTGATGTAGAAGGGGCAAGTGGCGGCGATGGTGGGTCTACATTAATGCTTTCTGGGGCCTTACCAGGGTGTCCTAATCCTGTGGTGTCGTCATGGGGGATGCAGTTATCTGGCTTTGTCCAGTAGCGGTTTTCTGCCCACTCGAGGATGTACCAATGGTCATTGATGAACTCGATAGGGAAGTGCTTTTCGCTTCCGTCAGGAGCTCGGATTGTGTGGTGGTAACACCACTTTCTGGGGTTTCAGTCAGTATCCTTCCAGTAAGCTCCTCTGCAGATGTAGTCTGGTAGGTCTGCGTTTTTCCACGGCGCGACTGGTGTATCTCTGGTCTCTGAGATTTGTATTCGGAGGGTTGCCACGATTACTGTCCTTCTTCCTGTAGGAGGAGTTCCACTTGATGGACAAAGATGGTGCAGACGAAGTCGACTTCGGCGACAATCTCGGCTAGTTCTTGGGCGATTTGATCAAGGTTATGGTGGTGTCTGTTTGGCCCGTTGACGCAAGTCCTTGGGCACTCGTGGCGGTGGCGGTTGATGTCACCTTCGAGCTGGTTTGTGGCTTCTCGTGTCCAGAGGACGGCTTCAAGGATTTCTGGCAGACTGATCTCGTGGAGGGGTCCTAAACGTGGTCGTCGAGTAGACTCCAGGGTTCTAGCAATAGCTGTAAGATTGTAAGGGCTGCTTCAAACGCTGTGAAGTCTTCCAGCCACTTCTGTTCGATGAATCGAAAGTTTTCTACTTCGATTGAGAGAGCGTGATGTTGCTCTGATGGTCCTTCAGCACAGGACAGAAAGCAAGTGGCGTTGTGTCGATAGACTGTGTCGTCTAGGAGGATTCTCCACTGGGTAATATGTGCACATCTTCTGTTGAGATCGCTGAGGCGTTCCCAATAGCCTTCATTGTCCAGGGCAGGGCGTTCCTGGTGGTTAGTGGGAAGCTTGACTTATGTTACGGCTCGACGGGCCGTGAGCACGACTTGTGCGACTTGGGCATAGACAAAGAGCGAGCACGTGCGAGGCAATGAGCACGTGGTCTTTAAGCGTGACACTTCCGGTGGTCACATCGACGCAAGAGAGAAGCTAAGTTCTTTGGAGTAGGGCGAGCACGTGACAAGTGCGAAGACCCAGAGCTAAGTCGTTGCAGCTGACTTAGAGAGGCGTGAGAGCGAAGCAGTGCCTTGCTGAGTGACTAAGGCCTTAAGGCAACTTGAAGCGGCGAGTTCAAGTTAAGGAAGGATGGCTTGGAGTGGTGAGCTCAAATGAGGAGGCTAAGACAATTGAATTGGAATGAAGTCAAGCTTAGGGCTTGACTCTACACAAACTAGGGCCCTTATATAGGCCTGGTACAAGGGAGTCATGTGCTACTACTACCGAGTCATAACGAGGGTAGTGGAGTAGTCCGCCTAAGTATAGTACCAGCTCCACAGGTCAGCGTGGAGCAGGATGAGTCATGGTCGAGTCAGAGCTAAGTATAGTATGTGCTCCACATCACAGTGGAGCGCGGTGAGTCATAGGGATTGAGTCAGAGTCCAGGACACGAGGAGAAGCGTAAACATAGCATCGTAAGCAAAAGAAAGTGGTCCGCACAGTCCGTAGGTGAGATTGTAACACAGGGGCCATCAGGTAAATGGAAATTATCTTAACCCAGCTTAAATCCTCTTAAATGGCTTTAAGCACAGTTTAAGGGACATTAAGAGGGTGCTTAATTAAGACAGGCTTCCTTGGGTTAAGACGATCCATTTCATTAATTTCTCTTAATTCTCTTATCTTTTCCCTTAAATTGTCTTATTTGTTCTTAATGGCCATTAAGGGACTCATCAAATTAAGTAAAATCAAGAACTCATCAAATTTCAAGCATCACACAAACTTAAGGAGGTTAAGAGAAATTAAGCAAAGTTGTATTTGGCACAACTAAGTAGGTCTAAGAACAAGTACAATACAGTGCATCAATTCCTAGATTAGGGGTTCCCAAGAGGGTCACCTGCTACTGCCATGTGCCGCGGCGCCCGAGCCGTCGTTGCTGAGCCCGCCGTGATCTTGGTGCTATCGTTCCCCGTGCGGGCGTGCGGACGTCGTGCGGGCGTCGTGCGGGCTTGCGGGCATCGTGCGGGCGTCATGCGGGCTTGCGGGCATCGTGCGGGCGTCATGCGGGCTTGCGGGCATCGTGCGGGCGTGAGGGCGTCGTGCGGGCGTCATGCGGGCGTGCAATCTGCCAGAGGGGGGCGATCAGCGGGCGCGCAGGCGTGCGTGCGTGCGATCTGCCAGCGGGAGATCAGCGGGCGCACAGGCACTCATGAACGACCCATTACGCGGCTCGGGTGTCACGCGCACGGGGGCTCCTCGGCTAGGGAGCGCGTCGTTGTTGGCGGTGGGGAGGAGAGTGGGCGTGCGTTGTCGTCATCTGATAGAAAAAATATCAGTGATGGATGAAGAGGAGGAGGAAGAGGACGCACCTGCGAATGAGGGGGGCACGTCCACCCTGGGGACTGGAGATATTCGCGCGAATATGGGAAGGTATTTGATAATCTGTAAAAGTCGTCAGCTACGTGCGAGGTTAGGGAACGAACCACACACACACACCACCAGCGGCGCGTTCGGCGGTGGGGTTGCGGTCGCACGCGTGGGGAGGTGCACGAGCGATGAGAGGGCAGCGGAGGTCAACGCCGTCGAGATTGTGGAGAACGTGCGCCCGCGCTCTGTGGGTGTGAACGACTGGACGGGCAGCGTCGCAGCCGAATGCGCGGACGACATCGACGAACGCCGGAAGATCGCGCTGGAGAAGTGCGAGCCGGGTGACAGCGTCTGCGCTGGGGTATGGACGGTGCGAACGCTCGTCAGCGACGTCGACGTGGCCCGGTTCGGAGGGGATGAGGAAAGCCGGATAGTTGCCATGATCGCGCCAAACCGCACGCAGCGCGAGTCGAGTATTGGTCCAAGGGAGAGTGAGATGAGGAAGAGGACAAGTAAGATGGCTGCTTTCCATACCTATAGGACTGATTGACACGACAGCAATGCGGATGAGTGGGCTTGGTGGCATCTGGTCAGAGATTGGGAAGGACTTGACAAACATATACGCGATGACGAGGACAAACGCGAAGCAGATGAGGAACAACGTGCGCGAGGCACATCCTCTGATATCTGAGCCAAGAGCTGTCGTACGAGCGCAAATGTGAGCAGATGTGATGCACCGCTCAAATTAGAGGACTCACCTGTAGTCAACAATGAAGTCTGTGGCTGCTGCCGCGGTCCCCCCCGCCACTGCCGCCGCAGTCCCCCCGCCACTGCCGCCGCAGTCCCCCCCCGTCGCTGCCGCCGCCGCCGGGCCGCCGCTGGTGTCGTTGGTGCCGCGGTTGTTGGTGCCCGCCGCCGCGTGCTGCTGCTGTTGCTGGTGTCGCCGTCGCCGGTGTCGCTGGTCCTGGTGCCGCGCCGCCGTGGTACTGCCGCTGCAGTTGCCGCCGTCGCCGGTGTCGCTGGTGCTGGTACCGCGCGGTTGCTGGTGCCACCGCCGCTGTTGCCGGTCTCGCCGCCGCGCTGGTGTTGCCGCCGTGGTACTGCCGCTGCTGTTGCCGGTGTCGCTGCCGTCGCTGGTGCTGGTACGACGTCGTTGCTGCTGCCGCCGCCGCCGTGGTGCTGTCGTTGCTGTTGCCGGTGTCGCCGTCATAGCTCGCGCTGGTGTCGCCGCCGCGCTGGTGTCGCCAGTCCCGGTGTTGCTGCTGCCATTGCACCCACTGCTGGTGGTGTGCTGGTCTGTGGTATCTCACCACTAGTACCTGCACAACAGAGAAAAGGTCAGTTGTAGTTATATGTATAACTCACTTTAATTCCCTGTGAAAGTGACGAAGTCCCTCATGACCCACTGCTGGTGGGGTGCTGGCCTGTGGTATCTCACCACTAGTACCTACACAACAGAGAAAAGGTCAGTTGTAGTATAACTCACTTTAATTCCCTATGGTGAAAGTGACGAAGTCCCTCCGCTCGCGTTTGGGGCAGCAGAGGGGATGGCGGCAGCGGCGGCGGCGGCAAGGGGAGAGTTGGTGGGGATTGAAGAGGAATGGGGCGATACAAGAGCGAGGATAGATACTCAAAAGCAGATCAGGTAAGGCATCCAGAAGGACAAAGTCATGTAGAGAAGCATTAGCAAAGTCCACATGCTGAGGTAAATACTAGGACCAGCGAAACGCGAGATGAGCATGCGTATTCCACTAAGTCATTTCAAAGTTCAACTTCTCTGAGGTGCCGTCACGTGCCACGTGTCACGTTGTGACATGACTGATCAACCGCCGCCGCCGTTCTCTTTTTCATCCCACACCACATCCTAGTAAGTAGTTAGTGGACTATTTATATGCTAACTGTGTGTTCCAGGTACAACGACAGCCGCGGTGGCGGCAGCTGCAGCAAGGGCAGCGGCAGCAGCGAGAGTGGCACCAGCACCTGTACCAGCAGCACCAGCAGCCGGGGCGGCGTCAGCGGCACAGCATCCTCTCCCTCGCTCCAAACGCGAGAGGGGGTTTGTATCTTGTTCTAGGCAACAACAGGTGACACCACCCCCTCCCTCGCCCTGAACGCGAGCTGGAGGGGATTTATCTCGTTCTAGGCAACAACAACTGACGCCCCCCTCCTCCCTCGCTACAAACGCAAGGGGAGGGGGTTTCTCTCTTGTTCTAGGCAACATCTGCCGACGGCACCCCATCCCTCACCCCAAATGCGAGTGGACCCCCTCCCTCCCCCCAATTACGAGCAGAGGATTTCACTTCTCTCCGCACGACGACGACCAGCAGTGCGACCGTGACGAGGGTGCAACGACCACCAACAGCACAGCGACGACAGATGCGACGACGATGGGCGGCGTGCGGTGTGACCGCGACGGACAATGTGGCCACAACGGACTGCGCGACTGCGGCGACGGGCAGCGCAACCACTACGGACTGCGCGACTGCGGCGACGGACAGCGTGACCGCGACGGACTGCGCGACCGTGACGGACAACGCAACCGCTACAGCGCGACCGCGGCGACGGAAACCGCAACCGCAATGGACAATGCAACCGCTACGGACAGCGCGACTGCGGCGACGGACCGCGACAGACAGCGCGACCGCGACGGCCAGTGCGACCGTGACGGACAGTGCGACCGCGACGGCCAGTGCGACCATGACGGACAGCGCAACCGCGGCGATGGACTGCGTGACTGCGACAGACAGCGCGACCGCGACGGACAGTGCGACCACGATGGGCAGCGCGACCGCGACCAGCAGCGCGATGCCAGTTAGAATCAAGTATATTAGAACATTCCGCTATAGTACATTAATGTATGATGTCTAATAGTGTATAATAAAGAGTAGTAAAGTAAAGGTACAATAAAGTGTTTTTTAGTTATGGGAGTGGTCTGGACCGCGGCAAGGCACCGGCACCAGCAGCAGCGGGAGCAGTACCACCGGCGACAACGGCAGCGGCAGCGGGTGCAGTTGTGGCGGGTGCAGTGTTGGTGGGTGTGATGGTGATGGCGGCAGCGGCGGCGGTGGCGGCGGCGGCAGCGGCGGCGGCGGTGGCGGCGGCAGCGGTGGGCGCGGCAGCGGTGCCAGTGTGGGTGAATATATTACATAATGAAAACAGTCCTTATTTTTCCTTAACGCAACTTAGGCTACTTAGCCTGGCTCATCATCTTAATGACCAAGGAATTTTTAAAAAATAAGATAGTGTAAGATGGTTAAGAGACATTAAGATTATTAATATGGTTTAAGTGCCATTAAGATAATTTTCGTTTACCTGATGCCAGAACGATGTCGTCAGATTAGTACATATGGAACGTGATGTGGTTTGATCAGATATTATTAATACTGAGTGCGATGTCATCAGATTGATCATATAGGAATTGTCAGATAGAAAAATATTCAATAATATTACTAATATTGAGTGCGATGTCGTCAGATTGATCATATAGGGATTGTCAGATAGAAAAATATTCAGTAATATTACTAATATTGAGTGCGGTGTTGTCAGATTGATCATATAGGGATTGTCAGATAGAAAAATATTCAGTAGTATTCAGTGCGATGTCATCAGAACTCATATGATACGTGTTTTTGTGCAATTCAGAATTTTTTGTGTCTATCAGACATGGGCAGACTGCGACAGATCTTGTTATTTTCGCTGATTAGTCATTCTCACTGCTCGGACGGACTATGACACTGTCTAACTCCATATGACTGTCACCCCAAATACAACCTGGTCCTATCCCATCCGATCCCATCAGTGCGATTATTCCCCGGGGTTCATGGACGACACATCAGAAACCCTCAGCTTAAGCATCGTTCGGCTCGATTTCGACGTGGATAGATTTATTTTGAGAAGGTACCAGTGGACATCAAGGCCCTTCTACTTTGAAGTTCTTTGCAGACACCTCGACTGGCAGGTATCATCTGCAGCGCAGATTCTCGGTGCACTTCATCCCGTACTCTCTGTTGTGGAGAAACTCGTGCTCAGCTACAAGGAGGATGACCAATCGTCAGAGTGGCACAACGAGGTCGGCCGCACACTGTGGCGCCAACTTCTCAAACCGTTTAGCAATTTGAAGACTCTTGTTGTGCAAAATGAGCTCGTTGGCAAACTTGCTCGTTCTCTACAAACTGACGATGGAGAGCCATCGCTGGAGCTCCTTCCTAACCTGAAAGAGGTTGGATATTCTGGAGAAGACGATGCTCGGGACGCACTTACTCCATTCATCGACGAACGGCAGGTAGCAGGACACCCTGTGAACTTGACCGTGGTCACTCATTCAGTATTTTCGTGGTCGTGAACGAGGGAATGTGGGGAGCGCTGCAGCGAGCAGCTAGACTGACCCTGACATTCGGAACATGGTATACCTTTATTCATGTCGTCATCTTCCACCGACACCGGCACATATGCCAGCTCTTGTCCTCATCCTCATAACGACCACGAACATCCGAGTCATCGAGGAGATTACGACACTGATTTCGTGGCTATCACATACCTCTTTGTTTCCATCTCCACACGCTCTTCCCTAATTTCACGAACTATAAGTCTCACCCGCTTCCTCGGCAATCGCGCGAGTCACGCATACATCTTATCCATTCTCATTCTTGATTGAAGCAGAATGACACTTCACCCTGATGTATGTACTGTACATGTACACATCCGCCCTGCATCAACTTACGCCTCTTACGTAGCACTTAGTGACTTGTGTACTGTACAGTACAGTAAATCAGATCCCCGTTGCATGACTCACTATCTCGTGACCCGCTGACTAAGACACATGACGACACTGCCTCTACACGCAACGCTGTGCTTCATTCCCAAGACACTCACACTCCCTTTCTCCGCTTCCCGCCGCCATGCCTCTGCACTGGCAGCTGCTGTGAGTGTGAAACCTTCGCCGCGACCAACATACCCCAGCGACCTCGCCGCCCAGTGATTCCACCTGACAGAGGCCGACCGCCACCGGTTAAAGTACCGCAACATCAACGTGTCCGCCCATATAGACTTGGGAAAGACAACCCTCACAGAACGCATTTTATAATACACTTGCCGGATACGCGATATCCACTCCGTGCTTCGTCATTCCTTCCTTCCAACTTTTCTGGCTTTTCAGCCCTCCGGCTAAGCCGACTATATGCGCGGTGCAAGTGAAAGGGAAAGGTAATGTCGGGACAAAGATGGGAGCTTGAGCGGGGGAAAGGTATCACCATCCAGAGCGCAGCAACGTTCTGTGACTGGGACGCAACGTCACCGGCCACAGGCGAACAGGAAAAGTATGCGATCAATCTCATCGACGCCCCTGGTGCGTCTGTCCCCACTTTCCTTCAACCCCTGCTCTTCCAGCCCACCCTGGTCCGACAGAACACAGGTCATGTAGATTTTACAATAGAAGTCGAGCGTGCGTTGCGTGCACCTGGTGGCGCAGTTTTGGTGTTATGTGCGGTATCTGGTGTCCGGGTGTGTTCTCCTGCAAGGGCCTACGCGTGCATCCAATCACGGGATTGTCATCACAGAGTCAAACGATTACTGTCGACCGACAAATGCGGCGGTATAACGTTCCTCAGTTATCTTTCATTAACAAGATGGACAGGTACGTTTGTTTTCCCAACTAGTCCGGTCCTCTTTCGATAGAATGCTTGTAGGCCAGGCGCGAACCCATGGCGAGTGATCAACAAGATCAGGACAAAGTTTCGTATACCTGCTGCTGCAGTTCAGGTTCCCATTGACGTGGAAGATCAACTGGGGGGTGTCGTTGAACTCGTGAGGTGGAAGGCTATCTATAACAAAGGTACAAAGGGGTGAGCATTGTCCTTTCCCACTGAAAGGTCCAACTTTTGTACAAAAACCGGCAACCGGTCACAAACTGTCTGACCATAATAAGGACTTGCCACTGTCTCCCGTAACCTTATTAAGCGAAACCAGGGACGCTTTGTACTAGTTCCCCAGATAGCGACGCATCTTTTACAAGAGAGATTCAAGCATATACTTTGCAATGAATGTACATTATACAGACAGGGGTTGAGTAAAGTCGTTGACTTATTATGAACAAGCTCCTGTCAGTGCCGTTAATTGGCCATGACATTCCGACGCATAACTGTACTGAATGCGATGATGAGAGCTTGCACAGGTTTAACGTTTAACAGTTGCGATAGACTTCTGTATCTCAACTTTCTACACTTGGACACATCCATGAGGCCCATTTATACGCACCAGATCCTGCAGTGTGTCATGGCCCACATCTCCCACATGTACTTCTACCCGCAGATTATCTCTGGCTCACCTTGACTCCGGAGATCTCTTACATTACTTGTGCATGTCCCAAATTTCAACACGAGACTTAGGAACAAAGTCTACTGTATTTCACGCGTGAAAATCTCTATGGAGTATGCGTTTTCAAATTCTGGGCGGGGACAAATTCATTTCGCGGAGGTGCGATGGAAGGGCGTCATTACTTGCAGCGCTAAGTCAGCCATGCAACCTACTTGCCGCACACATCACCGCCCTGATACGTTCCTAAGAGGGAATTACGCCCAGGGCATCGCTCTCTCGCGTGCGACTCAACATCCTGTATATCACCGTAATGTCCTACTGAATACCCACGATCAAGATGAACAGCATCGCGCGTCTCTAGGCGCCGCCGCGGCAGTCTTCCACCACGGCATGGACTTTGGTGAGGCCAGGCACAGGCACGATTTGAGACCACGGCCCGAGGTCCGCATGATCAACGCTCTGCCAGTGAACACTTTCTGCTCAATATATTCCAGGTATGAACCGGTACTCTACGTCTGTACAATAAAACCAACGGAGGGATATTATACAATCCGTCTACTCTTGAGGGACTGCTGAGTCACTGCTGATGCTGTATTTCCAATGGATTTCTAATGGATGCTAAAACACTGCATGCTTGGTAGCACCGGTGTCCGGAAAGAGGTACGCATAGACGCCCCTAGCTAGGGCACTGGCAGAGAAGCCCCTTTCTCTTTCAATCTCTGGAGGGGATTGGGGCTGCGGCGACGGCGACGGCGAACATAACACTATCTGTGGCTGCGACTCTAATGCTGTAATCGCATTCAGCGCGAGCACCGTGGTCAGCCCCCGGTTGCCAATCTTGATGTCCGATGAGCCCTGCTTGTACACCCATGAGAGGTCCCATCCGCCGTCCTCGCACTGCATGGGTAGCAGTGTCGCGAGGTCCCGCTCCATGCGCACACCCACGACCGCACCTGCCAGCACGCGCATAGACAGAGCCAGCGCATCACCGGGGGCACCTGCACGCTCGAGAATGCGCTCACGCAGGAGGGGGGCGAGCCGCGCGTGCAGAGATGCATCTGCCGCGGTGCGCAGGAGTCGCGAGGAAAAGAAGAGGAAGCACTCGGCCGTCTCGTAGTAGCGGGT
>WTXC01000464.1:0-12750 GCA_022496195.1 Lactifluus subvellereus | reverse complement strand
GTTGTTGGAGGACTTCGAGAACCTGGGTAGTGATGCGTCGGTGTAGCGCATAATCCAAGGGTGTGTGTACCAGGATATCATCCATGTACACTGTAACGTGTCCCCCTTCGATAAGGTCCTTGAAAATCTGGTTCATCATCGTTTGGAAGGTTGCTGGGGAGTTGGTGAGCCCGAAGAACATAACCATGGGTTCGAATAGTCCTAGGTTCGTCTTGAAGGCTGCCTTCCATTGGTCGCCTTCGCGAATGCGTATGTTGTTATAACCCCAGCGGATGTCCATTTTCGTGAAAAGCGCGTGTCCTCTGACTCTGTCAATGAGTTCTGGGATAAGAGGAAGTGGGTAGCGGTTGCGAGTAGTCACTGCGTTTAGTTTACGGTAGTCGATGACGGGGCGAAGATCTCCATTCTTTTTCTTGACCCAGAACACAGGGAAGGCGTATCTAGAGTCAGAGGGGCGGATAAGTCCTTGGTCTTCGTTCTCTTTGACGAAGGTGCGCATAGCCCTCTGTTCCCTAGGATTGAGCGGGTAGATTTTGCAATCTAGGGTGTCTGGCGCCTCCGGTTTGAGGTCAATGGCGTGATCCCAGGGACGTGATTCAGGAAAGCGTTGGGCCGCTTGTTCGCTGAACACTTTGCGGAAGCGGTGGTAATGTTCTGGGACGATTTGATCCCATGTCCTCCTTTCAGTAGGCTGTGCCTCCTCAGCGATGCGTTGGGAGACCGTGACCTTGTAGAGGCGCATGATCAGTTCGTCTCCTGGTTCTAGGAGGGGCTCTTCAGGGGGGATCTCGACCCGTAGGCCAGAGACATAGGCAGGGGGCGTTGGTCGTAGTAGTGACGTTTCTGGGGTGCGTATGATCACCTTTTGGTTAATAGTCCCCTCTGTCCAGTCTACTTGTGGGTTGGTAGCCGCCAGCCAGGGGTATCCTAGAATGATGTCGTCTCCTCCCAGCTCTGCCTCGTAGAAACGGTAAATGTGGCTGTCTTTTCCAGTGACGATTTCGAGGTCAGTGAATCGAGTGATTTCTCCAATACTATTTTTGCTACCATCCGCGTTATGGAGTCGTCTGGGACGTCTGAGTTTGAGCATAGAAAGGTCGTTCCTTTCTGCGAAGCTGGGGCTGATGAAATTCTCTGTTGCACCACTGTCCACGAAGACAGGGAGCTCGGCCTTAAGTTTTGCGGTGTGTAACTGAGCAGGGATACGCAAAGATTTGATTCTTGGTAGATACACATCACGACAGAACATGGCCCGAATACTGGCCGGTGTATTCAGGCGGTTTGAAAACCCTGGGCCTCCCACATCTGTCCCACTTTGTTGAGTTCCTCATCATTTAACGCGACCATTGCCTTTAGGATTGCATCTGGAGTGGCGAGGGTATTGGAGGTCCCTCCTTCGGCTTCCTCCTGTGGTTCCTCTTGTAGTTGAGCGACTTTGATGGTGTCACGTTTCTTTCCCTTGCGAGGGCAGTTTCGTGCGAGGTGCCCCTGCCTCTTGCATTCAAAGCAGCGCCCTTCTTTCTGGAGCTGTACCTTCTCTGCATCGGTGATGGCTTGAGGCGGTCTACCTCCATAGGGACGGGACCCATCTGGCTAGGGCGTAGTGGTTGTTGTCGTCCTTGGTACTGCTGGGTACGCTGTTGGGGTGGCCTCCTTTGGAAAGGGAACGGACGCCGTTGCTGACCTTCTTGAGGGTGCATTTGCTGGCTCAGGATGCTTTGCTCTATCTGCCAGTTGAGGTGGTTAGTGCGGGCTGCATGCTTCCATTCCTCGAAGGTCATGGGCATGGGTCGCTCTTTGAGGCATGCGTTGAGGAGTCCCCTAGTGAGCCCTTTCCAGAAGTACCAGGCAGTGGCCGGGGTATCAAGGTCGAAGCCTCCTTTGTCAGCTAGTTCCTCGAATTTGACAATGTACGCATCGACACTCTGTCCTGGTATCATGCGGAGGGTTAAGAGGTCTCGTTGCGCCCTCTGGGTCCGGCAATATCGTGGAAATCGAGGATGAATCGTTCCCTAAAGGATTCCCAGGGATCGTTGTCCAGAACTTCTCCTCTGGAGATCTGCTGGAGCCACTTGAGGCGTTGGCGCACCCATCCATCCACCTGGGGGCCTTTGACCAAGGTAAGGGCGTGCGAGACACGATTGTCTGCTTGAGCAATGGCGGGTGCGTTCCTGTTTAGATAGTGGTAGTTCTCAAGCTCCAGCATCCATTTTTCTGCGTCATCTCGTATTCCAGTAAAGATGGCAGGGGGTTGTCCTACTAGTTTGGCATCTGCCCCTTGGGGGTTTGGAGCGTTAAGGTTGAATCCTGGGAGGTCCCATCCGCCTCCTGGCAGGCCTCCTCCTGGCGGCCTCCTCCTGGCGGGCCTCCTCCTGGCGGGCCTCCTCCTGGCGGGCCTCCTCCTGCGGCCTCCTCCTGGCGGGCCTCCTCCTGGCGGCCTCCTCCGGCGGGCCTCCTCCTGGTGGGCCTCCTCCTGGTGGGCCTCCTCCGCCTCTGGGAGGGCCCACTCTGGGTTCTGCTGGGGCGAAAGGGTTAATCCTAGCAATGGCTGCATATGATGCCCCAGTTCCAAGGGCAAAGCGTGCTGGTGCGATAGTGTGAGTCGTCATGGTCTGTATTGGGACCTGTTCTTCTTCAATAGGACTGGGGTCTCTGATCTCTTGTGATGCTGCTCCGGCGAGAGCTTCCCTGATATCTTTAGTGAATGGGGCGACATACTCGGGCCCTGTTGGCTCCACTGGTTCGTCTAGTACTGGGAATCTAGTTGCTGCGTCTGCGTAGGCGAAATACTTGTTCGTTTTGTTGTCAAATGCTACTTCGTACCACCGTCCTGCTACGTGGTGTACGGGGTATGCTCCGGCTTTGCTCCTTCCTGGGAGGATGCTAATGAAATAGTGTCCGGTCCAAGGGATCGTTCCTTCGAACCCTGAGTAGATGTCCCCTTCTCGTAGCCAGATGACACGGTTGTCGTCCTTCTTATCGTCCTCTTTGCAGAGGGTGAGTGTGAAGGGCTTGAACTTGGGGTCTACTGGCGACTCCACGATTGTGGTCTGACTGGGAAAGTCTGTTCTAATGTCACGCCCAGACTCTGGGCGTACCTCCACTGGTGTTGGAGGCGGCGGTGGCGACGACGGCGGGGGAGTAGGGGATCTTGGACGTGAGGGTCCTAAGTCCTGGTAACGAGCTCTCGCTGGGGAGCTAAGATGGCGTTTGATCTTAAGTCCTTTGACCATACGCTAGTGACACTTGTGGAGCGACGCGAAGTCTGGCAATAAGCCAGAGGAGCGGTGGTTCACAAGTAAAGGCCTGAAGACGGTTGACTTGTCTGAGATTACAAGAGAACAGACTTAGGGTCTGCTCTAAGGTGATACAACGCGATATAAGTACATCAGGGAGGCGAGTCAGGTCGAGTCATAATGTCCCTAGGACACTAGTAAGCAGACACAGTAAGCTTTGAGTCATCGTACAGTAAGCAGGCCGACGCGTGAGTCATATTGTACAGTATGAGTCAGTAGGTGCCGAGGCAGCGCATGCGCAGAGGTATGCAAATGTAGCACTAGTGGAATGCGCACCAGAGGCGAAGCGTGGGAACACCTACTATAATAGGAAGGTAAGCATGATGTAAGCGAAAGCGGCCAAGTCATGGCCCAAGCAGAGTCTCAGGCCATAGGGGCCTGGCAGTCCATAAACGCGATGCGAGAGGAGTGGGATAGGTGAAAAATAAAGTGTACATGACCCCCTTGTGCGCACTAGGAGCAGAGAGGGATCCCAGCACGCACAAACGTGACAGCGTTGGTATCCTAGAATGCTGAGTGTGGATCGCAGCTGCTTGATGCTGGTAAGCACTCATGGCCATTCCTTGATACCTCTCAGCTTGCTGGACTTGATGCGCAGGGAGTCCCCATCAATGACTAGCCCCAGGTATTCAACTCGTCGTTGTTCGAATTGGCATTTCTGGGGCTTCAGGAAGAACAATGCTGCTTCTAGGATATCTAGCAGCTCATGGACCACACATCGGTGTAACGCATGGTTGAGGGGCATGGCAACAAGGATGTTGTCCATGTATACGAAGACCATCCTTGGGTATTTGAGTTTGAGCAGACGCAGGAGTTGGTCCATCACACATTGGAAGGTGCTGGGCATGTTGCACTGTCCAAACAGCATGACACGTGGCTGGAATAGCCCTTGTGGCATCTTGAAGGCTGCCTTCCACTGGTCTCTGTCTTTGATCCTGACATTGTGATATCCCCATCTGATGTCAAATTTGGTGAACAGGGCGCGTCCTTCAAGGTCTCTGGTGAGGATGCTGATATCAGGCAGGGGGTAGACATCTTGTATTGTCCAGCTGTTCAGCGTTCGATAATCCTGAATGGGGTGGAGGGATCCATCCTTCTTTTTGATAAAGAAGAAAGGGGTGGCATAGGGGGAGCTGGACAACTCGATATATCTTTTGTCCAGCTGCTCTTGGAGCCAGGCGTTGGTGGCAATCATTTCCTTGGGATTTAATGGGTAGACTTTGCAGTCTAAGGTGGTGGGGGCATCAGGCTTCAACTTGATGGTGTGGTTGTCTTCTCTGCTTGGTGGGAAGTGCTGTGCTTCTTTCTCTGAGAAGACTCTCCAGTGATGCAAGTATTCAGGGGGTACATCTGCTGCTGTGGGGGCGGTTTGTCCTTGGTGCTCTTTGATAGCCCATTCCTGGGCTATATTCATCCTATTGATTTGGAGGATTAGGGTATCTTCCTCTTCCAGGGTGGTTGCTTGGAGGGCATGTCCAAGGAACTGGGCATATCTTAGCAGGCTTCAGGGTTGCTCTGGTGCCTTTCTGCTTGTTATTGCGAGGGAGATTGGTCCTCCCTTGACAGTCTTGGTGCTTCAGTCGATGTCGGGGTTGAAGGTGTGGAGCCAGGGGAATCCCAGGATTGTTCAGTCTCGTCCTAGGTTGGCAAGGAAGAAGTGCTGTACACTTTCTTTCTTTCCTTGCTTGATCATTAGATCGCAGTAGGTGGTGATCCGGCCACTGCAATTCTCGGATCTGTCAACGTTATAGAGGAGGCATGGCTGGGGGAGTCGTCTGGGCATGAGATGCAGCCTCTGAGCGGTCTTCTGATCGATGAAGTTGTTGGTGGTGCCACTAGTGATCAGCAACGGGTTCAGTAACCCGTGAGGTCACAAGTACGGGCAGCAGCGGGTGCGGGTGCGGGCCATCAGTGCCCGAACCGTGACCCGCTGGCCAACCCGCCTCACCAAGCTGTCAGCCTGTCACCTCACCAAGCTGCCAACCCCGCCAACCGATCACTCCGACAATTTTTTTGTATATACAATCTGTTAAACGGTACCTAATCTCTATATATGTACTAAGCTCGCAAATACACGAAGTTGTAAAGCTACACAAACATGAGCGGTGACAGAAATCGAAAAATAAAAAATTCAACCTACCTCTACCTCCCCCCCTGCCCAAAGCATGCCAGCTTCATATAGGTCTAATGTATCGACAAACGCGAAAGGGTCTCAGGCTACAGGAACCCTAAAGCGGAAAGGGTCAAAGGTCAATGCAATCTCACTGAAGAAAAGAAGAGAACTTACCGACGACGCTGCTTCCTTGGCATCCGAAACGGCCACTCAAACTAGTGTTGGGGAACCTGGTAATGAGTCGACCCATGACTCAACAGCCCCTGATGTTGATAGTGACACGAGTGATGACCAAATAGAACTTGAAGATCCTGATGTCCAGCTGCGTACGTTGTTGTTCGTACCTGTGACAGACCTAATCATATTAATTTCATCAGAGCGTTTGAAAAAAGATTGGAACGCACCTGTTTACGCCTTCTTCCACCCCATCCCAAAGATTGGTCATGATGGTGGGCGGCGATTCCATGAGTTCATCTGTGCCGCAAGGGGTTGCAGAAAGTCAGTACGGCGCTACCTGGACAAAAAGGACTCCAACTCAACAAGTAATCTACGAAAGCATGCAAAACACTGCTGGGGAGATGAGGCTGTCGCAGCCGCAGACCTAACAAAGCATTCATCAGATGCTCATGCCACTGTTGTCACCCGCCTAGCGTCAAAAAACGGATCAATTACGGCAGTCTTCGAGAGACTTTCAAAAACGAAAGTTACTTACTCACATCGGCAACACACAAAGACTGAAGCTAGGTTTGTGTTCCCCCTTGCGATGACAAGTAATGACTCACCAATACACCACTTGAAGAGCCGAGTTCGTCCGTTGGGTTTCTGAAAATGCCCGGCCATTTGAGATTGTTAATGACCGCGCCTTTCGTTCATTGATGAAAACAGGGCGGCCAGAGTTGTACATACCTTCTCCTTCAACAGTATCGCGTGATGTTCAAATGGTGTTCGCACGCACACACCAGAGGATTGCTAAGTTACTACAGGTAAGTGAACATTTCGATGGGCTAAGAAAGAGGGCTTACCAAAGTTAAGGAATATGATGGCCAGCTGAACTTTGCGACAGACGCGTGGACCTCACCCAATCACATGGCATTTGTTGCCCTTACGGTTCACCTGGAACGAAACGGCAAGCCACTTAGCATGGTCCTAGATATTGTCGAAGTCGCAAAAGTATTTACGCACCTGAAGTTTGAGACGCTTGATGGCTAACAAGCCTTGCTTCATAGTCTCACTCCGGACGTAACTTGGCAATCGCATTTCAAAATGTTCTAAAGGAATTCGGAATCACAGATAAAGTGAGTGTAAGTGATTTCTAGGCAACAAATCACTCATCTCCGAATAGATCCTGAGTATTACTTGCGATAATGCATCATGTAACGATGTCATGATAGCTGAGCTTGCAAGACTCCTGCCGAACTTCTCCGAGTTTGGCCACACACGCTGTTTTTTACATATTGTCAATCTCGTCGCAAAATCTGTGATAAGACAGTTTGACATACAGAAAAGGCGAGACGACAATCATCTTGACAAAGCAGAACAAGAGTTACGTAGCCTAGCAGGCAACGTTGATCTTGAAGACGAACAGGCTGAGGAAGCGATAAAACAGTATCGCATCAGCAATGAAATAGACACAGAGGAGGACATACCGAGACCAGACGAAACCAGCGATGATATTGATGGCTGGATCAATGAGATGATGTTGTTGTCACCAGCTGAACGCGAACGTGTCGAGGAAGATATTCGACCTGTGAAGCTTGCTCTGATGAAGGTAAGATAACAGCAGCGTGTAGGGAGTAACATACTTACATGCTTGCAGCTTCGAAAAATCTCTTTCAAGGTCATAAACTCTTCGACGATCATCCTGCCATCATGGCGACGACTGCTGGATGAGCTCAAGATGACAAAGCGAATTATTCCTCGTGATGTGGCAACGCGCTGGAATTCGACCTATGACATGTTGGAATTTGCACTTGAGTATCGCAAAGCAATCGATATCTTGACAGCAGACAGGCAGAATGACCTGCGGGACTATGAATTGAACGAGAGGGAATGGGCAATCGCCACACAGTTGCGCGACGTCCTCAAGGTGAATATTTTCGGATCGATCCGCGTCAATCCATGGAATGCTGAGTCAGGTCATGCACAGGTCTTGAAGGATGCGACGTTGTTCTTCTCGCGGTCAACGCCCAACCTTGCTACGGTTATCCCAGCCATGGATTTCATCAATGACAAGCTCACAGCGCATGCTCACGATCGAACACTTTCCCCAGCCATCAAAGCCTCTCTTGAACTTGGGAAGAAGACACTGAACCGTTACTATTCCCTTACGGATTCATCGGAGGTGTACCGCATCGCTATGGGTACGTGGTCCATATTCTGTTCACAAGTCCTTCTCATTCCCTGTCAATAGTTTTGCACCCCCGCCATAAGCTTTCATACTTCAAAACAGCTGGCTGGGAACAAGAGTGGATTGAGACGGCAAAGGAGCTGGTACGTGACACCTTTGAACGATCTTACAAGCAGGAAGATTCTCGGGGCGAAGATGAACCCACTCCGGCCCAGTCAACCACTGGAAAGGTATGAGTTTATTGGCCTTAAGTGATACCCTGCATAACCAACTGTTTTCAGTCATTGGCCCCACGCAATGTGTTCGACAGCCTCCCTTCGCTCAGCGCCCCCAAGCCACATGAATTACGCGATGAGCTTGACAGGTACCTCAACATAGATCCTGAAGCAGTGGAGGATGTGTTGATGTGGTGGCATGGGCACCGCGCGATGTACCCCCGTCTCTCGCGCATGGCACTGGATTATTTGATGATTCCAGGTGTGTTCTTTGGCCTTTCCACGTCTCTGTCAACTGAAACAAGCCCTTCCTGCTAGCAACATCTGTCGACGTTGAGCGAGTATTCAGCCACGGCCGCCTCGTCTTGTCTCACGTCCGTAATCGGCTGTCAGCGAAATCGACTCGGGCTCTGCTATGTTTAGGGTCTTGGAGCTTGCAGGGTCTGGTGAAGGATTCTGACGTTGCGGCTGTCACTGCTCTTGACGACGTTGATAGGAATGAGGGTAGTATATTACAGGCATAAAGGCATAATGTGAACTTTGAATGTGATATCCATAACTTGTCGACCGATCGTTTCAGAGCGGCAAAGCCAACCAAAAACAATAAGTAAAAATACAGAGAGCAGCTGACAAAAGGTAAGAAAAGCCAACCGAGGAAGGTGTACGCAAGATGATATGTACGCGTGAAATTGAAGCGGGTGGAGCCTGAGTCGAGTCAGGACCGAGCACATGGTCGAAATCCAACTAAATCCACAACTTGAAAGCAGGACATATGATAATCGAGTGGGAGATAAACACAAGACAAGAGGGAAACAAGAGAAACAAGGAATAGATAGATACAGAACCGGAATGTCAGGGAAGAGCGTTGAGTGATGGCTCCCCGTCTACAAGATAGCACATGCTTGATCCGGGCCATTGAGCGGTCCCAATTCTACCCGGGTGTTGGTGGAATTGTATCCTCACATGCAATATCTTTCATGACATTCGGACGAAATAAGCCATACATGTTCGCATTGGAAACCTGGTACAGAACCGGAATGTCAGGGAGCATTGAGTGGTGGCTCCCCGGACCCCGTCTATGAGTATGAGATAGCCCATGCTTGATCCGGGCCATTGAGCGCCGGTCCCAATTCCACCTAGGTGTTTGGTGGAACATCGTATCCCCACCTGCAATATCTTTCATGACGTTTGGACGAAGCAGGTCATACATGTCCTCTGGCTTCGCATTGGAAACCTGGGGAGAACCTGCGTGGCTCATCTGACAGAGCCCCATCGAAAGCCCCGTCTACATCGCTTAACTCAGGCTATGCCATGTCGCTCCGCTGCCACCAGCAGTCATCGTGGTCACGCGAGCACACTTTCATACTCTTGTCGTGGGTTGTCTTGTGGTGAACCAAGCAGTGAGTGATTACCACAATCTCTCCACACAGTTAGATGACGAACAGCTGGCGAACGCTAGCCCGGATGGCACGCGATCGCATCGTGCACAGATCCACAATCTAGAGGACCTCCCCCTCGTACGCATCCCCATCGTCCTCCCCGTTCCGTCTAAACTAACACCCTCTCTAGTCATCACAGCTCTAGTCCATCAGCACAGATCCACGATCCAGAGGACCTCCCCCTCATCCTGAATGTACGCATCCCTATCATCCTCCCCGTTCCGTCCAAACTAACACCCTCTCTAATTATCACAGCCCTAGTCCCTCGCCCGTGTCCGCCTCTTCAACCAGGCCTCAGCCGGGGCAACCAACCTGTTCTCTCCATCACGCCGCCCACGCTGCCCACGCACCTCCCCGGGCAAGGCCATCGCAGTCGCGCCACGCCATGCCGCCACCTCCGCCACCGTCAGCGCCGTCATCGCCGCCGCGCGGGCTCAATTGGTAAGACTGGTTTATTATTCTAATGTATCGATTCTATTCTCCGTAGATGAACTGTAGCACGTCGTCCAGACATTTCTGGAGCGTCCACAGTACTGTCGTCGCCATCGCTGTTCAGCGCCCTCACCTCCATCACGCCGCCCACGCCCGCCCATGCACCTCCCCGAGCAAGGCCATCGCGGTCCATGCCATACCGCCACCTGCGCCGCCGTCGGCACCGTCATCGCCGCCGCGCGAGCTGAATTGGTAAGACGGACTAATTTATTTTTCTAATGTATCTATTCTATTCTCTGTAGATGAGCTGTAGCACGTCGCCCAGACATTTCTGGAGCGTCCATAGCACTGTCGTCGCCAACGCCAACGCCATGCCTTGCCGCCACCTCCGCCGCCGCTGGCACCATCATCGCCGTCGCGCGGGCTCAATTAGTAAGACTATCTTCTTTATGAGCTCTTATTCTAATGTATCTAGTCTATAGATTCTCTTCTCTGTAGATGAACTGTGCCGCTACGTCCGCCGCCGCCGCCAGCGCCGTCATCGCCGTCGCCACGCCTTGCAACCACCCCACCGCCGCCGCCGGTACCGTCATCGCCGTCGCGTGGGCACCGCCATCACCATCGCCGTCGCGCTGCGCCATGCCGCTACCTCTGCCACCAGCACGGTCATCGCCGTCGCACCACGCCGTCGCGCGAGCACCACCATCGCCATCGCGGTCGCGCCATGCCATGCCATTGCCTCCGCCGCCGCCAGCACGGTCATCGCCGTCGCGCCACGCCTTGCAGCCACCCCGCCGCTGCCACCGGTACCGTCATCGCCGTCACGCGGGCACCGCCATCGCCACCGCCATCGCCATCCGCCATCGCCATCCATGCCATCGCCATGCCATCGCCATGCATTGCCATTGCCATCACCATTGCCATTGCATCGCCATTGCCATTGCCATCGCTGTCGCGCCACGCACGCCATGCCGCCACCTCCGCCGCCAGCATGGTCATCGCCGTCGTACCATGCCTTGCAGCCACCCCCCCCCCTGCCGGCAGTACCGTCATCGCTGTCGCGCCACGCCTTGCAGCCACGCCGCCGCCGCCGCCGCCGTCAATCGCCGTCACGCGGGCACCGCCATCTCCACCGCCATCGCCATCGCCGTCGCGTCACGCCGCTACCTCCGCCGCCAGCATGGTCATCGCCATCGCATCATGCCATCGCCATCGCCGTCGCGCCACGCCATGCTGCTGCCGCCGCCGCCGCCAGCATGGACATCGCTGTCGCGCCACGCCTTGCAGCCACGCCGCCGCTGCCGCCGCCACCGTGAATCGCCGTCGCGCGGGCACCGCCACCGCCACTGCCATCGCCACCGCCATTGCCATTGCCATTGCCATTGCCATTGCCGTCGCGTCACGCCGCTACCTCCGCCGCCAGCATGGTCATCGCCGTCGCATCACGCCATCGCCATCGCCATCGCCGTCACGCCACGCACGCCATGCCGCCACCTCCGCCGCCAGCACGGTCATCGCCATCGTACCATGCCTTGCAGCCACCACCTCCCCCCCCCTGCGCCGGTACCGTCATCGCCGTCGCGCCACGCCATGCTGCTGCTGCCGCCGCCGCCAGCACGGTCATCGCTGCCGCACCACGCCTTGCAGCCACGCCGCCGCCGCCGTCAATCGCCATCGCGCGGGCACCGCCATCTCCACCGCCATCGCCATCGCCGTCGCGTCACGCCGCTACCTCCACCGCCAGCATGGTCATCACCGTCGCATCACGCCTTGCAGCCACCCCCTCCCCCACCGCCGGTACCATCAGCGCCGTCGCACGAGCACCAACATCGCCATCGCCGTCACGTCACGCTATGCCGCTGCCTCCGCCGCCGCCAGCATGGTTATTGCCGTCGCGCCACGCCTTGGCAGCTACCCCCCCGCCGCCGGTACCGTCATCGCCGTCGCGGTTGGGCGAGCTCAACTAATTTATTGTAACTTATTCTACTGTATCTATTCTCTTCTCTATAGATAAACTGTATGTAGCACTGTAATAGTACTAGTAAGACATTAGCCCAATAGCCAATAGTCATACCCGTCATGGCGCGGCACCAGTAGCCCGCCGGGTTGCGTGTCCGGGTCCGTCCGGGTACGGGCCCGGGTAGACCCGGAAGTAGCCGCGGGCTACCCGTGCTGATCACTAATTACTTGTACAACACAATCTTGCTTCAGACCATGAACTGTAGCCAGAGGATTCTGGACTGTCCAATCATGGTTCACTAATATGTCCATAAGTATCCTCAATGACATCTCGCAGGAGGCCATCTTCCCCCAGACCATATATGATCACATACAAAATGCCCTGGGCCATTTCTGAACTGTGCTGTGAATATCCTGGGCTATTACTTGTAAAGCACAATCTTGCTTCAGACAATGAACTGTAACCAGAGGATTCTGGACTGTCCAATCATGATTCACTAATATGTCCATCAGTATCCTCAATGACATCTTGCAGGAGGCCATCTTTCCCCAGACCATATCTGATCAAATACATAAGGTCCTGGGCCATTTCTGAACTGTACTATGAATGTCCTGGGCTATTACTTGTACAACAAAATCTTGCTTCAGAACATGAACTGTAACCAGAGGATTCTGGACTGTCCAATCATGGTTCACTAATATGTCCATAAGTATCCTCAATGACATCTTGCAGGAGGCCATCTTTCCCCAGACCATATCTGATCTGACAAATAATACCCTGGACCATCTTTGAACATTGCTGTGAATGTCCTGGACTATTACGAATATAACATGATCTTACTTCAGACCATGAACTGTAGCACATTACTTAGAGGATTCCAGTCATAGTTCACAATCATGCCCATAAGTATCCTGGACTGTGTCTCACAGGAGACCATCTTTCCCTGGA
>WTXC01000463.1:0-12807 GCA_022496195.1 Lactifluus subvellereus | reverse complement strand
GCTCACGGTGTGCACAAGGGGGTCATGTACGCTTTATTTTCCACTTATCCCACTCCTCCTGTGTTGCGTTTATGGACTGCCAGGCCCTTAGGGCCTGAGACTCTGCTCGAGGCCATGACTTGGCCGCTTTCGCTTACCTCATGCTTACCTTCCTATTATAGTAGGTGTTCCCACACTTCGCCTCTGGTGCGCATTCCACTAGTGCTACATTTGCTTACCTCTGCGCATGCGCTGCCTTGGCACCTACTGACTCATACTGTACAACATGACTCACGCGTCGACCTGCTTACTGTACGATGACTCGAGGCTTACTGTGTCCGCTTACTAGTGTCCTAGGGACACTATGACTCGACCTGACTCACCTCCCCCAATGTACTTATATCGCGTTGTATCGCCTTAGAGCAGACCCTAAGTCTGTTCTCTTGTAATCTCAGTCAAGTCAACCGTCTTCAGGCCTTTACTTGTGAACCACCGCTCCTCTGGCTTATTGCCAGACTTCGCATCGCTTGCACAAGTGTCACTAGCATATGGTCAAAGGACTTAAGATCAAACGCCATCTTAGCTCCCCAGCGAGAGCTCGTTATCAGGACTTAGGACCCTCACGTCCAAGATCCCCTACTCCCCCGCCGTCGTCGCCACCGCCGCCTCCAACGCCAGTGGAGGTACGCCCAGAGTCTGGGTGTGACACTTGGTGTGCTGGCAAGTGGTAGGGCATCGTTCATTCTCAAGGTTCTAACACAAAGGGGTTTAGCGGTGGAAGGGCAGAGATCTGTGGCACAGAAACAACTGTGCAGGCATCCATGCTGGTCCTGGCAGGTCTCGTGCTTAGCTGCACCAGGGGTGAATGTAACTGCAAGTGGGGATGTGAGGAAGCGGAAGGCTCTAATGGTGGGAGGTCTGGGGTATTCTTCCTTAAGCTTGTACATTCACTAAGGGAGAAGATGCGTTTCCACAATTTGTTCTGAGCCTTTTTATCCTCCAGCATTCGTACCGCAGCAGGTTTCCTCTTGTAGTATTCCTTGATCAATTCTGGTGCGTGCACATCTTCTGCTGGCTCCCAGCTGTCATGTGCCTTGGAATATCCCTTCCAGGACAGAAGGTATTTCACTTCTTCCACCGTCCTACTGCTTTGAGTTCACAATGCGTTCAATTTCGTATTCTTCTTCTTCAATCAGTTCCGGCGCTGGCTGTGGGAAGTTCTGTCCATGCTCAGCTGTTTCTTTGTACGGTGTGAGCAATGAAACATGGAAGACATTGTGAATCTTCCAGTGTCCAGGCAATTCCAATTGGTATACTATAGGCGATATGACGTCTGTTACGTTTACTTACCGCGACTCGTACTAGGTGTCATGTGATCCTATATCATGTGATGTGTCTCGTGACTGACCCCATGTGACTCACCTCATCTTGTGACTCCTGACTCGTGACTCGACGCGCACGTGTCTTCTAGTTCCTGTCCCATTCTGCTTGGATTCGCAGCGACTCATAGACACATCTACTTGCGTCTGGATACGTTACAGTTCTACTTACGATACTGGTCACTACTTAGAAGCGATGCGAATGTACTTAGGGCCTTAGCCGAGTGAGGCAGGCCTTGTATAAATAGTGCGGACAGTTGAGCCTGGTAGCCCCAGTCTCAACTTCGTCTCAATACAAGTTGATCACTTTCCTATTGCGAACAACTTCCCACTTGAACAGACCTTCCCTTCTCGTCTCTAACCCTCACTCCGGCTTAGTAAGCCACATCGAAGCTCGGTAGAACGTGCTATAACGTCTACAAAGGTCGCACCTACCGGAACCAAGTGCTCGGGCACCTCGGACATCTCGGGTACCTCGGCCCACTTAGTTCCAGTACGACACACGGTCACGTGACCAGACGCGGTCACCTGACAACCGAACTCGAGCTCACTTCGAGCCACGGCCCCTTGTAGCCGTGACATAAGTTGAGACTCTCCATCTACGAACGAAGGAGCCGTGTAAATACAAAGCGTTATTCACGACGGCATCACTAAGGATCACATTCCCTGAAGACGGGAGAGCTTTCCTGATCCAGCCACAGCGAGCAAACGACGATCTTCCACCAGGTGTAAAAGGAAAAGCACAGTGGAAAGAATATAGTGCATATCGACACAACGCATACTTCATCGAACACAGACAAGCAGAGTTTGCTGTTGAACTCATCAACAACAACTGGTACAACATCTATTGGTCTGAGCCAAGTCAAGGCTATACCACGAGACACGACTGGATAATTGAAGAAGAGGAACGAAAGGCGTATGGACTAGGACTTCCCCTATCTACGCTCCTCAAAGAAGCCAGCTTTACCCAAGCACGAATTTCCCCAGTAGAGGAAAAACTTACAACCGACCCACTACCGATGAGGAGCGCACACCAACAACTGAATCTCCTGAAAGCAGCAGGAGTTCCGAACGCCTTAGAATCGACTTCAATCTCAGCCCGCGCTCTTGCAGCAAACATCCAGACAGAATTGTCACTAGCACCTAGCACCTCAAATATCAGAGAGGACCTAGGACCCGAACAAGAAATACCCGATTTCCTCATTAAATCGATAGAACCCAGATTATTCCCATCTAGCAGTATGACGACAATACAAACTGCTATGGAAATGCCACCAGCAGTGCACCCCCTCATCGCACCTCTCCAAATTGGTAGCTCTACTATTACCAGCACTGTCACCCAGCACCCATCACAAGTCCAACAGAGCGGTGGTGGAGGTGGTGGTGGAGGAGGACAACCTGGCAGAGGAGGAGGTGGCGGCGGTGGACAACCTGGAGGTGGAGGACCCCCTCCTGGGGGACCTGCCCCTGCAGCAGCAGCCGCACCCGCCGCACCAGCACTAAATGGGAAAAGCCTACACGGGAGTCCGCCGCAGATCTTCGACGGCTCCAGGAACAAGAGCGACATCTTCATCCAGGAATTCTCACTCTACTACATGATAAACCGAAATCATGATGCCATGAGACCAACAAACCGAATTCTCATGTGCCTGTCCTACATGAAGGGACCAAAAGTAAATGACTGGGTGAGCGCACGCGCACAAGAACTCAACGAACAGTTAATCGCCGGAGCAAACCCCGACAATGAAACCCTCTGGGAGGACTTCAAGCGAATGTTCCTTGGAGCATACACTGATACCACGAAGAGAGAGGACGCAGTACAGCAGCTCCTCAATCTAAAAATGCAGGGAGAAGATCTCAACAGTTACATCTCTGCATTCGAATACCTAGCCAAAGCCGCAGGATGGGAGCGTGACTCGCAAGGAACCATCTTCATCTTCAAGCGAGGATTGAAGCAGGGCCTTGGACGCGCTGTCATAGAAAGGACACACCCACACCCTGTCACATTCAGCGACTGGGTCGATGCTGCCCACAAACAGCACGCAGCATATGTGGAGACACAAGCCACATATGGGGCTCCCTACACCCCTCAGAAAGACACCCGAGGCCGATGGAAACAGGTCCTCGGAGGAGGCAGCAGAACCAGCGACAACGCCACGATCCAAATGCAATGGACATGGATGCCGCGCAGATGACACCTATGAACGACAAAGAGCGCAAGAAACTGCACGCAGAAGGGCGATGCTTCTTTTGCAAAGCCCAAGGACACCTATCACAGAACTGCCCCAAGAAAGGGGGTAACCGCAACGTACCAACCCTGGAAACAACACCCAGCGCAGCCAGACGCGCAACATAGAGACTATGGAGAAATCTGAAGAGGTTGACCAGATTGAGGCAACCTACCAGGCTCTCACAAGCATGACCAAAGAAGATAGAACTCAGCTCCTGGACCGAATGATTGTCGATGATGCGGATTTTTAGATGGCCTGACCCATACAGCCTTGGTTAGGGCCATAGCTATGAAAGTGAACTCTGTGTATATCAGTACCAAGAACGCCTTGAATATACCAATCTTGTTTACCAGTTCACTCCAAACGGCTGAAGCGCAAGCATTGATCGACAGTGGAGCAACAGAGAACTTCATTGACTATCGTACGGCAGTACGATGGTGACTCCCCTCCAGGAAACTCAGGGTCCCACGACAAGTCATAAATGTAGACAGGACAGACAACAGACAAGGGTGGATAACGGAGGCATGCGTCCTACGAATCCGCAAAGGAAAGAAACAAAAGCTGCAGAAGTTCTACATCACGAACTTAGGCAATGACCGAATCCTCCTGGGGTACCCTTGGCTACGTGCCTTCAACCCAGGAATTAACTGGGAGAAGGGGACAATTGACGAACGAGTCAGATTCGAAACAATCCCATACGCATGGCGCCTGTGGCAACAGCAAGAAAAAGGAGCAGAGGCCACAAGCATAGCCAGGACCAACTTTGCCCAAGAATGGGCAATTGAGGCGAACAAAGACAAGAAGAAAGACGTGGTAACACTGCCCAGAGAGTACCAGCAACATAAGATCGTATTCTCAGAGGAGGCAGCAAAACGGTTCCCCCTTCACGACCAGAGGACCATGCCATCAAACTGAAACCAGGAGCGCCAGCCACGATCAATTGCAAAGTGTACCCACTCTTGAATAAAGAGAAAGTCGCGACAAGGGAGTTCCTAGATATAAACGTGGACCTAGGATTCATTGAAGAAGGAGACTCACCTTGGTCGACACCATGGTTCTTCACCCACAAAAAGGATGGTGGCCTGCGACCGCTGCAGGATTACCGAGAAGTCAACAAGTGGACTGTGCGCGATGTGTACCCAATCCCGTGCATAGAACAGATCCTAGAAGAACTAGAAGGAAAAGTGCTCTTCACGGCGCTAGATATCCACTGGGGGTACCACAACGTCCGTGTTAGGCCAGAAGACCGATGGAAGGCTGCCTTTAAAACGCTGTATGGACTGTACTTACCAAACGTCATGTTCTTTGGCTTGACAAACTCGCCCGCGACCTTCCAAAGGATGATGGATCGAATATTTGGTCCATTAAAAAGAAAATATCCTGGTCTCCTCTTCGTATACATGGACGACATCCTCATAGCGACCCCAGAGGACTTCACGTTGCACCACCAGATAGTGCATGAAGTCCTTGAAATCCTAGAAAAGGAATCACTGTTCCTCAAACTTTTGAAATGCCAATTCGAACAAAGATCAATTGTCTACCTAGGAATAGTGGTAGAACATGGGACCATTAAGGTGGATCCTACAAAACGAGATGGCCTGGCAGCATGGCCAAGAACTCTCCAGTCTGTAAAACAAGTGCGCTCAACACTTGGGGTGTTTGGATACCACTGCGCATTCATCCCGGGATATGCAAACATTGTCAAGCCCCTTAACAGACTTCTAAAGAAGGATGTTCCATTCAAATGGACGGAGGAGTGCACTGAGGCGATTGGCAAGCTCATCGACGCTGTCTTAAGCAACCCAGTGCTCCAGCGACCTGACTACGACAGGCCATTCTTCCTTGAAGTAGATGCATCGCAATACGCCACAGGGGCAATTCTATCCCAAAAGGACGAACGAGGACGCCTACGACCAGTGGGAAACGTGTCCCACTCGTTTAATCCTGCAGAGAGGAACTACGACATTCATGATCGGGAACTTCTAGCAGTAATCAGAGGACTCAGAGCATGGCACCACATCTAGTGTTTTGAGGTCCGGTCCATAGGACTGGAAAAAAACCGGAACCGGACCGGACTGGACCGGTGGCAACCGGACTGGACCGGTGGCAACCGGACTGGACCGGTGGCAACCGGACTGGACCGGTGGCAACCGGACTGGACCGGTGGCAACCGGACTGGACCGGTGGCAACCGGACTGGACCGGTGGCAACCGGACTGGACCGGTGGCAACCGGACTGGACCGGTGGCAACCGGACTGGACCGGTGGCAACCGGACTGGACCGGTGGCAACCGGACTGGACTGGTGGCAACCGGACTGGACCGGTGGCAACCAGACTGGACTGGTGGCAACCGGACTTTCGGTTGCGGTTGCACCCGGATCCCAGAATGCCCAGTTGCAGTCCATCCCCAATTCCAGGTGCCAATGAACCACCCAAAAACCGGCCGCAACCGGTCTTAGACCAGACTTTCAGTTGCCGTTCCCACACGTTGTTGAAACCTGCAAGTGCCCTCCTTGTCAATGCGCTCTCAACATCCACATGTCTTACAACAACTTTGTGTCGCTTGCTATCATTTCCCTCTCACATTGAACCTCAAAAAGAAGGTAAGTAACTCCAGTTGAGGATACAAAGCTGACTTATCCTTCCAGGTCATAAGTGCAGCAGAGGTCGTCACCGCCTCGCACCAGCACCGTCGCTGCCATGCGCCAGGTCACTCCAGGACCACCATTGCCCCTGCTGCGCCAGGACTGTCCCCACCACTGCGCCAGGACTCCAGGACCATCACGCCGCACCACTGGCACCATCGCTGCCGCCGCGCTAGGACTGTCCCCGCCTGCCCCCGCTGTTGTGCTGGGACACTCCCCGCCGCCGCTCCAGGACGGTCACGCCAGTACCACGATCGCCGCCGCCACGCCAGAACCATCACGCCAATGCCGCCATCGCCGCCGCCGCCGCCACCACCACCGCCGCTGCGCCAGGACAGTCACCAGACTCACCACAGCACCACCATTGCCGCCGCCGCCGCCGCGCAAGTACCGTCACACCAGTACCGCCATCGCCGCCACCGCTGCACCGGAACAGTCCTCGCCGCTGTGCCAAGACAGCCACGCCAGCACCACCATCGCCGCCGCCGCGTCCCAACGACCGTCATCGGCGGTGCTTCCAATAATAGTGTCCAAAATTGCACCAATGCCTGCTTCTCCTCAGGTTATCCTCTGGCCGTATGGAATACTCAGATGAGTGTTGTTCTATTCTATCACCTTTCTCCTCCTTTTGTGGAGCTTCCCCACTGATGTTACTTTTCCAAGACTGCGGCATGGCCATCCACAACGGCGTGCCAACGCCTTGCCAATGCGTCACTGCCGCGGTGCAAGCACCGTCACATCAGCACCGCCTCGCCAACACCATCCCAGCCGCGGTGCAAGCACTGTCACACCAGCACCATCGCCGCCGCCCCAGCACTGTCCCAGCCACTGCACAAGCACCGTCACATCAGCACCACCTCACCAGCACCGTCCCGGCTGCAGTGCAAGCACCGTCACGCCAGCACCATTGCCGTGCCAGGACCGCCACCTGCTGCCGCACCATGTCCTGCGGACCTGCGACCCATATCTTTATTGGATCTTATTCACCTGTTATTCTACTGTATACATGTAGTGCTGTTGTAGTTGTATTACAAAAATAACATATCACTGATCCATTGTCCAAAAGACTGGTGTGCAAGTGCAAAAGACTCGTCCAAAAAGGTTAAAGACCGGTCGCAACTGGTTGTAGACCGGTCATGTCTGCAACCGGTTACAACCGGTTATGGACCACAACCGGACCGGAAGCAACCGGTTTATAATGGTCCAGTTGTGGTTGCATCCAGTTGGGGTGGAGTGGCAGACCAGTTGCAGTCCGGTTGCCCCATTTGGAAGGTCAAAAACCGGACCGGACCGGACTTTTAAACACTAGCCACATCCTCTTGTCAACAGAACACCCTATTACGATATACACCGATCACGCAAATCTACAATACTATCAACACCTGCAAAGGATCAACCGGCAGGTCGCGAGGTACCTTGGGGATCTCGCAGATTACCACTTTACGCTTGTGCACAAACCTGGAAAGAACAACCACACCGATCACCTTTCTAGGCGCCCCGATCATGACGAAGGCACCAATGACAACACCGATGTCATAGTGCTTCCCGATCACCTATTTGCACGTGCCACAGACTTAATCAACCTCGAAATGGAAGTAGCAGATGCCCAAAGGGACGCACAGGCACAAATGACTCAATGGAAGGAAGGATACACGTTACACAAAACCAGGGAGCGCTGGTACCACAGAACACAGCTTGCAGTCCCGGAGGAAAGGGAACTTCTACAAAAGATCTTGAGGGCATACCATGACCATGAAACTGTGGGGCACCCTGGCATCACTAACACCTTACGCGCAATTGCCCAAGACTTCTGGTGGCCCACGATGAAAAACTTCGTTGTAGCATACGTAAAGGGGTGCGGAATGTGCCAATCCACAAAGCCCAATCTAACTCAGCCAAAACCGCCGATCATGCCAATAGGGGTAGAACAGGACGCGATCCCATTTCACATGATAGCCTGGGATTTAATCACTGATCTTCCAATCTCGGAAGGATACGATGCTATCCTAACGATCGTGGATCACGGCTGTTCTAAAGTGGCAATCTTCCTCCCCTGCTTAAAAACAATCAATGCGATCGGGATCGCACAATTGTATGCGACACGCATCTTCCCCTTTTATGGAATACCCAAGAAGATCATTTCTGATTGAGACCCACGTTTCACCGCCACAATCACAAAAGAACTCTGTGCAATCTTAGGAATCACACAGAACATCAGTACAGCATTTCACCCGCAAACAGATGGACAATCGAGTGGGCGAACAAAGAGTAGAACAGTATCTCCGCATCTATGGAAATGCGAACAAAATGACTGGGCACAACTGTTGCCCCTGGCCCAATTCGTCCACAACACATGGGTAAATGAGACAACAGGAAGACACCCTACGAGCTCTAATCGGGCACACGCCGACGATCCACACCACTGATCACCAAACTAACGTGCCAGCCCTAAGTGAGAGAAAAGATTGGCTTGAACGAATATGCACGAGGGCCACACTAGCGATCAAGAATGCACAACGCCTACTAGTGCGGAGATCGGAGCGAAAGAAAGGACAGTGCCACTTCTCAGCACTTCAAAAGGGGCAAGAAGTTTGGCTGGAAGGCATCAATCTAAGATTGACACACCAGTCGCCAAATTAGCCCCTAAAAGATATGGACCATTCAAGATTAGTGATGTGATATCGCCAATCGTCTACCGCCTCAAGTTACCGCCACACTGGAAAATACACAACATGTTCCATGTGTGCTACTAACGCCCTACAAGAGACGGAAGAACACGGGGTAAACTACCCCCAACCTAAACCGGAAATGATCCAGGGCAAGAAGAATATGAAGTAGAACGCGTCAAGGATTCTAGACGCGTGGGAAGGTGGAAGAAGCTGCAGTATCTACTCTCCTGGAAAGGATACTCTAAGGCACATGACAGTTGGGAGCCTGCAGACCAGGTGCATGCCCTGGAACTTGTAGAGGAGTACTACAAGGCAAGCCCACAGCAGTACGAGCCATTTCAGATAAAAAGCGAAGGATGGGAACTGGAAAAGCATCCTCACCACCTCATCCATTCCTGCACTCGCACCATCTACTCCTGCATCTCCCATTTACGCCCGCACCTGTAGCATGAATGGCACACCGCAAGACTGGCTACATGCAATCGACGAAGCCTGCGGGGTCCTCCAATACCCCAATGACACGCTCCAGGCGATCCCAGAGGAGACGCCAAGCCCCTACGCATACCATGTGTGGCCAAGCACCCAATGGAAGCCGAGCTCCGACGCCGGAGCTGATTGACTTCTTTTGACGGTCTCCAGCGAGATCTCGATTACAGAGCCCGATCCGACGCCAGCAATTGGGACAGCAATTCCCCACCTCACTCCCTCGACACCACCAGCTCCTACTCCATGTCCGACGGGTCTACCGGCCCGACCGCAAACGCCCCCACCTTCGCCGACCTCCTCGCAGGGCCAGGCCCTGCTGCCTCGATTTTCGTGGGAGCGCTCGTCCGGCCACTTCTATCCCTGCCGTACAGGGCCCCGCGATTCCAGAAAACGCCATACAGCTGGCCCCACACGACCCCATCTCACCAATTTCCCGGCTTGCTGCACTCGCAAACCCAGGGCGCACAATCTTCGACACCGAGGCCCCCATCAATGACACCTGGGCTGCCTTCTTCGAGCCTGGGTGGGCACTCCCTCCTCCTTCCGCAGACGCTGCGGAACCCGCACAACTCCCCGCCAATGCCTGAAGCAGCGGCAGCACCACCGCTGCTACAAGTAACCCTTTTGATGAACCACCACGGGTTCATCACGAACATCGGGACAGCACACGTCCCAGCGAGCTCGACCCTAAGGCATCAGTCCAGACAAGTCGAGGTCATGCCAGGAAGCAACTCCTGAGGGACGCAGCGAGGGCAGCAGGGGTGAAGGTGGGATATCGGGGCGGGCGGATCTTAGGGTCCAAAAACAAAAAAGGCAAGTGATATCACTGCAGCAAGTGCTCAAACCAGCTTGCAGACCACCGCTTCGAGGAGTGCCCGCTCTGGCACCAGTGCTCCAATTGTTTCCAGATGGGGCACTGGGGCTACGACTGCCACACGCCGCATGTCAGGTGCGGAACTCGGAAGTGCGAGGTCCCTGTCACGCATCACCACTTCGGGCCCAAATGCCCCATTTCCTTCCTCACGCGCTATGACAAGTGCACCGGATCTTTGCCGGAGGAATGGGGCCTAGAAGGTGTGTTTGAGGATGTGCCTGTGGCACCAGCGGAGGTGGCGGTGGCTGAGGGACCGGCAGTTGCCCCAGAACGTGTCTTCGAAGACACGTTGGACTGGGGGTCTTTTATGGACTTCGAACCGCTTCAGGACTGACTTCTTTCTCGTAATCTTGACAACCGTGTGATGGCACACCCGCCTAAGAAAGGGGGTGATGTTACGTTTACTTACCGCGACTCGTACTAGGTGTCATGTGATCCTATATCATGTGACACGTCTCGTGACTGACCCCATGTGACTCACCTCGTCTTGTGACTCCTGACTCGTGACTCGATGCACACGCGTCTTCTAGTTTCTCTGTCCCGTTCTGCTTGGATTCGTAGCGACTCATAGACACATCTACCTGCGTCTGGATACGTTACAGCTCTACTTACGATACTGGTCACTACTTAGAAGTGACGCAATTGTACTTAGGGCCTTAGCCGAGTGAGGCAGGCCTTGTATAAATAGTGCAGACAGTTGAGCCTGGTAGCCCCAGTCTCAACTTTGTCTCCAATACAAGTTGATCACCTTCCTATTGCGAACAACTTCCCACTTGAACAGACCTTCCCTTCTCGTCTCTAACCCTCACTCCGGCTTAGTAAGCCACATCGAAGCTCGGTAGGACGTGCTATAACGCCTACAAAGGTCGCACCTACCGGAACCAAGTGCTCGGGCACCTCGGACATCTCGGGTATCTCGGCCCACTCAGTTCCAGTACGATACACGGTCACGTGACCAGACACAGTCACCTGACAACCGAACTCGAGCTCACTTCAAGCCACGGCCCCTTGTAGCCGTGACAATGTCAGTGATCCTAAACAGTCCATATCTTTTGGGTGCCAGTTTTGTGATCGGGTGTGATAGGTGCAGGTTGCTTCCTTCAAGCCATACTAGGTCGTTTACGTTATGTTCTTTGAAATGTCTTTGTCCCTTCCTTCTTTCTGAGCGCTGTACGATCAAACGCTGTGCATTCTTGATCGTGGCAGTGGCGTATGCGCGTGTCTGCTCTAGCCACCCCTTCCATTCTTCAAGTGCTGGTACCTTGGTCTGGTGATCGGTTATTTGTATTGTTGGTGTATGGCCTATGAGTAGCTCATAGGGTGTCCACCCAGTTGTTTCATTCGTCCAAGTGTTGTGCACGAACTGGGCCAGGGGTAGCAATTGTGCCCAGTCGTTTTGCTCAGTATTGCCATAAATCCTGAGGTATTGTTCCACACATTGGTTCGCACGCTCTGATTGCCCATCTGTCTGGGGATGGAATGCCGTACTGATGTTCTGCGTTATCCCCAACAGTGCGCATAGCTCCTTCATTACCGCTGCTGTGAACCTCGGGTCCCAGTCTGAGATAATGCACTTTGGTACACCATAGAATGGAAAGACACGTTTGGCATAGAGTCGCACCACTCCAAGTGCATCAATAGTCTTCAAACAGGGCAGGAAGATTGCCACTTTTGAACACCCATGATCAACGATCATGAGAATAGCATCATGCCCTTCCAAAATGGGGAGATCTGTGATTAAGTCCCAGCTGATGGTGTGGAATGGGACCGCATTCTGCTCGGTGCCTATGGGCATGATAGGTGGTTGTGGGCGCACAGTGTTTGGTTTGGTAGACTGGCATGTTGCGCATCCTTTGACATAGGCGACCACAAACTGCTTCATTGTTGGCCACCAAAAGTCTCATGCGACTGCCCTGAGTGTATTTGCAATTCCTGGGTGCCCTGCTGCCTTGTGGTCATGATGCAGCTTTAAGATTTGTTGCAGAAGTTCCTTCCTTTCTGGGATGACAAGGCACGCATGGTGGTACCACCTGTTCCTGGCCTTGTCCAGTACGTATCCCTTCTTCAGTGCCTGCATTAACTCTGTTTCTTCTTCTTGTGCTGCCACAACTTCTTGTTCTAGGTCAATTATTTCTGTGGTGTGCGCAAATAGTTTCTCTGGTAGGACTGTTATGTCCATATTGTCATCTGCACCTTCGTCATAGTCTGGATTCCTTGACAGGTGATCTGTGTGGTTGTTCTTTCCTGGTTTGTGCACCAGGATAAAGTCGTAGTCTGCCATGTCCCCTAGGTATCTGGCCACCCTTCTGTTAATGCGCTGAGGGTGCCAGTAGTATTGCAGGTTGGCGTGATCAGTATACACTGTGATTTTGAATGGTGTGGATAGGAGGATGTGTTGCCATCCTCTCAGCCCTCGCACTACTGCCAGTAGTTCCCTGTCATGGACATTGTAGTTCCATTCCGCAGGGGTAAATGAATGGGATAGATTTCCCACTGGCCGCAGGCAGCCGCATTCATCTCTTTGTGCAAGTATTGCACCTGTTG
>WTXC01000462.1:0-12920 GCA_022496195.1 Lactifluus subvellereus | reverse complement strand
AACCTGGTTACCCTGATACTAGTTAGCTTGTCACTCCTACTACTACATCCGGTGTGTTGCCATACTCCGGGTACATTGTTCGCTGCTCGTAATGGCACAGGCGTTGACAGCTTCATCTAATGCGGCCCATGCAAGCTCATCCGCCGGTTCCCACAAAGTTGCTCCTCGTCCTATAAAATACACATCGATGCCTCAGTACTACCCAAGTGCACACCGAGTTAACTACGTTCCCTGTCGTCTCCAGCCTTTCTCGGCCATCCCTTGTTCCGATGCCCAACAACACCGCAGCGATGAACCCTTTCGTCCCGCCGGTGGCCGCTGAGCTATGCGAGACATTCTTCTTTGGTGCGTCTCTGCTTCTTGACACCCTATCTGTGTCACAGAAACGGGAGATTCAAGGGGTGTACTCGGCTTTGTTTGCCTTCTCTATCTTTGTCATGCTGTAAGTATCTCTGCAAGTCGCTTGTGGTTTCCTATTCTCACGAGAATGCTAGGCGCAAGGGCTGTCCAACCGCACAAGAAATACTATGCTGGTCGTGTCCGTAGTCATGTACGCGGTCTGTGCGACTCACTGGGCCCTCAGCATGGCCACTGTCGTCAGATGGTCGACGGTTGGCAACGTCGTCATACCGCCCTCTGAAGTGGTGGCTCTGATATACTTGCCCGCGGTCAATGTGCGCCGCTCCTTGACGACCTAACATACGCGGATGCTAATCCCAGTGAAGTATTTTTTCAGCGATGGTATTGTCCTGTGGCGAGCCTGGGTATTATGGAACCGCAGATTCACCTTGTTCATCCCTCCACTTATCTTCCTCCTCTGTACACTCGGTGAGCATGATCAGATCACCAGGCGAACGTCTTTCAGATGACACCTCTATTTGCTAGTAACTTCCATCGCTAGCGCCGCATTTGCATATGAAGGCTTCACAACTAAGTCGGTGCGCAAGATGAATATCAGCTATGCCCTCAAATGGTGTATCTGGGGTTTCAGTATCTGTACCAATTTCTGGTCTACGTGCCTAATCTTCATTCGAGTATGGTATGTTAGTCCCGCTCTAGTTGATGTGTACTGCATGATGGGACGCGTCCTCCAGGCAGAACTGGCGCTCCCTGCGCTCTCAATTCGGCAAGGAGAATGCTACAAGCAAAGCAGAGAGCGCCCTCATTTTCTTGGTCGAGTCTGGTGCATTTTACTTTTGCATTTGGGTACGTTTTAATCGTCTCCTTTACATGACAATTGAACTGATCCTACCCTTGGCAGCTGACATTTGTCATCGTTGCGGCATTGAACTCGCCCGTGGTGCTTTACTTCCGTTCCATGATTGTTCAACTCGTCGTAAGCTTTCTCTCCCCCCGAGTTTTGTCGGACTAGAAGTCAATTCTTGTCATCAGGGCATCTACCCAACGGCTATCTTTGTCGTCGTCACCATGCGAATGAGTGCCGCGGACATAATATCTCACCCTGGCCTTGAGACGCGCTATCACCCGTCAACTATGGTATTTGCCCGCCCGCCGCCAACTGCTCAACATTCTATACTAGTTACGGCCACTGGGAGTTCCTCGGATAGCGATTTCTTTGATGTATCACGGAAGACAAGTCAACCACGACGCTGGCATCGAGCAATCCTGAGAAGCGGGGACAATTGTCCGTGCAGGATGTATCATGATTGATATTTTCCCTTCCTTCGAAGCGGGCCTTGCGCACTTCAATTCGGTGCGCATCATCACTTCCCATCAATTGATTTGGCAGGCAACAAACAAAACCAGTCTTTTGCAAATTAAAATTTTTTTATGACATCGTTCGACTTCAAAAACAGTTGTGATATGAACTATCATTGTTGTGCTCTCATTTTCAAATTTCAAGTCAATCCGACGAATGAGACAAACCCTATTGCATAGTCATAGGATTTCGAATATAGTAATCACATCATTATTCACATGACCTCCTGCTCCTATCCCCGTCACACAAGTTCAAGAACATTGTGCACGGCGATAAATTTCGACTGCATATGCTGCTTGTTTAATGTTTAGACCCCTTGTATTGAGGTCAGCAAGTTTTCAGAATCTCTGTGGAAAGCACACCTGTATGCACTCATATATCGCCAACAACGACAGAAATACGGACGAATATTTGAAAGTGAGACAGCATCAAGGCACCCGGGAACAAGCTTTTGAGCAGTCTTGAGAGTTCCATCAGAAAGACCACCAAATTCTAGCAGATATTTATAGTAATTAGGAAAGGGAATAATGTAGTGAGTTCGGAAATGTGCGCGCGGTGATCGTCTGTACAAGACAATCCCAAAGGTAGCTCAGTATGATGCGCACAGTAAGCACGAGAACTGAGGTGACATGATATAAAGTAGCACTACTTATAGCTCCTCAAGAGCCTAATGTCGTAGTTAACGAAGCCATAATCACGAGTCAAGGTAACCACAAGTGAAACAGGATATGAGACAAGGTGTATCGTACCTGCGCCCTAAAGGCGTCGCACTTACGGTCTCATCGCATACAAGAAAATAACTGTAAGTAAATCTTTTAGATCAATCATGAGAATATTACGATCAGTCAGTCAGACCATCTTAGATCCCGGACCGATTCCGGCAATCCAATTGAAGTCCTAACCTCGACTACAACAATATTGTCAAGGAGAAATGTTTACTCCCACTTGGCACCCCGACACGGACGGTGTTGGATGATGGACAGCCACCCAGCGCCCATGTCAGGCTGACGTGTGGACGCGCAGCGGGCCCGGGGCGTACCTGATCCGAGTCCCGAAAGTTTACCATCGTCTGTTGTAACACTCGCTTACTATAGCTCGGCATTCATGTGGGAGTCAAGGCTGGGTCACATAAAGTGTCGGGATCAACGCGGCTGACTTCTGGGATCTTCTCGCTTGCGTTTATTCCTGCCCCTTGTAGATAGTCGTTGATGAATGAAATTTGTGCTATCGCTATCGGTCTGATCCGTGCTAATTCGAAATTCGCTTTGGAGGTGCATACAAATTCGCTCAACCCCGAAAAAGTGAAACAAATGAGAAAACGATATAAATCGTCGTCTTTTGATGGGTTTCCTTCCAAAAAAAATTTCCAGAAAAAAAATCCTTGACGGGGAGGTGCTGGCTTGCACTACATATATAAGTGGATTTGTGAATGCAAAGGGTACCCCAGATGACGACTCAGCGAGCCACGGCGTAATACGAGCCAAGTTTCTGGGACATACGATCCCGCGATCATCACGGATGCAACCGCAACCACGATCTCCGGCTGATGCTCTAGTAAGTATTGTACTGTACTGTACTGTACAGTTGCTTCTACCTGGATACTGAAATGCCACAGGTTGCCAAGGTAGGAATATGTGGCAACACGACGGTGATTTTATCGAATCAGGCTTCAGACGTGATGAAGAGTCCCAGGATCATGACAACGGCGGGGCATCTACGGTCTCCTTTTATGATCTGGATCCGCCCTGAGACGACGTCCACCACTGGGGGACCCATGAAAAGCAATAACAAAGTAGTTTCACACCCACTCTGACTATCGACTCCAGCCTTCATGGGTGAGGACGTGGATTCCATAAACGAAGGTCTGGCTCAAAGATCATGAACGCATTCAGTTGGGACTATAGAGAATCATAACTGACAGACACATCCACGCTGATTGGCCCCTACCCCAAGATGCTCCAGTGTGCCCCCGAATGCGAGCCTGGAAACAGTCCGCCTTAATGTCTCTGGACGTGGACTGACTTTCAATATCACACGCGGAAGTTTCTTCGTGACTGTAGTCGGTGATATTTTGGGGGCCGATGGGGATCGACTCGGTCGACGACGATGCGACAGCAGCCCCACCAGCAGGACGACTCTGATCTACTTTCGTTCCGTCTGGCGATATTGCAGGGCTAGTCGACGACGCTCCCTGGGTCGCCTGTTTGCGCGCACGCGACGTGATGGAGCTAGGCGGGACGAAGGCACTGCGGCTCAAAGACGGTTCAGCACTGCACGGATCGAGAACCTCATCATTTGAACGTTCTCTGAGGTCCACCAGGTTTCCCTCGAGTTATCATTCGCAGCAGCACTCCTCCCATCCACCAGACCGGCGACGTGAGCCATGGCTCCGCTCAGCAGCGTATTATCACTGTGGCCACCCTCGAGGACACATACGACCCGACCATCGGCCCATTTATTGGCAAATGCAAAGACATCCTGCGTGAAACGATAGAAGAAAGAGTTTGGAACCTTCTGATTGGGGCGAGACATACAGCGTTCGTATTCTGAGGCAGTAAGTCCGGCGCTGAGCGCCATCGGTCTCAGTGTCTGGTGCGATGAAGAGCCGAATCGTCTTTGCCTGATGAAAACAAATGTATCGTCCGATGCGCCACCTGGCCTATTCACAAACTCTTGGCTCATGTATTTCGATTCGTGCCGTCCTAGCACTATAGTAGGGATAAGTATGAGGGAACCAAGGCAACGACAAGGCGACAAGAAAGAGAATCGCCATTTTTCTCTTCCCACAAAGAGGAAAGGTCTCCTAGACAGCAGACCTCACGAGATGCGAGAGCAAAGGCTTTAGAAGACAAGAAAAGGCGGGCGGATGAACGTTGTGTACATCAATATATATCCAGCGAGGATGAGCAGGATGTCCAGATTATCCAATGTACATGCCTTCTCCAAACTCAGGGGCCCCTTGCACAGCCCCTCCTCTTTAAGGCATGCGCATAAGCCCTGGGAGAGGAAGGGGGGAGGGCGATGCGAGAGGACAGCGAGAGGAGAAGCAGGCAAAGAAACGGGAGGGCCCATGTGGGGCGAGAGAGCGGAGAGTGTATGCAGAGGATGATCAGGAGGGAAGAGGTAATAAGGATGGGACCCAGGGGAGATAGGACAGGGAAGGAAAGTAGTGCGCACAAGAAGGCATGGAAGAGAGACGAGGCACTGCAGGAGGAGAGACGAGGCTGGAGACGACAAGGGGAACGCGGCGGAGGAGAGAGGAAGTAGAGAAGGCAACTGCGCGGGTGTGAGGGAGGGGAGAAAAGGCAAGGAGAGGGGTCACGGAGGGGAGACGATGTGAGAGGAAGCCAAGAGGAGAAGAGACGACACATGGGGTAAGTCGGGAGCATGTCAACTTCAGGACGGGGTAAAGGCCGGAGCACTCCCACTGCCCAAAAGGGGAAAAAACCAAACCTAACGGCTCAAGCGCCGAGAGGAAGCGTTTCCACGGCTCTTCTGCCATGCTCTCCGTGCCTATAAGATGCCGTCGACGGTCAACTTGGTCGAAGACAATGTGTCGGCAGCACCACGTGTGGGACGACGCCGGCCACCGTGATGCTACAGTACATACAGTACATTCATTCAATCCGGCGACATATCTAATCCACGGCCTACCCCTGACTTGTTAGTTCGCAGCAGTTGCTGCGCGTTTCGGTCTTCACCGAGTCTGGATAAATTTTAATAGCACCGCTCATGCACGTCTATCGTATCCCAGATGGCATGGCATTAGCACCAACCTTGGTTGACAGTTTCATCTTTAGGCATATTAAGCTCATTGGCTGGTTCCCCTCGTATGACTACTATAAAGCTGCATCTCGGCTTATACAGTACATCATCGTTGCTCCAGTGCCCAAAGCGCCCACCTAGTTAACTGCATTCCCTGTCGTCTCCAGCCTTTCTCCACCATCCCTCGTTCCGATGCCAGACTACAATGTAATGATGGGCACCGCCGTCCCGACTTTGGCTGCTGAATTATCCGAGACGTTCTTCTTTGGTGCGTCTCTGCTACTTGACACTTTATCTTGTGTCACAGAGACAGGAGATTCCAGGGGTGTACACGGCATTGTTTGCCTTCTCGACCTTTTGCATGCTGCAAGTATCCGTGTTAGCCGCTTGCGTTTTCCTCTTCTCACAAGAGTCCAAGGCGGAAAGGGCTGTCCAACCGCACAAGAAATACTATGCTGGTCGTGTCCATAGTCATGTACGCGGTCTCTGCGGCTCACTGGGCCCTCGCCATGGCCATTACCGTCAGATGGTTGGGCGTTGGCAACGTCTCCGTACCGCCCTCTGAAATGGTGGCTCGGATATTCTTACCCACGGTCAATGTGCGCCGCTCCTTAACAGCCTAACCTATACGGATGCTAATCGAAATAAAGTTTATTTTAAGCGACGGTATTGTCTTGTGGCGAGCCTGGGTATTATGGGACCGCAGGTTCAACTTTTTCATCCCCCCGCTCATCTTCATGCTCTGTATATTCAGTGAGCATGATCAGATCACCACGCGATCGACTTCTATATGACACCTATTTGCTAGTAATTTCCGTCGCTGACGCCGTATTTACATACGAAGGTTCCAAAACTATGTCGGTGCACAAGACAGATATAGCCAATATCCTCGGATGGTGTATCTGTGGCTTAACTATCAGCACAAATCTCTGGGCTACGTGCTTAATCTTCATTCGAACATGGTATGTTAGTCCCGCTCTTGTTGATGTGTACTTCATGACGCGACGCGTCCTCTAGGCAGCACAGACGCCTCCTGCGCTCTCAGTTCGGCAAGGATAATGCTACAAGCAAAGCAGAGAGCGCGCTAGTTTTCTTGGTCGAGTCGGGTGCAGTTTATCTCTGCATCTGGGTACATTTTAATCGTCCCCATTACCTGACAAGTGGATTAATCTTACCCTCTTGACAGCTGACGTTTATCACAGTTGCGGCGGTGGGCTCGCCTGTGGTGCTTCTCTTCCGTACATCCATTATCCAACTCGTCGTAAGATCTCTCATCCTCCGCGTTTTGTCAGACTAGATATTTAACTGCTGCTATCAGGGCATCTACCCAACGGCTATTTTTGTCGTGGTCACGCTGCGAATGAGTGCTGCAGACATCCTATCTCACCTTGACTCAAAGACGCACGATCGCCCCTCAACCATGATATTTACCCCCTCGTCACCAACTGCCCAACCTTCTATACTAGCTATGACCGTTGGGAGTACCTCGGACAGCGATATCTTTGTAGGATCACGCGAAGACGGGTCAACTAGAACACTGGCGTCAAGCGACCCCGAAAAAGGAAGAAGATCGTCCAGACAAGTTATGTGGCATGATTGAATTTTCCCTTTTCTTAAAGGAGACCTTGGCATCCAGATTGTATAAGCAGTTATTTGTTCTCAATACCAGCGAATTTGTAATGTAAAGGGTCCTGCTGATCAACCGTAACGACCCACGACGTAATACGAGCGAAGTTGCCGGGACAAGCGAGCCCGCCATCATGGATGCAACCATCACATGGTCTGGTGGTCTAGACATCAGGATCGCTTCTATTGCACAGGCGGCACTTCTGTCGAGGTTCCTTGATTGAGAGCGAAACGTGGACGATAGTACGCTAGCCCACCCGCGATTTTGCTCTATCATAGAACTGTTTTTTGGTCCCGGTAAGTCATGACAGCGGCAGAGATAACAGTCTTGGCTCATACATTACAACGAAGTGCAAACTCATCGACCTCCAAATATTGCATTTCCTGGACATCTATTGTCTTTTTCTATGCGACATAGCATCTGTCACAGTCAGCGTTGGCACACGAGGGTGGCAGACGCTCTACCTTGTTTCAGTCTAGAATCATCGACACCTTTGACATCCACCCGAGACGACGCTCATCAGAGGGGAACTCATAAATGATAATAACATGCCCTCCGACTACTGTATCAAGTCCAGCCTTCGCCTTCGCAAGTGTGGAGGTGAATTCCGTAAACGAAGGTCGCGAGGCTGGCTCAAGGGACAGAGCCCATTGGGACTATAGTGTGTAGACAATACACTGATCGACTACCACCTTAACATACTCGCCAGAATGAGAGCATGCAAACCTGCGTCCTCGGGTCTCCGGACGTAGACCGACTCTCAAAATCACTAGCGTAAGTTTCTTCGTGACAATAGGCGGTGAAATTTCGGGGGTCGACTTCGGTGACAACGACACGACGCGACAGCAGCCCTATCTAAGGGACAATGACCATCTACTTTCGATCGGTCCAGCGAAACCGCAGGGCTAGTTGACGACACTCCTTGACTTGCCTATTCGTGCACCCGCAACGTGATGGAGCTGGGCGGGATGAAGGCACCGTAGCTCGACGGTGGTTCAGTGACCAGCACGGCCAGCGGTGCCACGGTGCGATCGACTCGTAGTGGGGGATTTCGCGTCAACAGTACCAAGCGAGGATATTGGACAATGGCATTCTTGACCAGTTTCTCTATCTGGCTGTTGTGTGTCAGTTTCCAGGATAACGCCCCACTTCCTGGGTTTCTCGCCATCCATGATAAAGGGCCATGTCAAGGACCACAACCCGCTGGATCCTATGCTTTATGTGGGCAGCAGGAGGCGTTACTTTTCAGACTATGGCCCATGTGAGACTCCCTACTTACCATGCGCACCTCCGACGGTAGCTAAACAAAAACCACAGGAATTTTTTCCCAGCAGTGATGGCCAGGAGGCTAAATAACGACAATGCAGCCCCCGGAGAGGTGGAATCGTGGTACCACGATGTCGGACACACTGTCAATCAGATAAGCCATCCGCTAAGCAAGACAGGAGATTGGGACTACTGTACTCTCACCCTGAGGAAGTTCGCTCGGAGTTTCAGACTGGCCGTGAGATCTCGTTTCACGCTATGGCGAGATTTTCAATGGCCTCGATAAGCGAATTAAGTTCCGAGGCGCCTTAGCCTGGCTTGGATACGGTGGGCGTCTTCGGACCGGATATAGCAGCGCAGAACTCATGATGTCTCTGGGCACTCGATTATGTGTGACGAAGCTCTAGTCCTGATATACTTGTCTTGGAGGTAAACATCTTGGAAAAAGATGGTCGTGGTTGGATTAGAATGAGTGGATGTAGATGGGGGATAGCATCGGGGACGTCCATAAGAGAGACCCTTGGCTTGCTCTGGAGAGTTGCAAGAACACCGCTGAGTTGAGTTGAGTTGGAAACTGGATGGCCTGATGACATGATGACGGAACGTGCTTGTGCACTGCGTTGATGGTAGCCGTGGGAACCACTTTCCACGATAACTCTTCGGACCTTGCTGCCACTGCCTATGCACAGTTTTCAACGACGGGAACGGACACATTCTACAGAGAACCTAGGCGTGCCAGTCAACTATCAACACCTTGACGACCTAACTCCCACAGATGCTGATCTTAGTTTGAGCAGTGGCATTGTCCTGTGGCGAGCCTGGGTATTATGGAACCGCAGGTTCATCTTGTTCATACCTCCATTTATCTTTCTCCTCTGTATACACGGTGAGCATGATCAAATCCCCAGGCGAACGTCTTCTAGATGACACCTTTATTTCCTACTGTACGTAACTTCCGTCGCTAGCCCCGCATGTGCATATGGAGGCTTCACAACTAAGTCAGTGCGCAAGCACCTTCAAATTGTCGCACACCATTCGTTGCTCATCGCCCTCTTCATCCGGCTCACGCCGATGTGTTTTCGGCCCCACGAGGTTGTCTTCTCGTCCGCAGAGTGTGTAGCTATCGCATTCTTACATCCTCTTCTTCCATGTATCCTCCACCATCGGCCTCATCCGACCGTGCTTCCGCTTCTTCATGAGCATAATCGAGAGGAACGACCTCGCTTCTTTGACGTGAGCTAGCGCTGGACTTGCACCACTTTGCCACTTGCAGGGTGTACGGTGGCATCCGGCCGCTCCAAGTTCAGCTCAAGATCCCGTTCTTCCTCTTCATTCACGGGAACTCTGATTACTGCCTGGACGCAGCAAGCCATGCGCGGGAGTTATGGCGCTTTTGTGAGTGAGGGTGGATGGTTATGCTCGTCGGCTCGGGCGGTGGATGCGGAAGCGGAAGCGCTTTGCGTAGCAGATAACGTCGCGGATGAACGAGCAGGTGGGATCTGGACGCGCTTTGGAGTATGTGCGAGCTTAGTGCGCAATGGGACCAGGGTCGGGGTAACGTTGTCGAACGACAGGGTGAATTGTCAAGCGGGCGTACCTGTAAAGATAACTGGTTGAGTAGGCGTGTGTGCTAGGTGTCGATACACAGAAGGGAGATGGGTGGCAATGCACGCCCCATCTGCTTCCCACTTGTCTGCCACTGCGACCCAAACTCGAGTTTGGTCCTTGCTAGTATTGAAACATCTCCTTGGACGCATTGTCATATCCGCACTGCAAGCCACGCGGGTTGTCATCTACTAGTACTTAACTTAGCCTTGCATTCATCCCTTGTTGGTAAGCGCAAAACTGAATTGGGTGAACAGGAGAATCGTGAGGAAGGTATTCCGGCGTGATTCAGTGACAGTCGCCTGAGAGAACTATCTGAGGGCTTCCGCTATGGAAATGGAAGGATCGGACATTAGCTCGTCGCTGTCGTCGTTTCTTGTGAACACAGCGGCCAGCGTCCCAAAATGGTAAGGTCAAACGTGCGGCGTGTCCGCAAGATCGCGAACTCGGGACTTGAATGTTCACTATCCCATGGGACGGTCTTCCCGCATGCCGCAAGCGTACCTAACAAGTTTTCAACCCCCTCTTTGCTCCTGCTTCTACGATGCGAGCCGGCGTTGGACTTGCACCGTCTCACGTCGCCGCCACCGGTAGCGTCGGTGTAGCCTGAGGGTGTAGGACAGGTGCGTTCGGTGGCCTCACCGCTCCCAGCTCGAAACCTGGTTCTTTTACAGGAACTTCGATCATCGCCTTGATTCGGCGGACCACGCGCGGGAGAGGGGGGGTTTGGGTGGCGGCCACACCGGTGCTTGTAAGCGCAGGCAGTTGATGACGATGCGGACGAATCGACTGTCGGGATTGAGACTCACTTCGAGGTGTGCGCGAGCGTAGCTTATAGTGGGAGCACGGTGGGGTAGCGTGTTTAGACTAGACGTGTCCCTCAGTTGATGATACAGAACCAACTGAGGGAGTAGAGTTGAGGAGGCGCGTATTTATGCCATCATACTACTTGGTATATGGTATGCACCCCTTCAGTAGCACAACTTCGTGATGTCATATGACGTCGACGCGTCGACGTCCAACATAGCGATGCTATGCGACGCGATGTATTGTGGAGCTAGCATACCTGCAAAGATAACTGGTTGAGGAGGCGCCGTGTGTGCTTTGTGCCAATTCGCAGGAACTCGTCGCCCTAGACCTTCATCTCTCCGCGTAGGATCTCTTCCAGGCGTAGACATTGATCATCCCATTGCTGAGCTTCCTGGCGGAGCTGTGCGACCGGTTCTGCTTCGTGAGTGTTCTGCATCGATCGTGCGGATCATCAGTTGGAAATCTCTCGAGTCAGCCAGTAGACGGGTGCCTCACCACGATCAACGCTCTATCCGCCTGTCGTGAGCATAAGCATAGAACGAAGGGAGGTGAATGACAGAGGACGCACTTCTGACTTCAACTTTCTGCCTTCGCAACCCAGACTCGTTTTTGGTCTTTGCTAGTGTAGCGCGCGCGCTGACACGACCGCCAAGGCGAGAGCGACCAAGACGCGCGGATAGACGAGGCGCAAGGAGAGTCCAGAGAGCAGAAGCGAGACAAGTCTCTTCGCGAAGACTCAAGACGCACGACGGCGCGGTAGCTCAGTTCTGGCGTTGAAAACTCGGACGAGGAGAGAACAGGCAAAAGACTACAAGAAGGTTTCACGCGTAGAGAGATTTCGAGAGGAAATGCTCCCCATCAGAGCTGGCCATCGAGGAGGCCATTAGGAGGTTCATATATTTGTGCGTGCGTCTCTAATCTATCCGCATCACATGCCAACATCTGATCTAACCGTCAGCGTGTAGTGAGCGTTTTTAGAGAGAAACGAAATAGTGAAAGCCGAGCACGTCCAAACGTGACTAAAGGAGCGGTGAGATCGAGAGACTGAATGGTCGCTGGTCGACCACAATCCAAAGAGAATAGGTACCAACGAGCGGTGTCTGTCATGTGCTGAGGTCCTGAGGAGTTAGAGCAAAATCAGAACGAAGGGAATGTTAAAGACTGTAGTAGTGACAAGGCGGGGAAAGCGGATAGACCGTGTAAGGTAGATCGATACCTCCGATTTAAACGATATAGACGTAAACGAGAGAAGGGCAGATGAGGGGGAGAGTGGTTCAAAACCCAGGTCGAGAGAGAGGCTTCCTTACGAAGACTTCCGAGCACGTGACGGCACGGTGGCGCGGTTTAGCGTCGAAGGAATGGAACAGGAAGATGATTCGACAGAGAAACTTAGGAGGATCATGCAGGAAGAGAAGAGGGGAAAGCGTCCGCGAGAGGTGCTTGCCTCCGGAGAGGCTTCTCTGGGGTTTTTATAACAAGGAGCGCGTATCTAGATACATCACCAATAATCTATCTGTTAGTAAGGAGTGATGAGCAAGCGGGTCGAGACAAAACTAGGAACGCTATGAAGGTCCAGACGCTGCTGGCAATGGTGAAGCGAAAGCAAGAAATGACAGTTGGTGCGTGTCCCTGTGTCAAGAAAAGGGGCGCGAGGGGTATATCGTGCAGTGACTTGTCAGGCGAAAGTGGGTCAGAACAGACTTGAATAAAGAGTGTAAGGTTTTGTGGATATAGCGTGTCAAGGAGGGACGGGGGTGGTCTGATGAATTAGGTCGAAGCTAAAGAAATGAAAGATATACACGTAAATGAGGTGTCGAAGGGGCTACCGGGCGAGGTTGCTTGATACAGCAAGGGTGACAGGGTTGGCAGGAACAAGGGGGTGCGGGCATCTTGAGTTAGAGGGCGACGTGGGAGGTGACGTGGACGATTTTGAGTGGGGGACGATGGGCGCGTAGAGGTGTAAGTGAGGGACGGTGGGTGCGAAGGGGTTTTACTGGATGAGGACTAAGGGAACGGCTAGCCTAAGGGCGAGGACGAAAGGGAGCCTCATCGTGGCAGACCGAGTGATGAGGCAACGAGGGACAGACCCGAGGACGAGAGGACGAGTGGCACGAGGAGGGAAGGATA
>WTXC01000461.1:0-12928 GCA_022496195.1 Lactifluus subvellereus | reverse complement strand
GATCGAAACCCCAGAAAGTGGTGCTATCATCACACAATCCAAGCCCCCAATGGAAGTGTCAAACACTTTCCCATCGAGTACATTAACGACCACTGGTACATCCTCAAGTGGGCAGAAAATTGTTACTGGACAAAGCCAGACAACTGCATCCCCAACAACGACACCACAGGTCTAGGACACTCCAGCAAAGCCCCAGAAAGCATCGATGTAGATCCACCATTGCCACCACTTGCACCCTCAATGTCAAAGGGGAAGCAGAAGGAAGTAGAGCCACTCGAAGAGTTCCTAAGCACCAGACTCCAAGAGGTTGCCACACTTCAGGGCAGCCACCCCCTTATCAAAGAAACTGCAGCCACCCCACAGTTACTTCGACTTGCGCAGCAAGCCACCCATGTTACACTCGAGCTCTGAGCGTATCAGTCGAGGTTTGCCAAGTCTCGTGGTCGACTTGGACACTGCGAGTCTTCGTGTTTAAGACAGAGCGCAGTGGCGGTCCCCTTATGTGTACAACCCCAGGTCAAGGGTTCAATACAGGGGAATCAGGAGTCAGGCAAACGGCCTGAGGATCAGAGGGTTCACAAGATGAGGGGGTAATACGATAGCCACCAAGGGCCAGAGCGTAGCTCGGTATTGGTACAAAGAGAACAAGCCTAGAGATGAGACTACAGTCTAGGCTACCTTATATAGGGATCGCAGGGCGAGAAGGCCCTTCCGTATCTGGTCACGTGAGTCTTAGTATCATAGTCGAGTCGCGGGTTCGATGCGGGTCATGGGTCAATGTAGGGAATAAAGGAAAAGGGAAAGAAATCGTAACACTGCCCCTCTGTCAGGTCTGAAGACGTCCCGGCTTCACCAGACATCAGTCATAGTGCGTCCTCCTCTGGTGTGTAGATGAATGAATAATGGGTCTCCATATTGAACCGCGCCTCGAATCGTTCGCGAGCTTGTACTGCTCGTTGTCCAGCTTCATGCACCTTTTGGGTGAATTCTTGCACGCGACGCTCTAATCGTTCTATCAGTTCGTGTTTCGTGAGCGTCGTCGTCGTGGGTACGTGGTGCATGGAAGCGTCGAGGTGATGATGGATGGGTGCGCGGTGTCGGTTCAGGGGATGAGATAATGAGGAGAGGACGAGAGGTGAGTGGGAGTCCGGGGAGACATTTTGCGACTGAGGGCAATGCTGTCAGCAGTTCTTATAGTACAGTCGTCGGAGAATCAAATCAGTCCAATCAGGAACAGGCACGTATCATACTCGAATCAGCGAAGGCGTGAATGGAACGGGTTGTCCCCTCTCAAGAGGACCGGGTCGTCGTCATATCATGATAGAGGTGTGTCGCCCAAGTCTCGAAGTCCCACAAGTACATGAGAATGAGGTGTTCTGGGTTAAATTCTGGGCGACAAGTCTGGGGACAGCAGCGTGGTGGATGATGGTCAGGGTGGTCAAATCAAGGATGCGTTGTCCGTGACTTCTGCGTGTTCTAGTGCTTCCACGCGGCTTCTGGTCCAGTATACATCGGTGCTTTGGAGAGGTCGCCCTAAGTATGGTTGGACTACTGGGAATGACGGGGGCGGTTCTTTTCGTCGTCGTTCTGCTGCTTTTCGTTGTGCGTATCGTTCCCTTCGTTTCCAAGGTATGCCTGGTGCGCTTTGTGAGCTTGTGCCACTACTTCATCGTTGGTGAAGGTGGGTGTCGGGGATTTATCGAGGTCTATGATGGGAATGGGTCGTGGTGTGTTTGTGAAAAGAGGGAGTTGCGCATCCTCGGGTCGCAACCCTAGGACATTGCGCTGAACAGAGGGCGTTTCAGGGGTATGGTTAATGAATTGGGTGTGTGTAGGGGGTGGAAGTGGCCTTCTTTGTAGGGCATTATGGACTGAAAACTCGTCGTCGTATGACTTGAAGTACGTCTTGTACAAATCTGTCTGAGTCTTGCTGCCACGATGCCCAGTCGTCTGCCAATCGCTGGTGTTCGTGGTTAGGTCATAAGTGGAACGGGATTGAGTACACAGTCTCGGGCACGAGAGACCGTGGATCTGACTGCGAAGGAAGAGGATGGAAAATTGGCTATCGAGATCGTTTGTCGTCTAACAAGTTCGTCAAGTGGGGAGTTGTGATGCCACCGAGTGGTCATCTATTGGTGGAAGGGCAGTCGTCCGTTCGACAGAAGTAGCTGTGCAGCCGTCCGTGTTGCTCTTGTCGTGTTTCGTGATAAGGGGAATTAGGAACAAATGGAATAGCGTATGGGGAGGCGAGGATGTGGAATGTGTGGATGTTTGGAGGTCGGGGTATGCTTCTTTGAGAGGGAATATAGCGGTGTATTTCATTCAGTCGTGCTCCAAGGGATTGTCTTTCGATGGGCAAGGTTGTATTGGAATTGTGAGGGGAAAAGTTTGAGGAAGCGTATCTTGCTGGGAGTCGTGTCGTTCTGCCGGTTCTTGTAGTTGTCGATGTCGGCCTCGTGTTGGGTTGAGGGGCTAGTGATCGAGGGACTTCTGGCGTTATCGATGGTGTCGTGGGAGTCGTTTGTGGGATTCAGGGAAATTACCCCCCTCTCTAGGGAAGCGGCGTCCCGGCGCTTGTGGGACCGCTCGTGGGGCATCAGGGTTGTGTCGATAGAAGTCCTCACCAGGTCAGGTGCGTGAAGATCATGGGCCGAGACCCATGAGTCTTCAGAGGCTGGGAACCTTTCCAATGGATAAGGAAACGAGTTCCCGTTGTCTGCCGTAATGGTCTGCCTTGCGGATCGATTCAACTTCCCATTCGGGCTCGCCTTCGATCACTTCAGGATCCGGCCGGCGTAATTGTGTCCATGGCGGCCGTTTCGATGTAGCGTGTGAGGAGATCGACATGGAAGGTGGGGTGGATCTCATCGATGTGGGAGGCGCAATCGATAAGTGACGGGGATAACTTCTGCGTGATGGGGAATGGACCGTATCGTCGTGGTGCCAACTTCATAGTGGGTAGTGGAGTCGCAATTGCGCCCTTCGAGCCAGACTTGCTCGCCTTCTTCGAATTCTACCAGGATTGCGCGGTCTGTCGTGTTCTGGAACGCTTTTACCGCTGCTTCCCTGGCTTCCCGGATCTTCTGAAGCGCTCGGTGACTTCTGGCACCCAAGCTTCCTCAGTGGACATCGGGATGTATGGTTTAGTACCAAAGAGGAGTTGGTGGGGTGTTTGTCCAGAGCGATTGTGTGGCCATGATTGTGGACAAACTCTGCGAGCGGGAGATAGGGGCCCAGGCTGTCTGGTCGTTCGAGGTCCAGAGCCGGAGATACTGCTCTAACCATTGATTGGCGTGCTCACTTGCGCCGTCAGTTCATGGGTGGAATGCGGTGGACACGTTCTGTTGGATATGAAGGAGCCGGCAAAGCTCCGTGGTGAATTGGGAAACAAAACGAGGATCGCGATCGCTGATGATTTTCTGGGGATCCCAAACCAAGGTATGAGGTGGCGGAGGTATAGGGCGGCGACGCCTTCGCCCGTGATATTTGTAGTGCAGGGGAGGAATTTTGCTGCCTTGGAGCAACCTTGATCGACCACCGTAAGGACGGCATTGAAACCATGTGACTCCGGCAGGTCTGTGATCAAATCCATGGCGATGGTCTGGAAGGGGCTTGTGTGGCATCTACTGGTATTGTCTGGAGCGGAGCGTGTCGATGATGGGTTCGTGGTTTGTTTTCTTGGCATGATGCGCAGCTGCGAACATATTCTGCGGCGAATTCTTTCATGTTGTCACCTTCATATTGTTGTTCAAGGAGGTGAAGGTATTTGCGATGCCGGGATGACCGGCGAGTGGGTGATCATGATGAAGACGCATAATTTCGCGTCGTTCTTCTAGCTCTTCAGGGAAGGTGAGCTTTGCGAATCGTGAATCGGGGAGGAGCACAACTCCTTTATTATCGTCGTCCCCTTGGTTTACACCAAAGGGGCGCGACAAGAAGTTGGTGGGGATGTGACGTTTGCCTGGGACATGCACCAGCTTGAAGTCATAATCAGCTAGTTCTTGGTGCCATTGTGCTTGTCGTCGGTTCAGGTTCTGGGGCTTGCGATAATATTGCAAGTTGTGGTGATCAGTGTGGACGAGGGTCTGGTGGTGTGAACCAGCGAGGTATGGTCACCAGTATTCAAGTGCACACACTACTGTGTATAGTTCCTTGTCGTAGATGTCCCAGTTGCGTTGCGTAGCATCGAGGGTCGCCGACAGGAATGCGACTGGACGTAACTTGTTCTTATCATCGCATTGCTGCAGCACCACTCCGATGGCATATGCTGAAGCATCAGTGTCAACAATGAAAGGTTTGTCGAACTGAGGTTGTCTGAGGATGGGGGCGGTGGAGACTGCATCGATGAGGGATTTGAAAGCTTCCTGGTGTTCCTCATTCCAGTGGAACTTGCCACCTTTGCGCAGTGAGCAACAAGCGCATTGAGTGGGGCCGCCAGGGTGCTAAATCCCTTGATGTACATCTGATAGAAATTCAGGAAGCCAAGTAACGCTCGCACTTCCTTCAGGGTTGTGGGGACTTTCCAGGCCTTGATGCCTGCGACTTTTACGGGGTCCATGCCAATGGCATTTTCAGATATGATGACTCCCAAGTATTCAACGGAGTCGGTCTTGAATTGACACTTCTGGGATTTCAGGAAGAGGTCATTTTGGGCGAGGATGGCGAGGACATCGTCGACTACACAGCGGTGAAGGGGAGGTTTCTTGGGGTGTGGATCAGGATGTCGTCCATGTATACCGTGACGTATCCTTCATTGATGAGCTCGCGGAAAAGGCAGTTCATCATGGACTGGAAGGTGGCTGGTGCGTTTGTAAGTCCGAAGAACATGACCATGGGCTCGAAAAGCCCTCGGTTAGTCTTGAACGCCGCCTTCCATTGATTGCCATCACAGATTCTGATGTTGTTATAGCCCCAGTGGATGTCGAGTTTTGTGAAGAGTGCCGACAGTTGCCCATTGACTCTAGTGAGTCGGTCCATGAGCTCGCGGATGAGGGGAAGTGGCGTGGTGTCTCATGTGGTCCAGGTGTTTAACTTGCGGTAGTCCTGGACTGGTCTGAGGTCGCCGTTCTTCTTCTTGATGAAAAAGAAGGGGAATGCGTATGGCGACTTTGATGGGCAGATATATCCTTTGGCGAGGTTTTCGTCGATGAACTCCTGGAGTGCGATGTCTTCGCTTGGTGTTAGGGGATAGACTTTGCAGTCTAATGTCGATGGTGCATCAGGTTTGAGGTCAATGGCGTGATCCCAGGATCGCGAGTCCGGGAATCGTTGTGCGGCTTCCTCACTGAAGACACGGGCGTGTGCATGGTACTGTGGTGGGACAATTTGGTCCCAGGTGCGTTCGGTTTTGTCGGCTGCTTGCTCTGCCAGTTGCTGAGCTACTGTAGTCTTAGCGATATGCATGAAGACTTGGTCGCCTTCCTCCCAGAACGGTTCATTCTGGATTGTGGCAGCCGTCATTCCTGCGACTCTAACTGTCGATGTGGCGGCCTGTGCTGCTGCACCGCATGTGCGGAGTATCACTGTGGTGGGAAGAACACCATTCTTCCAGTCTGGACGAGGGTTGGCCGCTGCGAACCATGGGTATCCTAGCACCAAGTGGTCTTCATCCATGTCTGCGATAAAGAATCGAAGTGTATGTGGGGCTTCTTCTGTAACTATCTCGAGGTCGGTGTAATGGGTGATTTTGCCTCCTTTATTGTGTGATCCATCTGCATTCAGAAGCATCTTCGGGGCCTGTAGGAGTCGCGTTCCTAGTTTGTGTTTGTCTACAAAGGCGCGACTGATGAAGCATTCCGTCGCCCCACAGTCTAGGAAAGCGATATGGTCTGTTCTGGTCGATGCGGTATGGAAAGAGACTGCGATCCTCATAGAATTGAGGCGAGGGAGGAAGACGTCGCGCTGGAACATGGCGCGCTTGAACGCTGTCTGTTCGAGGGTCGGATACGTGGGAGCGTCCCTGCACCACTTAGTTGCTAGTTCGTGGTACGCGTCGCTTCCAAGTCCTCGTAGGTAGTCGAAGACTTGTTGTTGCGTGGGCCTCTCGGCCAATCGGTCTTCAACCGTTAGGTGAGTGGCCGCAACTTTTACTGGGGTCGGCGTGAGCTTGTCTGGGCAATTGCGCTGGATGTGTCCTTGTCGATTGCACAGGAAACATAGTCCCTTCGTGCGCTGTTGGTCTTTGATGCTGTCTATCTGCATCGGTTCTGGTTCGCTAATTGTTGGCGATGGTGATCGTGTGAGTGGTGGAGTATCGATTGGGGGTGATGGGGTGCGATGGTGTCGTTCTTCCCATTGCGCTTGCTTGTGGGGTTTCAAGGCCACGATGATGGCTTGTCGTTTGTGACTGGACAGCTTCCACGTCTCCCAGTCCTGCGGTTCGTCGTGAGACATGCAGGCATTGAGTAGTTGCAGGGGCAACCCCCGCTTGAACTTCTCAAGCACTGCTGGGTCGTCCTCACGATACAATGCTTTGCGCGCTAGGGTGGCGAACTGGGTGATGTAGTCGTCGATGTCGTCGCGGGTCATGGTGAGGTTGTTAAGTTGCGCTGTGGCGCGGTATGGTTCATTAACATCGAACCAGTCTTGGACGAATCGTGCTTCAAAATCGTCCCATTCTGGGTGTGGTTCCGCCATCAGCCATTCTTCTTGGCTCCGTCGCCATTCTGTGGTTGCTGTCCCTTGTACATAGGTCAGGGCGTGCGCAATTCGGGTGTGGTCGTGAGCGATGATCGGGTGGTCTGAATTTAGATACTGGTAGAGCTTTAGTTCATGGATGAAGGCGTCGGTCGTGGTTCTGTTGCCTGTGAAGACAGGGGGTTCGCGGCCCTCCAGTCGAAGGTCGTCGCCTTGCGGCTGGGGCACTGGTGGAACATTCTGGGGTGCGTTCGGTGGTACTGGTGCCGGGTCTGGTGGCGGGGGTCCGTACCCTGGTGGGAACATCGCCACAGGAGATGGTGGCGCGTGCATGCTGTCATTGATGGTGGGGAGTACTCCCGTCGCCATTTTCGGTCTGGTGTTCGTTATCGTGGAGCGATCGGTAAGTGTTCCTAGATCTGGATCGGGGTGATGTCTGTCTTTCGATCGATGGGTTTTAGGTCTATCGATGTCGGTCGGATCTTTCGTGATTAAGCGATCAGTGGGGTGTATCGTCGAGTTTCAGTGGCTATCGAGTTTGCCTTGTATCTTGGCTTTGGTTGGTCAGGGGTTTGAGAGGCTTGTTCTAATGTTACGCTTGAGCTCTGAGCGTATCGGTCGAGGTTTGCCAAGTCTCGTGGTCGACTTGGACACTGCGAGTCTTCGTGTTTAAGACAGAGCGCAGTGGTGGTCCCCTTATGTGTACAACCCCAGGTCAAGGGTTCAATACAGGGGAATCAGGAGTCAGGCAAACGGCCTGAGGATCAGAGGGTTCACAAGATGAGGGGGTAATACGATAGCCACCAAGGGCCAGAGCGTAGCTCGGTATTGGTACAAAGAGAACAAGCCTAGAGATGAGACTACAGTCTAGGCTACCTTATATAGGGATCGCAGGGCAAGAAGGCCCTTCCGTATCTGGTCACGTGAGTCTTAGTATCATAGTCGAGTCGCGGGTTCGATGCGGGTCATGGGTCGATGTAGGGAATAAAGGAAAAGGGAAAGAAATCGTAACAACCCAGCCTATGCCACCTCCGCCTATCCTCCAACAACCCATACCACCCCCACCCCCACCACAGCAGACCGCCATGGCAACAATCTCAGCACCACAAGGGAACAGAAACGACTCCATGAAAGGAAATGCACCAGCAATCTTCGACGGGGACCGAAGCAAGAGTGCCAAATTCTTGAAAGAGTTTAAGCTATACCGAATTCTCAATGGGAAGTCAGACAACATCACCATCCCCTACAACTGAGTAGCACTGGCCATCAGATACATCAGAGGCCCCAAGGTAGATGATTGGATCGACGCACAGACAGTGCTCCTAGAGGAGAGAACCACCCAAGCAGTCAACCACATCCAGAAAACAGATGAAGTGCTATGGGCTAGCTTCGTGCAAGATTTCACCAATGCCTTCACAGACACAGCCAAGGAACAAAATGCCTTTAACAAACTGGTAAATCTGAGGATGCAGGAAAATGACGTAGATGGCTTCATCACCACATTCAACCACCTCATCCTGGCAGCAGGACGATCTCTCACAGACCTGGGAATGCTGGACCTCTTCAAAAAGGGACTCCGTCAAGGGATAGCCCTCAAAATACTCAATCGAGAAAACATACCCATGACCCTGGAAGATTGGCAAGAGGCAGCACAAAAGGAAGTCATCAGAAGTGCTCAGATACTCGCTGATTTAGGACCAGCCCCCAACCAGCAGTGTTTTACCCCCAAGCCACACTTCATCCCCAGAACACCAGCTCCTGCTCAGCACCCCAGAAATAATGCCCCAGTCCCCATGGACATAGATGCAGCATGCATGGGAGGACCACTGACAGACGCAGAAAAGAAGAAACTCATGGATGAGCAAAAGTGCTTCTACTGCAAGGAAAAGGGACACCGCACTGCTCAATGTTTCAAAAAGAAAGGGTGATAAGGACAGCAGGCCCCCTCCCCACATGCCACACTTGTAAGGACGACAAGTCAAGAAAGCCTGACTATCATCCCCGATGACAGCACCAGTCAAGCACCAATGGACGTCATGTCCCAGCTATGCACCATGAGTGCAACAGAGCAATCAGCGGCCTTTGATCACATCATCCAAGAAGACTTGGATTTTTAAAGCAGCTTGATCTAACAGCCTGGAATCAAGCCTTGCATATTTGTACCATGTATGTCTCAAATTGGAACAGTATTAATGTCAATTTTACTTTTACATTTTCCACCATACATGGAAAGGCTGCAGAAAGTGCACTCATAGACAGTGGCGCCACCAACAATTTTATCGACCAGAAAACTGCCCAAAGACTATGTCTTGTGCCCAGATGGCTCCCTCAGCCACACCTCCTCTACAATGTCAACGGGTCCGAAAATCGAAGTGGCTGAATCACCACTTATTGTGATCTGGTAATCAAGCAAGGAAGGAAGGAGAGTGTACAGCGCTTCTTCCTCGCCAACCTGGGACGAGACCAAATGATCCTAGGTTTTCCCTGGCTCCATGCCTTCAATCCTGAGATTGATTGGAGCACCAAGACCATCAAAGGAGGACCAATCTCCCTCGCAATAACAAGCAGAAAGGCTCCAGAACAACCCTGAAGCCTGCTGAGATATGCCCAGCTCCTCGGACATGCCCTCCAAGCAACCACCCTGGAGGAGGGAGATGCCCTAGTCCTCCAGATCAACAGGACGAACATTGCCCAAGAATGGGCTATCAAGGAACACCAAGGAAAGGCCACCCCCACAGCAGCAGATGTGCTGCCAGAATACTCGCAACACTGGAGAGTTTTCTTGGAAAAGGAAGTGCAGTGCTTTCCACCAAGCCGAGAAGATGACCATGCTATCAGATTAAAGCCTGATGCCCCTGCCACTTTAGACTGTAAAGTCTACCCATTAAACCCCAAAGAAATGATCGCTGCCAACACCTGGCTCCAGGAACAGCTAGACAAAGGATACATTGAGCTGTCTAGCTCCCCTTATGCTGCACCCTTCTTCTTCATCAAAAAGAAGGATGGATCCCTCCACCCAGTCCAGGACTATCGCACCCTCAACAGCTGGACGATACGAGACCTCTACCCCCTCCCCAACATCCGCATTCTCACCAGAGATCTTGAAGGACACACCCTATTCACCAAATTCAACATTCAGTGAGGATATCACAATGTCAGGATCAAGGACAGCGACCAATGGAAGGCAGCTTTCAAAATGCCGCAAGGACTGTTCCAGCTGCACATCATGCTGTTCGAACAATGCAATGTGCCCAGCACCTTCCAATGAGTAATGGACCGACTCCTGCACCCACTCAAACTCAAATACCCAAGGATGATCTTTGTATACATGGATGACATCCTCATCGCCACGCCACTAGACCACACACTGCACCGACGTGTGGTCCACGAGCTGCTAGACATCCTAGAAGCAGCATCATTCTTCCTGAAACCCCAAAAATGCCAATTCAAACAGCGACGAGTTGAATACCTAGGGTTAGTCATCAATGGGGACTCCCTGTGCATTGAGTCCAGCAAGCTGAAAGGCATCAAAGAATGGCCACAAGTGCTTACCAGCATTAAGCAGCTACAATTCATCAGGTAAACCAAAAAGTGCTTAATGGATCTTAATTGGCCTTAAATTTTTTCTAAGACCAATTTAAGACCAATTTTTCCTAAGACTGATTAAGCAAGGTCACCTCTTAATTAAGACATCATTCTCTTAATTTACCACTTAGCAACCTTGTGATGCCTTAAATTTTCATGGCTGTGTGAACTTAAGCTTTTTAAGTAATGGCTAAGACAATTTTAAGCCTGCTTTAATAAACATTTACACACATTTAAGAGGCTCAAAATTCATCATGTATTGTTTACTACTTTATTTTACAGGAGAATGTATAATAATTAATTAACCTAATAAAAATATGGTAGTCATTGGCCCGCAGCAACGATGCTGGCACAGCGGTGGCTGTGGATAGCGTGACAGCAGTGGCGCTGTCACGGTTGTGGTCATGGTGTTGTTGTCATGGTGTTGTTGTCGTGGTGTCATTGTCATTGTTGCGGTGTCGTGGTGGTCATCGTTGTCATGGTGTCGCGGTCATCACAGTCGTCGCGGTGTCACAGTGGTCGCGGTGGTCGTCATCGTCGTGGTGTCGTGGTGGTGGCCATGGTGGTCGTAGTCATAGTTGCAGTGGTGGTCGCAGGGTTGCGGTGGTCGTGATCGTGGTTGTGTGGCGGTTGCAGTGTTGCGGTTATCATGGTCATTATCACGGTGTCACAGTGGTTGTGGTTGTGGTTGTGGTGGTCACGGTGTCGCCATCATCGTCGTTGGTCGTGCCCCCGTCGCTGTTGGTGCTGCTGCTGTCGTCATCAATTCCTGTAGATTAAGTGGCTAAATACATAAAAGACTTGGCAGGGAAAGGGGACATACCTGTGAGCTTGGGAGACAATGCTTCCCGAGCTCATGTTGCCCCTGTCTTTGCTCAGGAGGCGAAACGCCAGTGTGGCATGGCCGGTATGAGGTGGTGGTGGTGATGATGATGAGGTGGTGACGACGATGAAGAGGCGGTGGCGGCGATGTGGTTGGTACAAGGGTGGTGGTGACGAGGAGGGACCTGATGGTGGGGGTAGAGATGGTGATGTGGCCAGTATGAGGTGGTGGTGATATTCATACTCACCTTGCCCTCGTTCTGTTCGTTGTTCGTTGTTTGCCCCTGGCACCTGTTCGTCCCAGGGAATGGGGGCCATGATCATGGCAAACGATGTGGATGTGCATGCAGGGGCTAGATGGCGATGCGGCGGGGCCTACCCCAGGGCTGTGGGCACAACAGTACCTGTAGAATAAAGAATCATTAGCTACGAAGGGTTGTTGCAGTACTCACTTTACATTTGTGTGTTGGTGTGGCGTGACAGGCAGTTGACTTGTTCATGTTCGATTATTTTTTTCGTGTTTGTGTCTGTTTGTTGTTACTCATGAAAAAAATTTGTCAAGTCCATTTCACAGCTTCAGTTATGTGATTATGTACCACGCCGCTCTCTTTTCCTCCATGTCACTAACAGTATTCACTTGTCTTAGGTTTTACTTGTCTTAGGAAAATACAGTACAAGCACAAAGTAAGTATATATAGTTAGTGTTATATGCTGACTATGTGTTTCAGGTAATCAACAATCTTGGGCCCAGGCCCATGTGAATGAAGCGGCAGTGGCGGCGGTGGTGGCGGCTGCGATGGCTTGACCACTCCAGAGGGGCATGGCCACCTCCTCATGCCACCATGGCGACGCACAACAGGCTGAGATCCACAGTGACGGCTGTGGATACAGATATACGGTGCACTCGCATCTCCCTTACACTGCCTCACATGCAGCAGCAGCAGCAGGCATTGTGCGATGACCAGCAGAGGCAAGGCGCATGGCCTGGTGATGGTACACACAGCAACAGCGGCAGCAGCAGAAGCAGGTGCTGTGTGACTGAGTGACAGAGGCAAGAGTGCACACAGTGTGCACGACATCATGGGCACATGGCCCAGCAGGCGGCACGCACAGCAGCAGCCACCTTCACCAGCGCTGCACAACGACCAGCGGAAGCAAGATGCACATGGTGTGCCCATGGCCTGGCGGCGGCACACATACAACAACAGGAGATGAGAGCACACACCGCACCGGTCCACACGTGCGAGACCGTGGGCACATGGCCCAGTGGGCGGTACACACAGCAGCAGCAGCAGCCTTTGCAGGTGCTGCGTGACGACTGGAGGAGTGAGAGCATACATGGTGCGCAGGCGAGATTGCATGGGCGTGGTACACACATTTTATCATTAATATACTTGTATTAGCTAGGTTTCCCTACATAGAACAAATTCTATCTAGAGTGCATGCATGGCCCTGTGACGGCACACGCAGCAATAGTGACGGTGGGTGCTGCGTGGCGAGTGGTGGAGGATGTGTGCACATCATGCACACATGAGATCGCGAGCACATGGCCCAGCGGCGGCACACACAGCAGCAGCAGCAGACACCCCCGGGCCGCAACAAGCGGTGGAGGTGAAAGTGCATGCGGCCGGCAGCGGCATGCACAGTGGTGGTGGCATTGGTGGCGGCAGTGGTGGCGGCAACGGATATTGCTTACATCATACAGCCTGTCATTGTGCACTTAGACTTATATCACCTTTATGGACTTGGCAGCTTCTTACTTCTTAGTAGCCACTTGGTTTATTGTTATTTATTGACTTCATCCCTTGGTGTTCTTAACTTTGTCTTAGTGCTATATTTCTAAGTTCAATTTAAGTCAACAATCTGCCTTAACAGACTTAGTTGC
>WTXC01000460.1:0-12956 GCA_022496195.1 Lactifluus subvellereus | reverse complement strand
CTGGGGTCTCTGACTTCTTGTGATGCTGCTCCGGCGAGAGCTTCCCTGATATCTTCAGTGAATGGGATGACGTACTTGGGTCCTGTTGGTTCTGTTGGTTCATCTAGTACTGGGAATCTGTTTGCTGCATCTGCGTAGGCAAAATACTTGTTTGTCTTGTTGTCAAATGCTACTTCATACCACCGTCCTCCTACATGGTGTACTGGGTATGCTCCAGCTTTGCTCCTTCCTGGGAGGATGCTGATGAAATAGTGTCCATTCCAAGGGATTGTTCCTTCGAATCCTGAGTAAATGTCCCCTGCGTGTAGCCAAATGACACAATTGTCGTCCTTCTTATCATCCTCTTCGCAGAGGGTGAGTGTGAAGGGCTTGAACTTGGGGTCTACTGGTGACTCCACATTGTAGTTTGGCTGGGAAAGTCTGTTCTAATGTCATGCCCAGGCTCTGGGTGTACCTCCTCGGGTGAGAGGCGGCGGTGGCGATGATGGTGGGGGAGAGGGGATCTTGGGCACGAAGGCCCTAAGTCCTGATAACGAGCTCTTGCTGGGGAGCTAAGGTGATGCCTGAGCTTGAGTCCTTTGACCATAAGCTAGTGACACTTGTGCAAGTGACGCGGAGTCTGGCAATAAGCCAGAGGAGTGGTGGTTCACAAGTAAAGACCTGAAGACAGTTGACTTGTCTGAGATTACAAGAGAACAGACTTAGGGTCTGCTCTAAAGCGATAGGACGCGATATAAGTACAAGGGAAATGAGTCAGGCTAAGTCAGAACGAGTCATAGCGTCCCTAGGACACTAGTAAGCGAACACAGTAAGCATCGAGTCATTGTACAGTAAGCAAGGTGAAGTGTGAGTCACATCGTACAGTATGAGTCAGTAGGTGCCAAGGCAGTGCATGTGCAGAGACGTGCAAATGTAGCACTAGTGGAATGCGCACTAGATGAAGCGTGAGAATGCCTACTATAATAGGCAGGTAAGCGTGATGTAAGCGAACGTGGCCAAGTCATGGCCTCAAACAGAGTCTCAGGCCATAGGGGCCTGGCAGTCCATAAGCGCAGTGATGAGAAGAGTGAGATAAGTGAAAAATGAAGCGTACATGACCCCCTTGTGCGTACTGTGATCAGAGAGGGATCCCAGCACACACAAATGTGATATGCTTGCTGCGGATGAGTAAGTAGCTACAGTCTAACATGTATAAAAGAGGTCGAAGCTTGGAGACTCATCTCCCAAGCTTCGACTTGGTTCCATCTCAATACAGCCCAGTCTTGTCTTCATTTGAATCTCGCATGCCTTCAAAGATCTTCTCTCTTTTAAAAGACACTTGCCTTATCTCTGACCAAGATAACGAATCAAGTCTGAGCGTAACTAAGTTGAGTATCAAGTACGCTTGTCTCGAAGCTTAGTCAGTGACACTCGACCTAGCAGAATAAACCGAAGTCTCATCCAGACTATCAAAGGCCCAGCTGAGCCTTAACAAGTGCTCTGGGGAACTAGCTCAGGTGGGCCATTTGAACTTGAAGGACCAGGCCCAGGTGCATCAGTTACATCGTCATCCTCTTCTATATCTTGAAGATTGAATTCTTCGCCACTGGTGATTGAGTTGAGTTGGGTAGTGTGGACCTAGTTTGGTTGGTAAGTCTAAAGGTGTGTGGAGGGCTCTGGAACTCACCTTTTGATGCATTTGGCATGGAGCAACAGGATGGGCAGACTCAGGAGAACCAGATTTAGAAGCCTTGGAATTAGATTGCTCATGCCTCAGGCTACCCACAGCCTCAGGTGCAGCTATCAATGATGGTTGGGGTGGGTTTTTCTTGCTGGTCGACCCTTGAGCCATGAGTAGGGAGAGATAATGGGGGATTCAGAGGTTTCAGGGAGCAGTACGCTGTGTCATGCCTGCATGTAGTTTGAGACTCCGAGTTGGGCCAGGCAGATAGATTATGTTCAGCCTCGGCCACAATGTTGGGCACATGCATGCACATTACAGAATTATCTTCATCCCACGAATGGTGTAGACTGGACAGTGCTATTGAATTCTGTAGACATGCGAAGAGAGATACAATACTGTATGTAGACAAGATGTAACGAGGCACTACACAGATTTTGACCACTTTGCCACCAGCAATGGATTAAACATGCCTTTCCCTCATCAGGTAAATCTAAAATTACTTAAAGGTGTCTTAATTGTCTTAAAAAAATTTTAAGACCATTTTAAGACCATTTTCCTAAGACCATTTAAGAAAGGTCACTTTTTTGATTTAAGGCCATTAAGGCCATCAATTCACAAAGGCATAATAAGAGTCAAGTAAGACACAATAAGACTTATATAATTGAGACTTAAGTTTGCAAAGGGTTCACAAAGACATCATAAGACATACATAATTCAACTTTAAATTCACCAAGGGTCCACTAAGACATCATATTACATATACAATTTAAATAAGTTTACCAAGATGCCATCACTATGTCATCATTATCACATCATCATTGGGTGGTGTCATCGTCGTGGTCATGGTCACAGTTGTGGTCATCATGGTGGTGTCACCGTCGCCGTTGCAGTCATCGTGGTGGTGTCATTGCCACAGTGTCGCCGCCACAGTTGTTGTGGTCATGGTGGTGGTGTTGCTGTCACGATCATTGTCGCAGTGTTGTTGCAGTTGTCAGGGTGGTGGTGTCACTGCCACAGTCATCATTGCCATCGTGGTTGTTGCAGCCATCGTCATGCATTGCAGTTGTCGTGATGGTGTCATCATGGCGCCATTGCTGTCGCGGTTGTTGCAGCCATTGTCATGGTCATCGTTGTTGCGGTGTTGTCGCCGCAGTCGTTGCGGTCGTCATTGTTGCGGTATCATCACCGCAGTGTCACCACTGTGGTTGTTTTTCTCGTTGTGGTGGTGTCGCCATCACAGTCATCATCACGGTCATCGTCATCGTTGTTGCCATGTCAGTGCTGTTGTCGTCCCTGATGCATTAGCACTACATAATAAAAATAAAAATAAAAAGTACCTGTTGGCACTCTGAGCAGTGTCCACGGCACTGGCAGGTGGGGTTGGTGGCAAGGAGAGGGGGAGGTGGTGGTGGTAGTGGTGATGCGGCTGGTATGAGGGCAGTGGTAACGAGGAGGCAGTGACGTGGCAGGTACAAGGAGGTGGTGGTATTCGTGCTCACCTTGCCCTCATTCTGTTTGCTGTTTGCCCCTGCCCCAGGAAAAGGCAGCCACAATTGTGGCAGACGACATAGATGCCATGCATGCAGGCACGTCAGTGGCTAGCAGTGGGGCACACCCCGGGCCCTCCTGGGCTTGTTCACACCCCATGGGTACAACAACACCTGTAAAATAGAATAATTAGCTATACTGGGCCGCGTTACTTACTTTACATGAGTGTGTTGGAAACGGTTCAGTAGTTGGGGTTATTGACTTGTTCAAATTTTTTTTTTTGTGTTTGTGTGTGCCTATTTGTTCTTACCCACAAAAAAAATTGTCAAGTCCCACCGTGTGATTACAGTACTGTATGCTATTCTCTTTTCATCATCACACATCCTCCATGTTACTAACTACAGTATGTACCTGTTAGGCATCACATGGCCAGTGCAAGTGCAAAGGCAGGGAAGGTAAGTAAAATAGCTAGTGTTTATGTGCTAACTATGTGTTCCAGGTGATAACAACGGTGGGCCCAGGCACATGTGAACGAGGGTGGCGCAAGCACGAATGGAGGGTGCATGCGGCAATAATAACAGCTGCAGCAATGGCAGTGGCGGTGGCATCTACAACGACGGCACAATGGTGGCACCACTGCTGCAGTGATGGCAGCTGCTTCTGCAGCAACAGCAGCAACGACGGCAGCTGCCACAGCAATGGCAGCAGTGGTGGCAGCAACAGCAGCAGATGCTGCCACAGCTGCTCCTGCTGCAATGGCAGGGGTGGCTGCTGCTGCTGCTGCTGCTGCAACGGTGGCGGCAGTGGTGGTGGCAGCGGCAGCAGTGGCGGCGGCAGCAGCAGCAGCTCGACCGCTCCACAGAGGGATGTGGCTTCCCTCTTGTGCCACCACAGTGACATGCGACATGTCATGGCTACAAGGGGCCGTGGCTCGAAGTGAGCTCAAGTTCGGGTGTCAGGTGACTGCGTCTGGTCACGTGACCGTGTGTTGTACTGGAACTAAGTGGGCTGAGGTACCCGAGATGTCCGAGATACCCAAGCACTTGGTTCTGGTAGGTGCGACCTTTGTAGACATTATAGCACGTTCTACCGAGCTTCAATGTGGCTTACTAAGCTGGAGTGAGGGTTAGAGATGAGAGGGGAAGGTCTGTTCAAGTGGGAAGTTGTTCACAATAGGAAAGTGATCAACTTGTATTGAGGACGAAGTTGAGACTGGGGCTACCAGGCTCAACTGTCCGCACTATTTATACAAGGCCTGCCTCACTCGGCTAAGGCCCTAAGTACATTCGCGTCACTTCTAAGTAGTGACCAGTATCGTAAGTAGAACTGTAACATATCTAGACGCAAGTAGATGCGCCTATGAGTCGCTGCAAATCCAAGCAGAATAGAGAAAGGAAACTAGAAGACGCGTGCGTGTCTGAGTCACGAGACAAGGGCGAGTCACATGGGTTGGATCACAAGATGCGTCACATGGTATAGGACCACATGACACCTAGTACGAGTCGCGGTAAGTAAATGTAACACGACGGGCCTGAGAACCATAGTGACAGCTACAGTGTGCCCACATTCCCTTTCTTACATGCACCACCTCACGCATAGGAACAGCAGCAGCAGAAGCAGGCGCTGTGTGACAAGTGGTGGAGGTAAGAACGCACACAGTGCGTGCGAGATCGCGAGCGCATGCCTGGCGGCAGTATGCATACCAGCAGCAGCAACAGGTGCTGCACGACAATCAGCAGAGGCAAGAATGCATATGGTGCATGTGGGATCATGAGTGCATGGCCCGGCATCAGCACACACAGCAGCAGCAGGTGCTGCACGATGACCAGCAGAGGCAAGAATGTACACAGCGTGAGATCGCGAGCGTGGGGCCCAGTGACGGTACACACAGCAACGGCACCACGCATGCGGCGCACATGGCACACATATGGGAACTGGGCATAGCGGCAGCCTGAGCCCAGGCTGCCCCAGCATGCCCACATGTACTTTATTTTGTCTTTGTAATACCTGTATAATCTAGCTTTACTGTAGAGACTGTAAGCATGTGGTCCGGCACGCACAGCAACAGCAGTGGGTGCTGCGTGATGAGTGGTGGAGGCGAGAGTGCGCTTGTGGCCTGGTGGTGGCACACACAGCAGCAGCAGCTCAAAGGCACTGCATGACGAGCGGCAAGAGGCGAGAATGCACACGATGCATGGTGCAGAGTGCATGAGACCGTGAGTGAGAGTGCACAGCAGTGCAGTGCAGGTGAGAGCTGTGGTGCACATGGCACAGTGTGCATGTGATCGTGGGCAAGAGCGAGAGTGCATGTGGCATGGCATGTGTGAGATTGCAAGTGTGTGGCCTGGTGGCATGCACAGCACGCCCACCATGACTTAGCATGTTTATGTTCACCTGTCTGGTGCCAATGTCTACTTGGAGACCTTAATTTTTCTGTGTTATTTAAGTGTTCTTAATCCCATCTTAGGACCATATTTCTAAGTCCAAATTAAGTCAGAAATCCACCTTAATGCTCTTAGGTGCCTTAACAGCAAAATAAGACCATTAAGTCAAATTAAGTATTTTTTGATTTACCTGATGCCTATCCCTCCAACACTGTCACCTGTGCTCTTTGCCACTTGGTGATGGCCCTTGAATTGACTCAAGTCATTGCCACTTCCTTGTGGCCTTCATGTTCACCTGAAGTTGGCCAGATGGGGAGGGAGATCTGGTCATTTTGCAGGGGGTCTGGGCATGTGTGGCAAGGAGCTCAAGGCATTAGGGAGGGAGGTCAAGCAAGCACTTCACTGTGTCCACAGCCTCACCTCTGCTTCCTTTCTCATTCTCTGATGACAATGATGACAAAACACACACTGCACACAAGCCATGTGTGAATCCAACTTCACCTTCCCTGTGCAGACCACATCAGCGAACCTGCAATACCCCCATAGCAATAGGCCTACCCCATAGCACACCATAGCACACCATAGCACACCATAGCATTGCATAGTTCATCAGTAAACCCATAGTTGGTCATAGTTGGCCATAGCATTGCATAGTTCATCAGTAAACCCATAGTTGGCCATAGAAAGGGGCCTGCTGCACAGCACTGCACAGCACTGCACAGTCTCATGCCACTGGGCAGCTGTAGGGCGTGACACAGGTAACCCCTGGGTGGGATTTCCCGAAACCACACCTGCACCTGTGAAAACTGCACCCGAACGGTTTCAGGTGCAGTTAAACCATAAGGACCCACAGTTTTTTTTTTAACTGCGGTTTTGTCATGGTTTTTTGTGGGTTGTAACTGCAGCTGGTTGAAGTAAAAAAAAAAGCAATGATATTAAGAAAAAACAATGGCCATAAGGGCACATGAGGAAACTACAATATAAGTAAATGACCCCCTGGCATCCCCAACCACAAGCGTGCGATCTGTGAGTGCGCAGGCAGGTGTGCATGCAGTGTGTGGTGTGTGTGCATCATGCATCGTGCAGGCATCGTGCATGCATTGTGCATGTGTCATGTGGGTGTGTGGGTGTCATGCGGACATGTGGGCATTGTGTGGGCATGCGGGTGGTGTGTGGGCATTATGCAGGTGTGTGGGTGTCGTGCAGGCATGTGGGCATTGTGCGGGCATTGTGCGGGCATTGTGCAGGCATGCAGGTGTCGTGCGGGCGTGTGGGTGTCATGCAGGCATCATGCAGGCATCATGCAGGTGTGCAGGTGTTGTGCGGGTGTGCAGGCATTGTGTGGGCATGCAGGTGTTGTGCAGGTGTGCAGGCATCGTGTGGGTGTGCAGGCGGCAGGTGTGTGGGTGTGCAGGCAGGCGGCATGCGGGCATGCAGGTGGTGTGCAATCTGCCAGAGGGGGCAATCAGTGGGTGCACAGGCATGCATGCATGCGATCTGCCAGCAGGTGGTGATCAGTGAGCAGGTGTGTGGGCAGTGTGTGATCTGCCAGCAGGGGGCAATCAGTGGGCACGCAGGCATGCAAGTGGCTGACCACAGGTCATCCACATGACGGTAAGCAACACAACCCCCTCTGACTCACAGTTGAAGTGAGGGAGGGGGGAGAGGTCAAATATAATTTATTATAAAATACTACTACTATAATAACTATTTATTCTATTCTACTTATTACATGTGGGCGATGTGCATGTGGGAGATGTGGAGCACGTGGGCGATGGGGGTGCACAGGCGATGGAGGGTGCGCAAGGCGATGTGGGGCATTGTTGTAACCTCACATTGGACACGAGGAGGCTGTCATCGCCAAAGACTTGTTAGTAGGAACAAAAAAAAAAAAAAACATAGCTTGAGGTGGTGGTTCGAAAACTTCTTAAAGTTCTTTTTGAGGGTGGCATTGGTGGCACTGCAGATAGAAACCCCCTCTGTCTTGCATTTAGAGTGAGGGAGGAGGTTGGTGGTTGGAAAATGCCGTGCATCGTGTTTTCAGGTGGTGGTGGTGGCAGCGTGAGAGGAGTTGCTGCATGACTGGAGGTGGAAATTGACATGTGGAACTCTGAACTGGTAAAAAAAAAAAAAAAAGAGGCACAAAATCAAAACAAAAAACTGTGGTCAACCCATAAACTACAGTCAAGGGTGCAGTTTTACCTCAGGTGGGAAATCTCAAAACCACACCCACACCTGTGACACACTGTGACCAAAAACCATGGTGTCACCTGCACCTGTGTCATGCCCTAGGCCTGGCCAAATGTTGAACTTTTTTTTCATTCGCACTCCCCACTTGACCACATTCAATTGAGTGTGCCGTCCTTGGTTTTTTTATCCTACTGTAAGTAACCCAGCCCTTCCTAGCTAACAATTCTGTATTCTGCAGGTATTGTTGTGCCCACAGGGTATGAACAGGCCCCAGGGTGTGCCCCCACTGCATCGCCACCTATGTGCCCGTGTGCACGGCATCCACATCATTCGCCACGATTGTGGCTACCTTTTCTTGGGACAAACAAGTGTGGGAGGTGAACAACGAACAGAATGAGAGCAAGGTGAGTACAAATACCACCTCCTCATACCAGCCACGTCACCTCCTCATCACCACCACCCCTGTACCAGCCTCTGCCACCGCCTCGTCATCATTGTTGTCATCACAACCACCACCTTATCATAATGACCATGTATTGCCACCACCTCATACCGGCCACATCCCCATGCAGGCATTCGCCTCCTGGGCCAACAGGTAAGGTTTTATTTTTATTTTTTTGCTATGTAGTGCTAACACGTCAGGGATGTCACAAACCACTGAAACACCCCTGTTCATTTGTTCACAGGCACCGCAGTCTTCAAACCACCACTACCACCAACAGCCAAGAGGGCTCCCAAAGACAGGGGCAACATGAGCTCAGGAAGCATTGCCTCCCAAGCTCACAGGTATGTCCTCTTTTTTTCTGTCAAGTTTTTTTATGTATTTAGTCTCTTAATCTACAGGAACTGATGACAACGGCAGCAGCACCAATGGCAACATTGGCACAACCAACGACAATGACACTAGGGCGTGACACAGGTGACCCATGTGTCACGTTTGTGCATGCCAAGATCAGACTCTGCTCGCGGTGTGCACAAGGGGGTCATGTACGCTTTATTTTCCACCTATTCCACTCCTCCCGCGTCGCGTTTATGGACTGCCAGGCCCCTATGGCCTGAGACTCTGCTTGAGGCCATGACTTGGCCGCTTTCGCTTACATCATGCTTACCTTCCTATTATAGTAGGTGTTCCCACACTTCGCCTCTGATGCGCATTTCACTAGTGCTACATTTGCATACCTCTGCACATGCGCTGCCTCGGCACCTACTGACTCATACTGTACAATATGACTCACGCATCGGCCTGCTTACTGTACAATGACTCGAGGCTTACTGTGTCCGCTTACTAGTGTCCTAGGGACACTATGACTCGACCTGACTCACCTCCCCAATGTACTTATATCGCGTTGTATCGCCTTAGAGCAGACCCTAAGTCTGTTCTCTTGTAATCTCAGACAAGTCAAACCGACTTCAGGCCTTTACTTGTGAACCACCACTCCTCTGGCTTATTGCCAGACTTCACGTCGCTTGCACAAGTGTCACTAGCATATGGTCAAAGGACTTAAGATCAAACACCATCTTAGCTCCCCAGTGAGAGCTCGTTATCAGGACTTAGGACCGTCATGTCCAAGATCCCCTACTCCCCCACCGTCGTCGCCGCCGCCGCCTCCAACACCAGTGGAGGTACGCCCAGAGTCTGGGCGTGACACCATGGGTGGGATTTCCCAACACCACACCTGCACCTGTCAACACTGCACCCAAATGGTTACGGGTGTGGTTAAACCATACAAGTTCATGGTTTTTTTTTTAACCACGGTTTTGTCATGGTTTTTTGCAGTGTTGTAAAACCATGGGTGGTTGAAGTAAAAAAAAAAGAAATAATATTAAGAAAAAAGAATGGCCATAAGGGCGTGCGAGGAAACTACAATGTAAGTACATGACCCCTGGCATCCCCAACCACAAGCATGCGATCTGTGAGCACACAGGTGGGTGTGCGTGTGGCATGTGGCGTGCGTGCGTCATGCGGGTGTGCGTGCATCGTGCAGATGTGTGGGCGTCATGCGGGCATCGTGCAGGCGTGCGGGTGTCATGCGGGAATTGTGCGTGCGTCGTGCGAGCGTGTGAGCATCGTGCGGGTGTGCGGGCATTGTGTGGGCATCATGCAGTCATGCAGGCATCATGCAGGCGTCGTGCGTGCATCGTGCATGCATCGTGCAGGCGTGCAAGCGTCGTGCAGGTGTGTGGGCATGTGGGTGTTGTGCAGGCGTAGTGTGGGCGTTGTGCAGGCATGCGGGCACCGTGTGGGCATGCAGGCATCGTGTGGGCATCGTGCGGGCATGCAGGCAGCGGGCAGGCATGCAGGCGGTGTGCGAGTGTGTGGGCAGCATGCAAGCGTGCAAGCAGCGTGCGGGTGTGCAGGTGGCATGCGATCTGCCAGAGGAGGGTGATCAGCAGGCATGCAGGCATGCATGCGGGTGGGCAGCGTGCGATCTGCCAGCAAGGTGATCAGCGGGCAGGTGAGCAACCACGATTGAAGACTGCATGGCAGAATGGCCGCCACATGGCGTGGTAGGCAGTGCAACCCCTCCAACTTGCAGTTGAAGCGAGGGAGGGGGGAAAGGCCAAAAGTAATTTATTACAAAAGTACTACTGTAGTAACTAACTATTCTACTTATCACATGTGCATGCAGGAGACGTGGGGCACATGGGTGATGTGGGAGTGTTGACACGAGGGAGCTGTCATCGTCGAAGTCTTGTTAGTAGGGACAAAAAAAGAAGAAAAAAAAACTTATCTTGTTCTTGCATTTGGGGGCAAGGGAAGGGGGTGGTGACTCAAAACCTTCGCTTTTGAGGGAATGGCATTGGCAGCATTGTGGACAGAGACCCCCCTCCATCTCGCGTTTAGAGCGAGGGAGGGGGTTGGTGGTTGGAAAATGACACGCGTCATGTTTTCGGGTGGTGGTGGTAGTGGCGTGAGAGGAGTTGTCACGTGACTGGAGGTGGAATTGATGTGTGGAACTCCAAACTGGTAAAAAAAAAAAAAGGCACAAATAAAAACACAAAACCGTGGTCAAACCATAAACCGTGGTCAAACTGTAAACCACAGTTAAGGGTGCAGTTTGGCCTTGGGTGTGAAATCTCAACACTGCACCCACACCCATGACACACCATGACCAAAAACCGCGGTGTCACCTGCACCCATGTTATGCCCTAGATGACACTGCCACCCCACATCCTCCACCCTCCAGTTCATGAATGCCTGTGCTCACTCACTTGGTTTTGTTGGACTGGCCCAGAGTTGGGACCAGGACTGCACGGTTATCTGCATGGTACTACCGCTCCGTAATCTTAGATTAGATAGGTCCGTATGTAATGATCAAAGACACTGAAAACTTCATGTTCTCCTTTCATTCCCTATGTTTTATTGCTTCATATTAGTTCATAAACTACTCATTTATTCTCTGATACAAGTCCGAAGCTTTCGGCCGATTCTACACTCTTTGTTGCGTATTTAAGGACTTCTTTTCGCACCATATCACTTCAGTTTCTGACCACATAACTGAAGTGAGTATTTGCTTATGTCATATGTTACCTACTTTGGTTGACGCATCGCCCTTAGGGTTATCGCTACCATGTTAGGTATTTGTGACTTAATATACAGTTTCTGACCACATAACTGAAGGTTATTGCTACCATGTTTAGGTAGCATACGTATTTACATAGCTGCGTAACAACAGGTTTCGCCCCTGCTGACACCTTGTGTCCTCTGCCTCTAGTCCGTGAGTGTCTGTGCTCACTTGCTTGGTTTCACCCCTGCTGACACCCCGCATCCTCTGCCCTCCAGTTTGTGAGTGCCTGCACTCACTTGCTCGTTTCACCCCTGCTGACACCCCATGTCCTCCATCCTCCAGTTGGTGAGTGCCTGCACTCACTTGCTTGGTTTATCCCTGCTGACACTCCATGTCAGTGACACTGCGATGATGACTGTGACAACTGCGACACTGCGACCACAACTGCAACCACTGCGACACCACAACCATGACCACAACCATGACCATGGCCACTGCACCCTGACCATGACTACCGTGACATGACCACCACAACCGCAACCACAACCACCACAACTACAGGTGACAATGACCGTGACCACAATGACTGTGGGCGACAATGACTGTGACCACAATGACTGCGGGCGACAATGACCATGACTGCACAACTGCGGGTGACGACGATCACGATACCGCAGCTGCAATGACCACGATCACAATACCATGACAATGACGGTGGCGACACAGCGACAGTGATGATGACCGGTCTAGCAGGCTTGAGGGTATTCTAGTGTAGTTTACATTAATAACAATGTATATGTAGTTTAAAAATCAATAAACTAATTTTTATTTCCTTGAATGAGGATGACTGTGGGTATGGGTAGTGTGGGCAAATTGTACCACAATGAACCTAACCTAATAGAGATAACTGCTCCATAGTGCTCCATAGTGCTCCATAGTTCTCATAGTGCTCCATATCATGTCCTATGTAGTACTGTACAGCTCTCCATAGTAAGGACTCAACTGTGGAGCACTCCATAGTAAGGACCCAACTGTGAAGCACTGCTCAGAACATACCCTTCACTATGGCCACTATGTGTTACAACACCACGGGTCGTTCTGGTGTAACAGCGATTACAACCGGCGAGTCCACTTGGGGCAACAGTGGGCAGAGAGGCTCTTGATATGAGAGTAGTTCAGCGTTGGCCGATAAGTCACTCATATGTCTTGGCTACTGCACGTGCAGCAGAGCACGTGATCGTGGGAGGGGCGAGAGGCACGTGACCATAGGGAGGTGCACGTGATCGAGCTGAGTCACTTTAACGCGGACTCAGAGAGGGCAGCGGGCAGTACGCTTCGAGGTGGCAAGCTCGAAGGTGAGAGAGGGGAGCCAACTGAGACTGATACTCAGAGGCGGAGGCGATGAGGGCAGGGTGAAGGAGGCGCGACAGCACACAAAGGGCAGAGTCTTTATGGGCTTTATTCGTTTACTGTGTGGATAGTTAACGAAGTCAAGGATGGCATTACCGTCCTTGACTTGACACTTTATATACAAGTATGCTACTGCGTGGGAAGGCTGAGCTCTAATGTATATAACCGGCATGCTCCACCGTTGGAGTCGTGATCTAGTCCCTTCTGACGTCACCTATGAGTCAGGCTACCATATGGGGAGAACGGGCATAAGGGCAGAGGGCATAAGTGGCGTAAGCGTAAGAATAGAAGTGGGGCGAGGGGAATCCCTAG
>WTXC01000046.1:0-246933 GCA_022496195.1 Lactifluus subvellereus | reverse complement strand
AAAGTGGAAAGTTTATGCACAATTGCTGATGTTGTTTCCTTGGATCTGCAATGTGGCAATCAGCATAGAATCACAGTTTGATTTGGCAGCAGCAAGGTCTACACTAACACAGTTGGAGTTTCCTAGTTGAGCCGGAGCTTGTATTTTTGACTGTGTCACACGTGACAGCTTACACGTGATGTGGGCGGGGAGTGGATGAGCGGTAGCTTATTCCTAGCATGATGATGGGGCCGCAAACGAGTATCGAACGATGACTAGCCTCATTGCTATTCTCGACCTCAAAGGAAAACCTCTAATCCAACGTTCTTACCGTGACGATGTCCCCTCATCCTACATTGAACGCTTTCTTCCCCTCGTTCTCGAAATCGAAGAGGAAGGACAGCAAGTGACCCCGTGCTTCTCTAATCAGGGCGTCAACTACATGCACATCCGTCACTCAAATCTGTATCGTGAGTGACTGTATTGCAGAGAATCTCACTCTACTCCATGATGGTCGTGCCCTAGTTCTCGCCTTGTCGAGGAGGAACACCAACGCAGCGGAGATCATTCTATTTCTTCATCGCCTTTCTCAAGTCTTAGTCGAGTACTTTAAAGAATTGGAGGAGGAGTCAATTCGCGACAATTTTGTTATCATTTACGAACTCCTCGACGAGATGATGGATTTTGGCTATCCCCAAACGACGGAGAGCAAGATATTACAGGAGTAAGTCCTACCAGCTTTTCGACGGTTAATCGCATGGGAACCATATGCTTTCATGTCGTCAGGTACATCACCCAGGAGTCTCACAAACTGGAGATTCAAGTTCGTCCTCCAATGGCTGTCACAAATGCTGTGTCATGGCGTTCCGAGGGGATCAGGTATCGCAAAAATGAGGTGTTTTTGGACGTCATTGAAAGTGTGAACTTGCTGGTGCGTCCTATTCAAGACCGTGTAATGGTCCGCAATGCACGGTGTATGAGCAGGTCAACGCCAACGGCAACGTCGTTCGGTCAGAAATATTAGGCGCCATTAAGATGAAGTGCTATCTCTCTGGCATGCCTGAGTTAAGACTCGGCTTGAATGATAAGGTTATGTTTGAGACGACTGGGCGAAGTGAGTGATGTCATCTGTTCTCGTTCCTCCTGGACCCTTGAAAACCCATGTTTCCAGCGTCTCGTGGGAAGTCAATAGAGCTTGAGGATGTCAAGTTCCACCAGTGCGTGCGCTTGTCACGGTTTGAAAACGACAGAACGATATCATTTATCCCTCCGGACGGCGAGTTCGAATTGATGTCCTACCGCCTTTCCCAAGCGGTGAAACCGCTGATATGGGTTGAAGCTGCGGTAGAACACCATCGAGGGAGTAGGGTTGAATACATGGTGAAGTGCAGAGCCCAGTTCAAGCGTCGGAGTACAGCAAATAACGTGGAGATATATGTGCCCGTGCCGGACGACGCTGACACCCCCAAGTTCAGAGTAGGTTTTTAGCGTCCTGCATCTCGAGTCACTCCTACTTATGACATCCAGGCTTCAACCGGTTCAGTTCAATATGCTCCCGATAAATCAGCATTTGTTTGGAAAATCAAGCAGCTGGGTGGTGGTCGCGATTTCTTGATGCGCGCGCATTTTGGGCTACCCAGTGTTAAATCAGGCATGTTTGATAAGAGTAATTTGGGCGACGTGATTCTGAAAGCCATAATTTGCAGAGCAAGACATAGAGAAAAGGGCCCCAATTACTGTTAAATTCGAGATACCCTATTTCACCGTTTCTGGGATCCAAGTTCGCTATCTGAAGGTCGTAGAGAAGAGTGGCTACCAGGCCTTACCCTGGGTGCGGTACATCACTCAGAACGGAGATGACTATAGGTGGGTATGCTCTCGCCGTCCGCCGCAGCCAACTAACTTGTTGCCAAGCTTGCGAACTGCGCTTGATAAGGGCAGTGCTCCCATCGTTCCGATGTAACGTAACAACAACTGCCCCAGCGTTACGGCAACTTCAGTAGCCTTAACGATACATGATGGTCCTAATTTGGTGACTGGCTTCACTGCCAATGAACAAGTATTTTGAACACTTGAACAACTTCAATCTACATTCCACATATCCAATGCTGCACTCTCCACCGATTTCTATGGCAGATTGATGAGAGAGGTGGTATCAATAATCATTTTAGAACGACCTGGAGGTCGTAAAACATGTATCATCGCTAAGCACAAGCCATGCACGCGATGTGAGGCACTCTGATGCACTTGATCGCCTCGCGTTGTACAAGCGAGGTGGTTTGAGGACCCGTCGCTGGTAATGCAATTCTCCAGAAACGTTGGCCCCAGGTGTAGAACTAGATCTATTGGGACGTGTTTCGGTCAGTGACGAGTAGGCTTCTTCCCTGTTCAACGAATGAGAGTTGAATATGACAGCAAAAAGGTATCGCACCGTCGACGAACATGTTTCTAGTTGCAGCTGGAAGTGTGGCAGTCATACCATCGAGTTTTTTGGTCAACTGGACCTGGCAACCAAGTCTACTTGTTTCAGAGAGTCCGAAGGCCATGTCCAGCATATCGTTCTCATCGTCCTCAGGCTCTGGAAGAAGGTCATAATGCTCTGGAGAGAGAATAACGTGGCAGGTGGAGCAGGCAACAGACCCTTCACAAGCACCTACCATATGTACAAGTTGTAAAGCTAGGCCTACAAAGAATGACGGAAATGGCACCTTCTAGGTCAATGTCATGTTCGTGTGCTATCGAGAGGATGTCATCTCCTTCGTTGGCTTCAACTGTCTTGATAAGCTGCCCCTTTGAATCACGAAAATGCAACTTGATGCTAGAGGAGAGTTGAGCAAGTCGATAGATAAGGAGACTGTTCGAAAAAAAAAAAAACTTACCCAGTTCCGGGCTCCGGGCGAGTGATATCTCTATGACAGCGTGCTATCAAAACGAAATAAGGGTCATACGGAGGAGGTTGGAGTGGAAGCTTTACCGGCACTAGGGCGAAAACTACGAAAGGGTAGAAAAGCGGGGTGACAATAGGAGGTGATGAGTAGACGATGCGACCTAGCAGCGAGCCTCGGCCACGCAAGTTGCATCTTGTGCGGTGAACAAACAAACCCAAGGCTTGCTAGTGAATTCCGAGTCAAGACTAACGCCTATGAGAACGGGCCGTTGAGCCGCAATGCCACGCCTCGCCAGCTAACTTACCAACCAAAACCAACAAACACGAGTCATTGCATTGGCAGTCCGAGTCAGCCGTACAATGACCTCTATTACTCAGGTGCGTTATCCTCACCTCTCAGATCCCTGCTTCCCCTGACTAACACGTTTTCCTCTTAGCTGTCAAGATCACCGAGCCCTGCCCATCACCTTCCCACAGAAATCCTTCTCCAGATATTTGCCTTTTGCGTGGCACCCGATGGATCCAACGATGAGACCTTCACTGCGCTCCACATCGTTCGCATCAGTCATGTCTGCCATGTGTGGCGGGAAATCGCCCTCGCCTATCCTCCTTTCTGGTCGAACATTGCCTTCAAGACACCTTACTTAGCGACTACCATGCTTGAGCGCTCCAAACCCATGCATATTTCTATTCGGGCCAATCTAACCCCTGGGGGCGGACAATTTGACGACGCTTCATACCGTATACGTTGTATGTTCAAAGCTGTATCTCGTGCATTACGCAGCTCGGATCGCGCAAAGGAAATCAACCTTCGAAGTGGGCCATCCAAACATCTCACCAAAGCCTTTGATGATATACGCCCCACAAGCTCTCAGCTCGAGTACCTCGCCCTACGTGGTTACGGTGACAATCTTCGGTCTACTGTCTTCGATGTGCCCAGCACTATCTTCTCCCAGTGCACATTCCCCCTCAAGACGCTCGTCCTTGAACGCTGTAAAGTCATCCCCGCAGACATCACTCCCCATTGTACACACCTTACCCATTTGGAGTTGCGTTCCGTGGCAGCCTTCAATATCAGAGACGTTCTCGCCATTTTCCAGCTTGCGTCGTCCTCCTTACAGTCTATTATTCTTGACTCTATTCCCCTCTCTGGGGGGGTGTTCGTCGAAGGAATTTCTCAGATTTCCTTCCCTCACCTCTCTCTCCTGAATTTAAACGCCACCAATGGAGACTCGCATATTCATAACGTTTTTTTTCTTCTTCGCTCCATAGATATCCCTCTAACTGCATCCCTCATCCTCCAATTTCTCATCCTCGGCTCAATGTGGCATATGCCTGCCCCCATTATTACCACACTTGGACGTCACTTCTCTGGAGGTGACCCAATCCGTAGTCTCATTGTCTTTCAGACAAATGACCACAAACGACGTGGCCTACGGTTGCAGGGCTGGACGAGAGCTACGTTACCACGCTTCTTTTATGCAGAGGACGCACCTTCACCCACCGTCGATGTCCATTTCATATGCGAAGAAGAGGACAATAACAATTCCCTTGAACGGATCCTGTCCGAACTAACCAGCATAGGCCCGCTTCATGCTGTGCAATCACTCACCATTGCACGCGTGTCGGTGCTCTCTGCAACTGGGATGGACGTTCTTCTTCGTGTGTTACCATCCCTGCGCGAGCTCTGTATCCATGGCTCAGAATCTCTACGAGCGTTGTGTGGAATGGAGCCTGGCGGCGGCCCGGTCGCAAGGTTGCCACCTCTAGTGCGGCTATGCGAGTTGCAAAGCCTAACTGTTTGTGAAGCCACCTTCCGAAATGGTGAAACACAAGAAATTGATTTACACGTTCTTCGAAACTGTCTCGACGAGTTGTCCGCGAAAGGCTATGGGACCAACGAACTCATAGTATGCTATTCCGACGCATCGCTTCAAGACATGGAGGAACTAGCAAGCCGGGTACGCAAATTTCTTTGGGACGGATCTCTAAACGGTACAACAGCCGTCCCCGTCCCTCCCCAGCCAGATCCAGCCCCTTCCAGTAGCCATGTGCCCTGAACAATGCAAGCGACAAGCATTACTTTATTAATGTCTGTGCATACCCATACCCAGTATTAGGATGCTTTTTTACCTTACTGAAAATACAATGCCACGGCCCATCCACCCTTAGACATGAAAAGATCAGGGATATGTTGCAAGTATGGAAGCACGCACTATGACCCAGTTGTTATGGCTGCTTCGAAGACAGTTGTAAATACAGTGACCAGTGACCCATCGATCGAGGGAAATAATTGTCCCAAAATAAAACAGAGTTCCGTAACACCAAGGACAACAACCTGTGTATGGGGAAAGGTAGAGATTATGGCAATGTCTATAAGGCAATTATTATAAATGGCACCGAAATGATACAGGTTAAAGTCGATAATCGTAGTGAGTCACCTAGGGGGCGACGAGTAACAGACGGGGGTAAACTAAACGTACTTGGTAACGACGAAGTTAGGGTAATCGGAGATGACGAAAGCTTGATGGCTATGCGTGCGAATATGCGGTTTCGGGGGATGGTAGTGACTCGCGATGAGCGCAGGGTAGACGCGATTACAACTACGGGAGCTGCATCAGTGATCGCGCGTGCAATACAACGTACAAGTCACGCACTCACAACTTGTTGTACCGCCCTGTCGAGTCATAATAATACACTGGGGAGGCTGAAAATGCGATCACGGCAACACGAACGCCTCGTCATGAATACGAAGGAGCTACAAGCGCTATCTGGAGTGTAGGGAGGGAAGAGCGAATAGTTGATTTTGAGTTCAGGTATGATTCGTGACATCCGCGGCGAGGGGCCGGTACCAGCGTTAGTTGAACTTGGCTTGTACTTGAACAGAAAGGCTTGCACGGCAATGACGGAAAGGTTTGGTCTCGAAAAATGGTGTCCTCGGAGAGCGGCGAGTTGGGCAGAAATAGACTGTTAACATACGGACCCGTAGCAATTCATGCCATGCTGAAAACATGCGTTGATCCCTGTGAGAGCACTGGGGGAATTACCCGTGGCCAAGAAACGCTAAGCATCCCATCTACTAACGAAGCGTTTATGTCTTTGACCTGCATCCCGAGTCGTCTCAGTAATGCGGATGGTGGAGAACTAAATTGAAAAGCGTACCTCGAGACCCGCAGGTACATTAATCGTGCGCTCAAATCTACCATATCTGAGTTCTTTGACGGGATACATGGCATGAGTAGGGTCTGTGTTAGCCAATAAATGAGGAGCCCGACGGTCGCCAGAGATAGTGAGACGGCCATCAGGGGTCAGATGAACGCCTATCTCCTCTTTCTTGAGACCTGGAAGCTCAAAGGTAGCAGTGATGTAGTGGGACTGGGGTTGATCGCATATCTCTACGCTGTGGGGTGTAAGTCAGGAACCAGGTCAAGAAAAGAAGTATGAGAACGCACCGGGGACGCATAGGCTCAGACAACGACACCCCACGTTGAATAGCGGCTAGTCTCTGGCGGTGGGCGAGGATGAGTTGGACGTATCTCGCTGCGAGGGCGCGGTCGAGAGAGCGGTAGCGGTCGGCGAGGGAGTCGGGGGTCTTGGCAGAGTGTAGGTGGTTGTTCATGGATATGGGAGTTCTGATGGCCATGAAGGAAATTAGTGAGTCGGTCGTAACTTAGGTTCCGGAAGTGCAGCATAGTTGCGAGCAATTTATACCAGTCATCACCGCAGGCAGATCCGTCTCGGAAGATCTTGGAGGTTGTCGAAAACGCCGGGCCTTTCCGGTGCACTGCGCGCAGTGCGACCCACCTAAGTCCAGTCCCGGTCTAGTCCAATACACGATGACTCATCGGCTGTTCCCGCCCCGTCCCGCGCCGCCGCCGTACCGTTTGCGTGGCTCAACTTTGATCCTTGCCACTGCACTGCACTGCCACCAGTGAGTGATGAGCAAGGTCGTTTTTGGTACGTGAGTACGAACATTCGTCCATCCATGTGCATTCATCCAATCCTTGCTATCTAGTCGGAAATGTACCCTATAACATGGGAGAAGTGCGCCATTTTTATTTCTCTCTTTTTCTCAAAGTCACCAACTGCACGCCTCTTCAAGGATCAACTCATCGACGTGTTCAAGTCGGTCGGTCAAGTAGTAGGTTTCAGGTGCATTCGTCCACCCCTCTTCCTTTTGCTTGTCATACTCACTTCCTCCTAGACTGGTGTTTGACAGGGAGACGGGAAAACCAAGAGGCTATGGCTTCTGTGAATTCGCAGGTGTGCTTTCTTTACCCCCTCCCCCCCTCCATCTTCCCCTGAAACCCAGGTCCCTCCCTACAGATCATGAGACCGCTCTATCTGCTGTCAGGAACCTTAATAACGTAGATGTTGGTGGCAGACCTCTCAGAATCGATCTCGCCGATTCGGACCCTTTTCTTGAGGGTAAGACAACCGTGCGCGGAGAGCTCATAGATGGTGGCGAAACCCGCGCACAATGGCGCGAACGTGAGAACGCCAAAAGAGATAAGGATAGAGAGAAGGAGTCAGATGGTACCAAGGACAGAGCATCGTTCCTTCGCAACCTCCCCCAAGGTGTCCCTGTCCCTCCGGGGGCATCGGCTCTAGACATGATTAGCCAGACGCTTGCTACGATGAATCCTGCTCAACTAGTGGAGGTCCTCGCGCAATTTAAGGTGCGACTTTTCGTCCTCATTTGCTACGTATTTTCGTTGGGTTGTTCATCTCCAAGCGATTGGCATTTGTAACAGGCATTCGTAATAACGCACCCTGATCAAGCTCGGACTCTCCTCGTGGCACATCCCCAGCTCGCATACGCTCTCTTTCAAGCTCTGCTCCTTAATAAAATAGTAGACCCTGTTATTCTTCAGGTATGCTGTTATTCTGTCTCGCTTGATCATGTCCCATCTTCCTTGTGTCTAGCGCATGCTTGCAGCAACGAGTATCGGTAACCCTGCTTCCGCCACGGCGCCGGCGCCGGCTCCCACCCCTACACAACATCTAGCCCCACCTCCCCCGAGCATCTCGCAACTCGCACAGCCTGGCGTACACCCAGCCTATCACGGGTCCCAATCCTCACAGCAGATGCCTCCGTCTTTCTACCCTCCACAGATGTCTATTCACCCTTCGCCAGCGGCACCACCCCCACCGCCACAGCAACAGCAGTTATCATACTATGGCGTCCCACAGCTGCCCCAACAACAGCAGTCACCTCCCGCCCCACCGGCCGGTGCCATTGACGCTATCGACCCGTCACAAAAGGTAACCTTCCTATCTAGTACCCCACCAAGACGTTCGCTAAACACACACCTCAAAGGCGATGCTACTCCAAGTTCTTCGTTTGACTCCAGAACAAATCGGTCAGCTGCCACCTGCAGAGAGGGATGCCATTCTTACTCTCGTGAGTTCACTTTGCGAGATATGCGATAGCTGTCGGCCCATTCGTCTTGATAGCGATCTCAACTTGGAAACCTTGCATGACTGGTTATTGTCATCAGTTGGGGTAGTATCCCCGCAAGTCCTATCAAATACTCTTTGTCACAGTTGCATTGGTTTCCGACCAGTGCTCTTTATGAGCAGGTTTGAACGATCAAGTTCCACCCTTCTATCCTCACTCTCTGATAGTTTAGCCATTACACATTTCTCTACAAAGCACCTTCTCTACTCTGGCAATACATTCTGCAGGCTCCTGCTTGCTTTCAGTCTGACGAGCTTATCGATAATAAGGCTGAGTGGCACCATCGCTGTCTTAGCCTTAGTCCCAACATCGTCTCGGTTCCGGACATTGACCGAGCGACTGTCTAATTCCTCCTGACCTACCACTGTCCAGGTTTCAAGATTCAGCCGTTAGGTTGTGCCCGCCCCACAGTACATTTGTGACAGTGCCGGTAAACGCAAGGAAGATTGAGCAGGAAGAGTGAGAGCATGAGCGCTTATGTGAACCGAATCGACAATTATGATGACGTACCGAGTATGAAATTATACTGCGCAAGTTCGCCATTCCGGATCTTCTTTGGTAGCGTATCCGCTCCGTTGTCAACATCAGCGAAAAGGCCGTTCTCAGACAGCTTCGCAGCAACCTCAGATGCGTAATCCTTCTACAAAGTAAAAGATGTCCCAGTCCCATTTAGAACAACAATTCGACAGATGCCACAAGATACCCACGTAAGGCACAGCCACGGGGATGACAAGGACCTGCCGCGGAGAGAGCCAGAGTGGCCTAAGAAGAATGTTTGTCAATCGAGACAACACCGGGATCCTAACCACTTCGCACCATTTGCCGGCGAAGTGCTCTGTGATAATTGCAATAAAACGTTCCAGGCTTCCCAGGATGGCGCGATGGATGATGACTGGGCGGCTCGGTGGTTTGTCTGGATTGACTGCCTCCTCAGCAGAACGATATTTCAAGTTGAAGCGTTCCGGCAGTTGGAAGTCGAGTTGAATCGTCGCGCACTGAAATGATCGGCGGAGGGCATCACGGATGGTAATGTCGATTTTGGGACCGTAGAAAGCACCGTCCCCAGGATTGAGGTCCCAGTTGCCTGGGAATCGTTCGTCGAGCGCTCTGCTAAGTTGCTGTACTGTGCCGTTGTGGTCAATAAGTAGACGACAGAAAAAAAGACGAACCGCTTCCGCAGCGTCCCAGGTTTCGACAGAGCCAAGGTACTTTTCCGGCCGAGTTGAAAGCTCCAAAGAAAACTCGAAGCCAAAGAGGCCATAAGTATGCTCCATGAAATCAAAGAGCGCGTTAATTTCTTCTCCGATCTGTTCCACTAATCTCAGCGGGGAAGTGAGCGATGTCAGAGCTACAAACCTGATGAGGCATGCAAAACACATGCGTGTCGTCCTGGACGAAACGACGCACTCTCGTCAGACCGGTCAGCGCACCACTGGCCTCGTTTCGATGGATAATGCCGAACTCGGCCATTCGTATAGGTAATTCCTTGTAGCTACGATCGCGTGAATCGAAGATCAGACAATGACCGGGGCAATTCATGGGCTTGAGGGCCCATTTTTCTTTCTCAACGTCCAGAGTGAACATATCATCTTTGTAGTTTTCCCAGTGTCCAGACGTTTCCCAAAGTTTAGAGTTGAACATGTTGGGCGAGATCACTGGAGAACGGTATTAAATACATCGTCGAGTCAGAAGTAGCATCTCATGCCTTCCTGATATCCACGCTTATAATACTCTCCCTGAAAGACCCGCTCAGTCAATATTCACAAGGTGAAGCATGCGACGCACCCGCAGCAGTTCCACAAGTGTGTTGTAAATACGGGTGCCATGAGGAAGCCAAAATGCGTTGCCAGGACTCAGATCATTAAAGAAGAAAAGCTCCTGTTCCTGTACGTAGCGATGGGATGAAGTTACTTGTTCGATTACTTACTGAACAACGTACCTTGCCAATTTTCCGGTGGTCGCGCTTGGCTGCCTCGGCCAAGAACGCCTTGTAGTCTGTCAATTGTTTCTTGTCAGGGAAGGAAATGCCGTAAACCCGTTGCAGAGAGTCATTATTCGAGTCACTGAGGAAATAAGACGCAGAATTCTGAAACGGAGATAGTTCGAACTCGTGCACCGAAAGGTAAGGCCTCACAACCTCTAACCTTGGTGATCATGAACGCCTTAATTTTTCCAGTGTGGGGGATGTGAGGCCCAACGCACAAGTCGACCATCGGACCACAACGGTACACGGTAGTAGATGTGCCGTCGGGAACTTTGGTCTCAATAAGATACTTCTTGTATTTATTATACTGTAAATGAATGTCATCAGGGATAACGCATATGTCAGGGTACGGTGCACTTCAGCTCACATAAAACATTTCAAGCAATTTTTCCTTCGAAACGACGAGACGCTCGAACTTCTGCCGATCTTTGATGGCACCCTCAGCAATTTTCTCGAGTAGGGGATAGTCTGCGTTTGTAACCACCCTGTAAAGGGTTGCACATAAGAATCGGACGGAGAACCGCAAGTAGGCAAAATCACCTGTCTTTAATCGCCATCTCATAGAAAAAACCATCATCCGTTGGCGGTCCGAGGCATAAATGACACCCATAATGTCTCTCGGTGGCTTCCCCAAGTACGTGTGCAGAAGAGTGCCAGAATACCTTCTTCCCTGAAAGATAACAGTGGATAAGGCAGGCAGGGAGGGATGGGTCCTAACGTACCTTCTGGGTTCTCAAAATCAAGCAACTCTAGCTTGACGGACTTCTCAAGCGGCCGCTCAAGGTCCCACAACTCACCGTCCACCTACACAAGAGTTCTCAGAGGTTTAATACATAGACCCGCTAGCCTTAAGGGGGGAGGCCTAGCACCTTGGCGATGACAAGCCTTTCGGAAAGGCTCTTGGACACTTCTTTCGCAACATCCATTGGACTAGTCTCCCAACTCGTGCCTTTACGCTCAGCGCCATCGGATAAAGTGATAATGATTTCCTGCCGCGGTTGTGCTGACTCCAGTGAGCGTTACTCCCGTGGGAGGACCGGAGTTGCGAACCTCGTACAAAGGCATCATATTCTGCCTTCAAGTCCTCGAAGATCTTGACACGATGGTCGAAGAAATCAGGTGGTGGCTGAAGCTGATGAGAGACATAGTGAGTCACAGATCAAGTGATGACAGTGTGGCTCCAACGGACTTCCAAAGGATACTGAGATGCAAGCACGGCTTTTGGTTTCTTCTCTTTCTGCGGTTTAGGCTCCTTGCCTGTCACAACACCAGCATGCTGGCTCACAAGAGCTGGGGTCTGCATGGGGCCTGAGGATACGGCCGGATGAGCTATGGAAGTAAAATGACGGTGGAAGCAGCGAATAGGCAGATGTGGGGAGAGGTGCCCCGGATACCAGCGCAGTGGTGAACTTGAAAGGCCTTGCCACCGAAGTAGACTGAGGCTGATGAACATCCGACTCGCTCGTTTTTATTTCCAATTACAGCATCAACTTGAACTTGACTCGACTCTCTCGGTGCTATCCGACTCGGAGTCCGCGAATACAACAACCGTATCATAATCTAATCTGATCTAATCGGTAGTACCATCAATACGCCACACTTTGATCCCCCCAGCATGGTCCCCGCTAACGATCCCACATCGAAATGGCGAATCGATGCAAGCCAATGCTGTTATTGTATCCTGGTGCGGCCGAAGCAAGTACTGCTGACTATTGCTCAGGAGCATCATTCGTTGTGGAGGGCGATTCTGCTGGCTACTGGCTTGCGCAGAGAGCAGCCACGTCTCAACGTAGCTCGTGGTAGAACCACTGGAGGATGAAGCAGAACTATTTTGGCCTGCCATCAGATTGATCAAAGTACACTGAATGAGGTAAGCACCTGTAATTTGGCTTCTCGTTCTCCAACTCTGCTCCACTGAGAATGGTCGTTCGTTCTACCTTGCCGAGATCCCAAAGAGTGAGCTTGTGGTCTTCGGAGCCGCTCACCATGAATCCTCTGCCCCCTGTTGAAAGCCCTTCCGAGTTTAAAGAAGATCCTGCTGTGCGATGAATGGTCGAGTGTCCCCCGAACTCGTGCCCCGCCACAAGGGCACGGATGTCTGGAGAAGGTCCATTGAGTATAGGTTCTCGTATAGGCGCTTCTGCGGATGTGCGACGAGTCCCTTGAAGGCCTATGCCATGTTCTCTCGCACGTACAAGTGCAGCAATGGCCGAGGCAGCACTTGGCTCTGTCATACCGCCGGAGTAGTCTTGAGGTTCGTCCAGAGCGGCCGAGGCCTTGGATATAACCCTCGTGCCATAAGTCTCGACCAGCTTCGTTGTTTCAATATCCCAGACCTCCAGGAGGGTGGATGGGACACCCTGGGAAGATGATCGTGCTGTCTCCACCGCTACGATGATCCACCGCCCTCTGCCGCGACTAGGATGGACGACACACTGATAGATACGAGAGGACCCACTCGTGGTAGCGGAGGCAGTTTTCCAGCTCTTTATCATCAGACCAAAACGTATATCCCACAAAGTCAAGACACCAGAAGCCGTCCCGGTAACCACCCAGGCGTGTCTTCTATCCAGGCACATAGCCATAATAGGTCCACTATGACTCGGATGCTCCATAGATAGCAGGATCCGCATGGTACGCAAATCCAGAAGGCAAATCGTAGAGTGGGTTGTCGCGTAAACAAGATTGGACGCAGATTCTAGAATTAGGCGACCTGAGTAGGGCTGCGGGAGGGAGGGATAGGGCCGCACCTGAGTCATAATGAGTCATGCAAGTGATGTATTCCCCAGGCCGGGACGTTCGATGCTCGCGGATCGTATGAATCTTTGGATACCGCGGGAGGGCGCCACTCTGGTTAATGTGCACACGAACTACGTGGAGACTTCCATCGTCGCCGGCGCTAGCAAAACAGTGTACGCCTTCTAGCATACAGATAGCTTTGACCTTCGCGTGGTGCTGTACGTATGAAAATCGTGGCTTGCTTGTGACGTTACGCTCCAATCGTGCGGTATCCCAAACCTTGACTGTCATGTCATCCGAGGACGAAACAAAAAATACGTGATCTGGTGACACTGCGAAGGCGGTAACGGCGTCAGTGTGAGAGCTCAACTGGGCTATAAGCGTTGCTTCAGGCCGCCGGGCGGTGCCATCTCGAGGAGTAAAGCTTTGTCGAACAGTATTACGCCGCCGCACGGGGCCTTCATGGACACGGGGCCCGAAGTCATGCTGATACTCTCGATTGCTATCCAGATACAGGTGTTCCAGAAGGTTATTGATGCCAGCTTCGTGACCATCTGAACCACTATTCAGCCATATATTGTATGGAGCGAGGGTATGTGACGCGCTGACCGTAGGTAGATATTGGCGCCAAAGATGAAGGCCTGCGCCAATGTGGTCCCAAAACTGTTCCAGTGGCAGAAACCGGGGAAGTCCTTCCAGAGTGCTCAGGAGATCCCTCAGGGCGCATTTTTGAAGTGGCTTCCAAGTGACCTGTCGCATTAGCTTTCGAAGACCCGATAGCGGGCGCTGCTTTCTGGCCATCACCGCTTCCGACATGGAAACGAGGCATTGCGCGGTTCAATGGCGGATTCGGGCCAGATAGCACTGAATCTGTAGGGCTTCCAGGTCTATCAGACACCTCTGGTAGGTCATCCAAGGTCGGACCCGCAGGCTGTAAGGGGCCCAGACCAGATACTGAGGATGGGCGGTGCGGGAGAGAGGAAGGAAGAGAAGCCCCAGAGCCGTTAATAGCAGTTAGCCTCCGGCGCAGATCTTCAAACGGTGCTCCACTGTACGCATGATCAATACTGGAAGGCCGCGATACACGAGAGGTATCTGTACGGGGTGATCGAAGATTGTCGAAAGTGTTATGTCGAGACGATGGAAGCAACCGTGGTATGCGGGAAGACTGTTCAGTCGTACGTGTTCTTAGGAAAACGGTTTGCGGGACGACTTTTAGCTTTTGTAGCTCGACATGGGCTGTTGTCTTCAAAATTTCAGATTCCTCGTCACTCCTTTGGCGCAGAGCATAGCTACGGGATATTAAGCAATATACGATGCAACGTGAGGTATGAACAGACCTTGAGACGGCATTAGCGAGCTTAAGGATGTATTCGCGCATGGAAACGAGCTTCCCCTCTTCTGTTGTTGTCATGCCGAGTTGTCGTAGCTTAGCTAGCTGGCTCTCGTCCCTAGACGGGATTTAGATCATATCGATCTGTAAAGGCAGGTTACACTCACTCATCGGTCTTGATACGCGGGGTTGTTGCTTTCCTGATTGTGGCAACGCTGTCTTGCGGTGATTCAAGCTTTGTAGATTTTTTATAGCCTCTCCAAAAGTGTGTTCTATCCGCCTTCATTGCCCACTGCAGCGCAGCGTCAAAAACTTGCCTTTCCAGCTGTGGGTGCTGTTTCAGTATGTGTCATACACTGAGTATGGGACGACAGACGGGCGGTTTCAACGCAGTCGATAGACTAAACTCGTCAACGTTGCGCACATCGGATCGAAGAAAATGTCTCAGAGAAGGGTAGAGGATGCCCCAGACATCGCTCGATGGAAGATGTTTTGCCGCAGAAGCAATAAAGGCCGTCGCGCCTGAGACACAATGTCAAACCCCTCTTGGGGTAAAGGGTTAGGAAGTACCTTGTCTTATCCAAACGTTAGGGTGGTAAAGAAATCCCAAATTTGCACTCATGAGCTCCCAGATCCGCATCTTCTGGAAGAGTCCCAATTCACACAGGCTAGTCAGCGCAGCCAAGACGCGAGCAACCACACTTTCTTCGACGTCTGAAGCTAGGCTCAGTCCTGACTGGAAGGGGGAAAAAAGGACATTACCGACCTGACAATGCTTGAATCATCAAAGGCAATATGTATTCTTCCAGACTTCTTCCACCGACACAGGCTGCCACATCGACTATAGCGTCGAAGAAAGCATAGCGGATAAGCCAGTCCCGGTCGTTCAGGTATGTGATCATATGACTTAGGAGGATATCGTTCGTACGCTGACGCCCCAGGAATATACACATGGACGAGACATCACGCAGCACTGCACGCTTTACGACACTGGAAGGGTCAACGAGGAGGCTTATAAGATGTTCTTGGATCGCGTTCTGCAAGTCTTGTAAGGCTGCATCATATGGCACCTAGTCACGTGAGGGCTATTAGCTGGAATCCGACGATAACTGGAACTGGACTTACTTCAAATCTGGGATCATACTCAACAGCGTCTGCGGCAACCTTAAATGTTCCATGGGCTTTGAGTGCCTGGCCCATCTCCAGATATCGTACAGCTGCATCCGCAAGAGGGACGATGCACTGCGCGTATAAGGAACGCACAGATACTTCAGGGTCATGTACCAATGGGTGGATGTTGGGAATGATATACTCGGGGAAAATCGATGCGTTGGCGGGCGTTATGACATTTACGAGGGAAAGCTTGGGAAGTCTTAGTTCACACTACATATTCTGCGAGAATATACTGACCACTTGCAAGAGCGTCCTGAGGGCGGCGGCGCGAACTGCTGCGGCATCATCACGTAGGAGGTCGACTATGTACGGTACCAACCGGTCAAGCTTTGCCTCATCCGTAAGGTGCACAGACAGGGCAAGAAAAACGTCTAAGGCCCGCAACTTGCTAGATGGCTGAGAACAATTCCGGACATTGGCGCAGACGAGAGCGAGGATGATAAGAGCAGGTCCGTCTGTGTACGGATTATTAGATTCAGACAGTGTAAAGTATTTTTGGAAAACCACCTTCTGTTGCCCCATGGAATTTTGGCTTCTTCATACGCAAAAGCCCCGAGTCCCTGTTTGGTATGCATAATTCCACAGGAAGAATGTCCTACAAGGTGTCCTCAAAAAAGTGCCCAATCACCCAAGAAAGACTGACCTGAAGTGGCTTTCCAGGTGTTTCCGCCGGCGCATGGTCGACCCGAACGTCCGTTATGGTATCTTCGCCAGTGTCGTCGACAAGGTATGGCTCTACGCTTTCGTAGTCAGCCCAAATTTTCTCGATTTTGTGATCCGCATCTCTAGGAACAGCAGCTTCAGGCACCTTCGCGTCTGCCGTGAACACGGGCGTGATAGAACCACCTTTCACTGTGGATGTGGCAGCCGAGGAAGCTGAAACCGCCGGTGTCAAGATCTCTGGCGAGGCACCCACAGTGGGTAGGGAGGTAAACGACGCTGTCGTAGGTAATTCATTGATAGACGAGACATAGCCATGCAAGAAGGAGTAGAAAACCTCCGGGAAAACCACACCGCGGACATTGTGCAGTACCGCATCAAATGTAGGCCGTGCTGTGGGGTCGACAGCAATCATATCTTTGATGAGATTCTGAAGCGATGGGTTTAAGTCAGACTATAAGTAACTCCATCTTCCAGTGCAGGACTCACGCAAACGCCGACATCCTCGATTGAAGCTAGAAGGCCGTCGATGTTCAGCTCTCCTTCACGATACTTGAAGAGTTGGCTGAGCGTGAATAGGGGTGCACCCTCTCTGAAAAGTTCTGCGATTACACATCCAGCACTAAAGACATCCATGGCCTCTGTCACCCGAGAGTCTTTACTCTCTCGATCAGTATTTCCCGGCACCGACACCCCATCTGGACGGGCACCCGACGCGAAAAAACGCTCTGGAGCGACATAGCACGAACGTCGGCCGGAAGTGTCAAAGTAAAATGCAAAGTCGGATGGATCATCCAGTGGAAGGTAGGTTGGCTTGTGTGACGCGAAATCGGTAAGGTAGACCCAATTCCAAGATGTGACCAGTATATTCTGCGACTTAACGTCACCATGAGCAATTTTGTGAGATCGAGCGTCCCGTAGGGCATTGAGCAATTGAAACGCTATCCATTTCTTCTCGATGGGGCTTAGAAAAGGACGCGTACTGTGGGACAGAAGGACAGAAGTTGAAACCGGATGCGCACGTGGAGTTCGATAGTACAAATGACCTTATACGATCATAAAGATTACTTGCAACCCATTGGCGAATAAGATACCCGGCCTTGTCTGAATCTATAAAAGTCTGGTAGCTGTGGACATTGGGGATGTCAAGTAGAGCTTCTCGCTCCACTAGCGCGACCGTTAACTGACACTGGCGTAATGGCACCTCATGCCACCCACCTTTTAACCTCCTTTGATACTTCCGCAAACTAGCTCTCAGGTCGGGTTTGATGTAGATTTTCACAACTACAAGACCGTTCCGATGTCGGCAGCGAACAGTCTTCAGAAAGCGTGAGGACCCAAGACTTCGAACCAACATCAAGTGAGGGTCTCGTTGGTGCCAATAAACGGAGTGCATACCTCTCCCCGTAGACGATCTCAGGACTGAGCTCACTGATGAATGAGTCTAACGTAGCAGCAGTTCGTGTAAGTGTGTACCCGGATTGGGTGTTGCCCATGACGGGACGGGAAGGCGGAACAGGGTTCTAAAAGTGGTGGGGTTTACGGTACTTATAAGGGGCTTAACGGCATCACTATTAATTCCTTTCTCGGCCACTCTGGTCCCATCCTTCACAAGCTAGCACGACTCCGGGCTGTTCACAATTCCTCGTCGTCTTCCTCGTCAGCAGTAAATCCCCCAAACCCACCACCAGACCATTGCACACCAAATGTATCACCGTCATCAGAACCTACGTCATCCGAGTCAGAGTCGCCTGACCCAGAGAACTGAGAATCGCCATTCTCGTCCTCAGATATGAACGAGCGCCGGCTGTGAACCCTGCCGAATAAACGCATCGGTGGTCGAGCGAGAGATCCATCGTCCTCCTCGTCACTGATGGGGAACATTTTTCGATAGGAAAGATAATCTGATTTTTTTGCGGAGGACTTACGAGTTGACGCTGTACACATCCCCGTCATCCCTGCGCAGAACGGTTAACGTAAGTGTGTCCCTAGCGCGTAATTTGGAACACGCACCCATCACTATTGATTCTACGAGGGTGTATCTTATTAGAACACTGGTGGCATGCATCGCTGAGTACACCTACCCTCCGCGGTCACTCAGTACTTGCGGTCGACTCCTGATAGCTGGACGTCGCTGCACGCTCCGAGACTCATCAGTGTCACTGGCATCAATAACCTTCTCATGGTCATCTTCATCTTCATCGCAGGATTCCCCAGCCCCTTCCCTGCCTTGCCTTGTGGTCACTGCCGTGACCTCGATAACGGAATTGTTACCATCGGTCGAGATCTCAACGGCTTCGTTAATATCGCCCTCGGAGTCTTCGCCTTCGCCATCGTCTATAAAGCTGGCTTCATATGACCCATCTTCTGACCCATTCACGCTGACACCGCGTGGCCGACCCATAATGTGCTCCATTACAGGCAAAATACTCCACATCCCATGGAGCTCTTCGGCTGATGCCTCGTCATCAGATGCATCAACATTGTGGGCATCGTAATGACGACCACACCGTGAGCATGAACCACCCCATATTTCGTGCATGCAATCAAGACAGCGATACACCTGGTCCTCAGCATCAAACATACCGAGGACACTGGGTGAACCTTCCAGGAGAGGCAGCCCTGGACGAGGGGGGAAAATGCTGGCCCAGGGATCGCGAAATGTGGCTGCTGAGCTGGCAGACTCTCTGGGTGTAGCCTCCTTGGAGTTGACTTCTACTGACGGTAGAAAGTCTCGGACAAGCCTACTCTTGACTAGGGTAGCAACCATGTCCTTGACATTCCATGCTTCTATGGGGCGCTCACGCACTACGGCACGACACTGAGGACACGTCTTCTCGCGGAAGACATGTCCAACCTCGGGTTCACCAGGTCGCTGGTCAATGGTGAACCAATTGACAAGACAGCTATAGCAAGAGACATGGCCGCATGGAGAGAGCGCAAAAGGTTTGTGAAGTAAGTCGAGACAGATCTGGCACACAAGGGAGGATAGAAGGGATGTGAGGAGTGCTTTGTGGTCGCGAAAAGACTAAATAAATATTTTGTACACCATCATAAACAAATATAGACAGCAAGCGAACCTTGTTTTCGTCATGTAAAGTCGGTACCACACGCTCTTGTCCGAGCGGGGCAAGAGAACCAGGCGATCGATTACCATTGTTGATAGATGATGACACTCCGACTGGCTTCGAATTGACACAGGGAGCAGGGGTCAATGGACGCCCAGGCAGAAAGTCCGACTGAGGAGAAAGAAAACGCTGGCAGCTCTCAGTTGAGCTGGATGCTGAAGGGAGAGGGGGATCAGGTGCAAGGGATGAAGAACATTCGTTTTGCGCGAGTCCCGACGAATCACGAGTCATGGGTTGTTTCTTCTTCTTTCTCCTCCTCTTTTTGTCTCTGTTTGAATGGACTTGTCTAAGGTCCATTTTGGGTCTCTTGGCTTGTGGCGTACGCGCACCGGGAGAAGACGTACGCTTTCCGGAAGATTTGGGACTAGAAGTAGTAGGATTGCGGGTGAGAGAGAGGGATTCCATCGTGAGACGTCAAGATAAAGTAGATGGTGTCCGAGTCACCATCCCATCCTTTATACCAACAGGAAGCCACGTGACAAGAACTGGATTTCAAGTTCAAGTTGGCATAGTACTATAACTGGCAAATCAACTTCCCTCAGCCCAGGCACCCCCCAGGCTAGGGTCATGTGGAACCCGGAGGCAGTATACCTGGCGTGCGGGACATACAAACTTGAACTGGCTAGAGCGACGAGTCGACTCGATTTCATGGCAACAGTCGTCCCCAGGCTTTACATAATACAGAAACCAACTTCAATCATGATCATTGACTTGCGACAGTGCCACGGTACTCTTCTCCGAGTCTCGGAGCCTCCACTTCACAACTTCTCAAGTACGACTACGGTCATCTCCTCCGCGCCGTCACTATCTGGCATGTCTTCTTACTACCCTGTTCATATTACCACTAGACCTTCCTTCTACCGCCCGCGGGCGGTGGGCCTTCAAGTTACCCGCGACACTCTTCACCATCTCTCAACGGCCGATCCCGCTGCCCCAGACGCCTCGCTACTACTCGATGCCCTTCGTGCTACCTGGCTACAACCCAGAATAGCTACGATAGACTCTCCTCTACAAAAAATGCATGGCTTTCTCCCTCTTCCTGCTCTCTCATCCTCTCGGTCTCACTTATGTTGTCCCAACCTTGCCTTGGCGGTTCTGGAGGAATTACGCTATCTATCAGCTCTCGCATTCCGATCTGGTCGCGCAGGGATTGCTGGCATTTCTGATTACCGAGCATTCTGGCTTGTCTCGTATTTCGTCTTGAACCTCGCGCTCACCTTATACAATAAGGTACTTCTGGTCTCGTTTCCCTATCCTTATACTCTCACTGCTACCCATGCCCTCTTCGGACTTGTTGGGGGTACTTGTCTTCGGCTACGAGCCGTCTACCGACCGAAGTCTCTCTGGGGATCAGATTACATCCTCCTAGTTGCCTTTAGCTTTCTGTACTCTATCAACATCGCCATTAGCAACGCATCTTTGGATCTCGTCACTGTACCAGTAAGTCAGCTTCCACCCTCTACAACAACGTATCGGTTAACATTCACAAGTTCCATCAGATTGTCCGTGCCGCGACACCATTCTTTACTACTCTCCTTTCATGGCACTTCTACAACACCCGTTTCAACCGTTATCAAATTTCTTCGATTACCCTTGTTATCTTTGGGGTCGGTCTATCCACCTACGGCGATTACTACTTCACGACTTGGGGCTTCACCCTCACGCTTGTCGGCACTGTCCTAGCTGCTCTCAAGACAATTGCAACGCATGAAATCCAGACTGCAGCGTCCGTGGCGCTGCCTGTTAGGTCACGGTCCCAGCTGCGTCGCATTCGCATGCCATTCGGATCTATGACCATGTCTTTGTCCATCCTACCTCGATTTCGGCGTCATCGCCTCCAATTACACCCCCTTGATCTTCTCACACGTCTTTCCCGACTTGCAGTTGTACAGTGCATCGTCTATGCATACCTCTTTGGAGAAGCAGACCTTTTACTACGACCATCCTCGCGTTCCCAGACACTACGACAGATCATTCTTATTTCCGGAAATGGCATCATTGCCTTTGCATTGAACATCGTCAGCTTCGAAGCTAATCGACGGTCAGGCGTCCTTAGCATGGGCGTTGCAGGTTATTCTTCGTTATCAACGCTTCTTACACTGTTTTACTGAACTGCACTTTCCGGCTAGCGAATGTCAAGCAGGTTCTTACCGTCCTCTGTTCTGTTTGGTTCTTCCACCTGACTCTCACCCCCGTGAATGCGCTTGGTATCGCATTGACACTCCTGGGGGGTGGGTGGTACACTGTCGTTGAATACCACACAAAGTATGGCTACCTCCGCAGTTGAAATTCTGGCACAGTGCATCTCTTCATCACCCTTATCCCTGATACCGAAGGCCTAACATGCAGGTATTCTTACTTCGTCTAGTCTATCCTCAGCTCAGCTCGTATCCGTCTCATCGCTTTGTCATCACTTCATTACATGACTTTGTTAACATTTCCTAAATTGCATGGAATGATTGAACCTCCGAACTCCAAACCTTGCCGTGATAATCGAGTCATATGTTGTGCGCGCGCTACAGTCATCACAGTCAGCTTCACGAACAATCAATTCAAGCGACCCGCGTATTGGCTATATCATCTTCAAAGGTTGTCCTCACCTGAAGTATGATATGTTATTAGTTAAGGCGACGATCGGTCATCACTTACATCCGAGTAAAATTGGTCATCCTCAATAACTCTCAGGCCTGTCAAGGCAAGTGCCTTGCAAACTTCTAAGCAGGCCTGGTGAGCCTCAGGCGTAGCTGCCGCAGAGGTAAATGCAGGAGTATGGTTTCCCCCATTTGGCTCTGTCGGAATGGCTGCCAAGTAGCACAAGTACTCAATTTCGGTACATGGGCAAAAATGAAACCCATACAGAAACCGGGATGGATAGATGGCAGCGCTGCGGGCAACTTGGTACCAGAAAGACGCGATTGAAGGGGAGGCATACCATAAGTTATGTTCCCCTGAAACGAGAAGACTTAGAGATAGGAAGGAATGGTTTCGGGTAGGAAGGAATCTTACGAAGTCAGTTGATGCGCTGCTGATACCCCATTCGTGATCGACGGGTCCTGTTTTAGCTCTAAAAATCTGCGCGAAAGTTGCGGCTATTTCCAAGCACGGACATCATGTCGGTGATCGGCGATGGAAAATATAAGGACGTGCCTAACCTAATGCTTTGTTTTGCCGCAATTCATGAACGGGTGCTCCCATTCCTAACATCGCAATGTTACATCCGGTGGCCAATGCCGAGGATCTGATAGACGTTGCTGAGATTCAGAATGGGACAACCCGGAGTAAGTTAAGCCCCACTGGAAACAGGCACGGACGCGTGGATCCACCTCCTTAACTTCTGCAACAGTCGGTGCGCGAACATACCAGCTGCCTTTTCGTCAAGAGAGTCCGCCGGTAACGAGGCGCAAGGCTTACAGCATTTTTGCATTATCTGGAATGACTAGAATCCAGGCGGCGTCGATGTGTGTGCGTACAGAAAGAACGTTGGAAAATACCCACCGTTCGCGGCCCAATCTTTGCCCTCAAACACTCCATGGATTCGATGAGAGGGTTTCACCTGCTGTCTAAGTAAAGCTACATTTGTATATGCAGCCACAGCTGCGTCCAACGCATTCTGCCCTTGCCATGGAGAGAGGGCAGCATGTGCCCTACAACACTGAGATAACATCTACAATGGAGAGAAGTATGATTTCACATACGTATGACCACGGTATTCCACCCGGATCCGTTGTAGAGCAAGCGAGCTACTAAGGCTTGCGCCATGCTCCGGACCGGGAGCAGGATGACACCTGCATCAGGGCCTGAGGTGATTACACGTACGTGGGGGACGTTGACCTACATCAAGCATGCGTGCATCTCTTTGTATGCACCTTTTTCGAGCAAAATGACCTTTCCTTGGCCGCCTTCCTCGGCTGGGTTCATCTTAAATATTACTCCCTCGTAGAAGTAAAGAATTATACCTGGAGTTCCCAGTAGAATAACTTTTCCAGGTATATCGTGTTCAATCAAGGCCGCTTTGACAGCAAGGGCAACGGCGACTCCCGCTATAGCGATGAGATTATGACCACATGCATGGCCAATACCGGGGAGAGCATCCATTTCAGAATTGACCCCGAGTACGCGTCCTCCATCCCCGTGGGAGAAGGTCGCAACCCAAGCAGTGTCGAGATGGAACTGCCTTTCCACGTTCCATCCATGTTTCTCCATGAATGCGGTGAGAACGTCATGAGCGTACCTTGAGGCATCATCACGTCACGGGTTAGCTTTTGATCTACGACTTTTCGGATAGAAACGCACTTTTCTTGAAACTGCAGCTCAGGATGTCCTAACGTAGCGATGACTTGAGAAAGATAGTTCACGTCTCACCAGCTAGCCTACCTCACGTACCATGAACATCCAGACTAAGAGATCGGAGCTCTTGATCTAGACTGGAGATTTTTCTCGAAATAGTGTCGTAGATATCTGATCTATAGATGCCCAGGGACTCGTCATACTTGTCTACATCGCACAAGTGACGATCTGCTGGTACACCCTGCGCCCACCAAAACTGAACAGATTCTCTAGTTACAGAACTCATATCCATGAACGTGACGTTGATATAGCTACAGTGGTGTCGAGGGAGGGACAATCGAATGTGATGGTCCTGGGTGAGTAGGGAAGCACGTTATCGTAAAGATAGATGTCGATAAGCGCTCAGCGCAGCGCGCTGACTGAACCAGCAAAGCATACCTTACATCTTCCGCGACATCTCATCACATGTCTGCAAAGAAGGTTACCGCATTCATAGACAGAAACCTTTTCCTTCTGTCTCAAGAACGCGATGCTGAGGTTGAGAGGACGTCCCTTGTTTTCTCAAAATGCGGGCCGAAATTACTGGAGCAGAAAGGGCTGGCTCTAAACGGGTTGGGGGTCGCTAGTATAGGTGTTGGTCTCGGAAATAAAACGTGGGTTCAAATCTTCTTGGTTCCACAGAACAATGATCTTGAGAAAGGTAGGCTCGTCGAATTGGAGCGCCCGGCTGCATACCATACGATCACTATTTCCCCCCTCATACATTTCGGTGCGAGGTCATCTCAAGTCGTTCATACCTCCCCCGACAACGAGAATAGGCCGGGAGATCTCGCATCTATTGAAGAGAATGTAGTTTCCTCCGGTAGATCCAAGAAGTCCGCTAAACCTAATAGCTCGTCGATGCGAGACAAAGTACAATCAACTATGGAAGGAGTCGTCTACAAGGTATATTTATGATCTATACCCTCTTTCTTCGACAGGACTCATCCACCTTTTAAGGTTTCGGATTCTCGCATCATTATTGCCATTGACCTTTCACATTCGGATCTCAGTGACTTTGGACTGCCGGAACGCTGTAGACTCTTGAAGTTGGCCAACAGTATTACATACGACAGGGAAGTTTTTGTGTTGTCTGCACTATATTTTAATAAGACTCGCATGGCAGAATGGAAAGCGCGTTAAAGCAGCTAAGGAAGGTGGTTGTGTCTCCACTTCATTCCGGGGAAGTGGTACGTCTTGACTTCTTGGGAGAGTAATTTGTCTCAACCTCCAATTCGAAGGGCGGGTCTAGGCGGTCTCGATTAGTCGAAGTACTCCTTGGGATGGCAATGCCTTCGCGACATACCATGGCGCACAGCATCTCTTTTTTCGATGATTCGCTCAACGACGGCCAGAAGGCGGCTGTCAGGTTTGCCCTTGAATCAGTCGAAGTCGCCTGTATCCACGGCCCTCCCGGTGAAAGCATTTGGTATGGCCTCGTGCTTGCCCGCCCTGATGCATTTGCAGGTACAGGAAAAACACACACACTCATAGAAATTATCAGGCAACTCATCTCTATCACTCCTATCAATCCCAAGCCGCTGCGTCTACTAGTCTGCGGCGCCTCAAACCTATCGGTCGATAACATTCTGGAACGTCTTTTGGCACTGCCTACTCCTTCCCACGGCGGAAAACTTAAAGTTACACGAATTGGCCACCCTGCCCGTGTGATAGCGCACGAAGGTGCCCTAAATTCTACTTTAGAGGCTCAAGCGGAGAGATCGGATGAGGTCAGAGGAATTCGTATCTCGTTTTCTGAGCGCTTCTCATTTCATTCCCTTGCAAGGCCGCTTTGGTTAGAGATGTGAAAGCTGAACTAGAGATGTCCTTGGGTGTCCTTGCCGGAAAAGGGAGGGGTGGTAAAGTGCCCCGAGGTCCAGAGCGAAAAAAGATGTGGGAGGAAGTGCGCGCATTAAGGAAAGAGTAGGGGTGAAACAATTTCGTCGGGTCACTTAATGCTCAAACAGGTTGCTCATGGGCTAGATACCGTCAAAGAGAAGGCGGAATCGCAAAAGCAGTCCTCCATGAATCCCAGGAAAGTGACAAATCGTTTGTAGGATTGCTTCGCTCATTTCTAACGTAGGTTGTGCTAGCCACCTGCCATTCATCAGGAGGCCACCAGCTCCGTGCCCAGGAGTTCGATGTTGTCATTATCGATGAAGCAACCCAAGCACTTGAAGCTGTGAGCCGAAATTCCACAACGGTGGAATGCAGCCCTTACCCGCGTTGCAGGTCTGCTGGATACCTATATTCAAGGCTAACAAGCTCGTCCTTGCCGGCGACCCAAAACAGCTTCCTCCAACAGTGCTCTCATTATCCTCATCAAAGGAGCTTCCGTCTCGACGTCAACATCGCACAACTTCCAAGTCGGATGCACACACGACCTCGTCGCGAACAGTAAATCCTGTCTCACGGCCGGACGAGGGCCTTGACGCCGACGACAACAGCGATATCGAGCTAGACTCGGGCGAGACCGAAGTTGGTTGTACGCCGGATGACGCTCGGGGACCCACATTAAACATAGACTCAGGGTTGCGCTACCGTGGCCTTATACTACCTCGCACGCTGGAGCTGACTATGTTTGAGAGGCTGGAGAAAATGTATGGCCCCGGGATTAAGTGCATGCTGAACGTTCAATACCGGTATTCGACTGAGCTCTAGTGGCGGGACAGCTTTCATAATTTGTTTTGACTAGGATGCACATGAAGATCGCCGAATTTCCCTCCAGGGCTATGTATGATTCGAAGCTTATAACACACACTTCTGTCGCCGCCCATCTCCTTTGCCACTTACCCAATATCACAAGGACACCGGAAGAAGATGCCCAGGAAATTCTCAGTACTCCTGTGGTCTTTTTTGACACTGCAGGTTGCGAGTATTTTGAGAGGCTAGAAGGTGAGGGTGACGAAGGTAGCAGATCCAACGAAAATGAGGCAACAATCGTGAAGAATTGGGTGGATACTCTAGTTCGTTTCTCAGCTTTCAACCTGGTCTTCGAGGGAATATCCACTCATTGAAAACAAGACTGCGACTGGTGTCACACCGTTACAAATTGGAATAATCACACCGTGAGAGCCGTCTCTGTCTGTGTCTGGTAGAAGAGGTCCTAGTGCTCACAGTCCATCAAGGTATCAAGCCCAAGTTGCATTGTTGACTTCTCTTCTTCGTCCGCTGCATGGTCCCGGACTTGAAATAGGTACGGTAGACGGAATGCAAGGGCGCGAAAAGGAGGCTGTGATCATCAGCCTAGTGAGAAGTAACGATAAGGTACATCAAGGTATCACTTATCCTATCTGTCCCGACTAACTATGGTTCCCAGCGTGAGGTGGGGTTCCTTAAAGAGGAGCGCAGGCTCAATGGCATGGAGCGTCCTTCTGTCGTTTCGACTACCGTCTCACTTTTTACCCTAGTGGCTATGACACGTGCGCGACGGCATCTTGTGGGCAATATACGAAGTTATATACTGGCATATTACTGACGCTTCATTCAGTGCGTAGTTGGAGACTCGTCCACGGTACAACACGGGAGTAAGTACCTGAGAGATTGGCTGACTTGGCTCGAAGAAAACGCGGATGTTCGCTATGCAGAGCTGGACTAACGTTTGCAAATGCCGAATAGACGACTAGCAGTAAAAGTATGCAGATTGTAGTAAGACGTACACCACCATTGCTTAAGGCATGTCGTCGAGCGAAGGAATTAAATTACAATGTAGTATCAGTCGGGGCTCATCGGCAGCGCAGATCAATATTCCTCCATATCCGATAGAGACGCGTACTCTGAGACCGAGCGTGTGTCCTCATACTCTGCGACTACCTCCCGCATCGCGTACCTCATGATGGGCGTCGCGGGAAGCACCTTTGGCCCAAAAATTTCGTCGTCCTCCTGCGCATGAGCGAGATCTTGCTCAACAAGAGTGTAGGGCTCGCCGTCCATGCCATCCATCTCGACTGAATCACTTACGATTGCCGTACCACTGCTGGATGCGCCTATGTGGTGTATGCCGATACTGACACGGCGACTCGTGGGCATGGCGCGCTCAAGTCCCGCTTGAGGCACCACTCCTTCTTGCGGTTCGGGGCCTTCCCTCGTGACGGGGTCCATCCAACGTAAATCAAGGATGCGGCCGCGCACCATGCCGTCAACAGCTCGTACACCGAACTCCCGGCAGAGCATAAAATACGGCAAGGAACGTACGCCAGGCTGGGTGAGGCGGCTCATGACCCGCAGTAATTGCAGTGCCGTGAAATCAGAAGCGTAGCCCGGCTCTGAAGCAGGAGAGGGGGCGAGAGGACTGCGGACTGGGCCAGCGAGGGGTGGATAAATGGGAAATCCTGTACCAGATCGCGTGGGCGAAACAGGATTTACACCGGACTGGTGCATTCCGGCAGTAGCGCTGCTCCGGCGACTGCGTGGCTTGTGTTCGGGAGTTTGAGGATTCTGTGCAGTGTGGATGATGTGGAGATTGAGAAGGGCGTGTGCTTGTATGAAGTGGGAGCTTTGGTGTACTGTTTGGGCACAACGCTTGGTTAGGATCTGAACGGTACGCAGCCTTTGTCACTCACTTTCCAGGCGTCCATTAGAGTTGACTAGCACCGAGAAATCTATGAGCGAGACGCGATTCACAGAGTAAGAGATTTCTTACCATAATCAGTGACGTAGTCCTGGATGTGCACAAGTCGGCCCCCGAATGCTTCATAGAGTCTCTCAAACTCAAGACCGATCCTGAATCGTTCGGGTACTCGAGGTAAGACCCGTTCCTCAAAGAAGGTACGCGTTTCTGCTTTTGAGCAGTCACCAATAGTGATGATCTTGCCGCTCACGTTAGCGCCTCCTCCACGTTTCAACGCGGAACGTACCTTGCAGTGTTGCATGACGTTCAATTGTCTGAGCCATGTCTGATAAAAAGGATCACTAGTAGCGTGGATGACATGGCAGAGCTGGTCCTGCTTTGTCAACACAAGCATGGAGTCCAGGAGAGCTTTCATTGCTTCGACAGACTGGATAAGACCGGGACTGGAAGTGCCGATTAAATGGGCCATTGATAAGGGGCGAAATACGTACAGTTTGTGGGCTTCATCGAGGAAGAATACCGGCATTTTCTTGACCGATTTCGTTGGCGGTTTCTCTTGAGCGCGTAGGGTCTCGGATTGAGTTGATCTGCGTTGGTCGAGACGATCGCGCGAAGATGAACGAAACTGCCACCACCTAAACTGCCGCGTTCGGCTCTGACTCGGGATAGGATTTGGGTATACCCGGGGCTCCGGGCTATGGGCATACTCTGGACGTTCCTGGGGTACAAACTCCCTGTACTTTAATAGAGAACTCTGAAAGAGAACGGTCATCAGATGAATGGCGGGACAAGGCACTCGGACAGAACTGGGGGTGACCTGGAAGAGCTCCATGAGTCTCGCGATGTCACTCGTCCGTATTTGGCCAGAACCGTTTGTATCGGATAGCCTGCGTTCAACATTGAGGCGGTCGTGCTAAAATGTGGTCAGAGCGGGGAACGCAGGTCCAACAGCGTCATATACCTTGAAACCCCATGCCTCCCTTTCAAATTCATCATAACCCCTCATGTCAGCGATGCAGGTAAAGTATTGCTCCATTTGTTGACTAAGGCTAATGTACAGACTGTCCAAGTCTGCAAAGCCAGCAATTCTGAGATCAAAATGAAGGACATGGTACTTGTCGGACGTAAGCAGCTGTCGCAAGAGAGTAGTCTACGTAAAAAAAAATCAATGTTGGGTAACATGTTGTTTGTAAGCGTAGGACGACCTTGCCAACGGAGCTGGCACCGAAAAGTACGGTGAAGCAAGGCTCTTCGTCTAAAGCACGACCGACTGCTTGAAGCTCGGCTTGACGAGAGAAAAAGTTTGGTAGACGAGAAAAGGTGTGGGAAGGGCGCAGCTGAACTCGTTCCCGGGATTCAGCAAATCCCCTTCGTGCTTCTTCCAGTTGTTGGCGGGAGTCGGCGAGGGAGCGAAGGGTAGAGGCAGGCTGATGGGTATGGGAAGAGAAAGACATTGTGTTGGCATACATTGAACAGGAGTTGGGTTTACGAAGGGGGCGAGTCAAGTGTGAGCTGTGCGATCGAGGCAAGCCTAAAGGACGTGCATACGTTGGCAATAACCTTCAGGATCTCGCGTATGCTAAAGGAGCTTCGCTTCTGACGGGCACTGGACACCACACTATGACGAGAGGCATTGAAAGGTGCCAGATTTTGATAGGAGGAACGGGCGGTGCGGGTGTGGAAGCCACGATGGTTTGGCAACGAGACAGCGTTTACTGGGGCTGGGTGTTGTAAATGCGCAAGGCTCATGTACGACTTGTTGGAAACGCGAGGTGTTGTAAGAAACAAGTACGGTAAAATGCGAAGGCCTACAGAAATATGTGGTGATAGGTAAAGAGAACGGGTGTCTTCATAATTGTGAAGAGGTGAGGTGCAGCTGTATGCGCGCGCGTGCCAGTGCGCGTGTGCGCGTAATTAATGAAAACACGCCCCTCTGGTGAGGTATCACGTGTCGACTAGATCAGTCAGATCAAGATCGGAACAATGGAATCCATCTAACTACCTCTCTCTCCTCCTCGTCTGCGTTCAACAATCTTCTTCAACCTTCTCTACCACCTTCACCTTCTACTAAAATAATGCAGAGAGGTGGTGATCGTGCTAGGGGTCGAGGCAACCAGGATCGTGCTAGGGGCAGCCGTGGCGCAGGTCCCGGCAGAGGCGGAGGCCCTCCTCCTCGTGGTGGCACAGGACCTGGAGGCGGCCGAGGTCGCGGTGGTGGTTTCGCACCCCGAGAACAAGGCGGGTGTGTCCCATCTGACATCGTTTTCGTCATTCCACTCTTACTTACACATCGCTAGCATTTTTGCGGAGGGCCAACCTGCTGTCATCGATACTCGACTCGCTAACTCCGCCGAGGACCGGTTGATTCTTTCTTTTAAATCCCTCTCCTTACGCCAAGATGCTATGCCCCCTCGTCCCGATTATGGAACAAAAGGTTGATATTCCAGACTTTTTGTTCTGGTCTCCTGGGGTTTGATAAGTTTTCAGGAAAGTCGATCAAACTGCGCACCAACTTCTTCCCTATCCGCGTTCCTAAGGGTCCTCTTCACGAATACGATGTTAACATTTCCCCTCAAGCCACTTCGAATCGCAGGGTCAAGAGAAGGATATTCCAGCTTGCCGAAAAAACCCAGGACTGGGCCTCGAATGGACTGAAAGGCTGTGTTTCTCACGATTTCAGCGCGAAGCTGATCGCAGCCAAGCTCTTACCCCAGCCTCTCACCATCACTGTACCATACTTTGAGGACGATGACGAGAGCAATATTGGAGGGGCAACGAAAGAATACACGTTAACCATCAAATATATACAGCCCATCGAAACCGATAGCCTGCAACAGTAGGTCCATTCCCCCGTTCCATGGGAGCCCGCAACTGACGTAGATCCGCGTAGATATCTCGTTGGCCACGCCCAATACCGAAACTATGACATCCTCCCAGTCATATCTGCACTGAATCTCGTATTAAGTGTGCATCCAAACCGTACTCAGGCAGGCGGCGGCGTCGTAGTCGGTAGGAACCGGTATTTCTTTCCATCAGCATCGCAACCGTTCCCTCTTGGTGGCGCCCTTGAGGCCTGGAGAGGGTTTTACTCTTCAGTCAGACCTGCTTTCAATCAACTCATGGTCAACGTTAATGTATGCGCAACCGCCTTCTACTCGGAAGGCAATCTGGCCGAAGCGATGGTCACATTCGAGCAAGTTAGCTTTGGCGCAAGGATGTCCGCGTTTGTACAGCGCATTAGGGTTAAAACCGATCATCTTGGTCACCAGAAGACGGTGAAGCGGTTGGCGAAATTCAACGCCAAGCAACATAAATTCGAAGCGCAAGAACTTGGCGGCATGGTCACCGTCGAGGAATACTTCCGACGCAGTACGATTCCCATACTCTCCTGTCACCGGCCGCCATCTTAACCACCGAATCACAGAGTACAAAATCAGTTTGCGCCATCCAAATCTTCCTCTGGTCGATGTGGGAGGTGGCAACAAATCCATCTACCTCCCCCCTGAAGTGTGCACCATTCTCCCCGGACAGCCTTTCCGAGGAAAGCTTTTTGATGAACAGACGGGTGAGATGATCAAGGTCTCTGCTAAGCCCCCCAATGTCAACGCCAACGCTATCACGGTCGGCGGACTGCGCGAACTCGGTTTCATGCGCGGGCCAAATGTTTCTCCTATTTTCGACGAGTTCGGGATTTCCATTGGCAATGAAATGGCAGTCGTCCCTGCTCGCATCTTGGCTCCTCCTCGCATCCGTTATGGGAGGGGTGAACAAACTGTAGACGACAGGGCCAGCTGGAACTTACGGAATGTCGTCTTCGCGGAAGGCGCCAAGCTTGGCCCGTGGACAGTGCTAGTGATCAAAGATGGAAACCGGCATGAAGAATTTAACGACGCCCAAGATCCCGAGTTACGCAGCGTTATTGATGGCTTTGCCTCAATGTGCAGAACTTGTGGAATCAGCGTCACCCAAACGCCTCCACTGATTGCTGTGGCAGAGCTTCCACGAAAAGACCCCCAAGACCCTATTCGGACTCAAGCCATTAACGCTATCCGCAGTGCTCTGATGGCGACGAAGCAGAAGCCCGCTTTTCTGCTCGTAGTCCTGTCTAGCAGTGACAAACACATTTACTCGGGGTTGAAACACCTGTGCGATGTCTACTTGGACGTTCCCAACGTTTGCGTGCAGTCCGGGAAAATCAGGAAAGAGCGAGGCCAGTTACAATACTATGCCAATGTTGCGCTCAAGGTAAACATGAAGCTTGGTGGTGTCAATCACAGCGTGGACGAGGCATCCATGAGTAAACTTCGTCAGCCCCCCACTATGCTTGTCGGAATGGATGTCACCCACCCAGGACCGTCAACGGTCAAGGGAACGCCGTCCATCGCTGCGGTTGTGGCAAGTGCGGACCTTCGGTTCAGTCAGTATCCGGCTAGTATGCGCATCCAAGAGTCGAAAAAGGAGGTTCGTCGGCACCTCTGACCCTCACAAAGCACGGTTGACTCCCCTCTCCTAGATGATTACAGACTTGAGGGACATGATGGAGGAGCGTTTGCTGGCCTACCGGGCCAAGAATAGGGATCTTCCTCAGAGGGTCCTGGTTTATCGCGATGGCGTCTCTGAGGTTTGCTTATGATACTCTATTCCATTTCGTCCATTTAGATGTTACTTCCTTTCAGGGTCAATTCTCCATCGTTGTCAATGACGAAATTCCAAAGATTCGGGCATCTTTTAGGAAGTTTGACACCGCCCAAAGCGCTTATCGTCCCAAGCTCACTGTGGTCATCTGTGGCAAGAGGCATCACACTCGATTTTACCCCACGGAGGCTGCCAACGCAGATCATAACGGGAACCCTAGACCGGGCACAATCGTCGACCGCGGCGTCACTGCTATCTACGAGTTTGACTTTTTCCTCCAGGCCCATGGAGGATTGCAAGGCACGACTCGCCCAACGCACTACTACGTCGTCTGCAATGAGATGGACATGAACGCAGATGAGCTCCAGAGCTTGACGAATACCGTCAGCTATACCTTTGCTAGAGCCACGAAGGCTGTTAGCTTGGCAGCTCCCGCGTACTACGCTGATCTCGCCTGCGAACGCGGACGATGCTACCTTCACAAGCTTCTTATGGGGTTCTCGGAAACCAATACTACGACAACTAGTGGTTCCACGGCCGAGGAGGATGTATTTAAAGAGGCTGAGAAACTTTGGAACGGTGGCGTAAAAGGGAAGCTAAAAGAAAGTATGTTTTACCTGTAATGATAGTTGGGGTTTATTATATCCGCTGGAAGTGCTGTCGAGTCAACAGCTGTAGGTACAGGCTCTGTGCTATTGTTAATGGTACCACCGTCCCTATTTGTTGTGATAATAAATATTATCGGTCAATGTCTCAAACCATGCTCCTATCGTTCCCTTTCCCTTCCCGCATCGATCAGGGTGTGCTGGCCTGAGGTTTGAATCCAAGAAGTCATGCAGGCACGAGTGACGTATATCTAGCCAACTAAACACCTCACCTGTGCGGCGAAAGAGGACCAAAGATGCAGCTGCATGCATCCGAAATGAATCAACGCAACATATGGATCGAATGATACTAATCAAGTAACTAGAGCGGGATAATAATATCATCATCACACCCTCCTTGAGGGAATCGACGTCTACGTGGCCAGTCGTGTAACCCCAGGACCTATCTCACCATCGACGGCAGTGCGCGGTATCATACGTACGCTAGTGAGACCGCCTACGCGCACCCGGGAGCGATCTACATCCACACAGCGCGTGCGCGTTTGTGAACCCACCCCAAAGTCCCAAGCCATGTCTCCCTCAACGCGCTCCGCAGACTGCGGCTTGCCCGACACCTTTGTGTCGGCTCCTTGCGGGCCGGCGGAGGAAGCGCGCCTCTCACCAAAACAGACTCGGAGGTTGGACCGTAATAGCCTCCTACCCGGGTGCTTTGGTGCATCGTCTCTCCTTGCGTTGTCACGTTCCTTAAGTGGACTGGCGTGGCATCCTAGGTCACGCCTCTTACTTCCATGGCCTAAATGTTTCATGCTGTTTCGTTTTCGATGTCCCTCTCCATAGGAGACCCGGATAACATCCTTTGATCTGGCGAGGTTCGGACCCATAGCGACTTTGTACACAATCACTGATGGACGAGATGTCTTGCAGAGAGATGCATTTTGTCCCGGGTCTGACTGGGGCGCATTAGATGAGGGACTCGTGAGTGTACAACTGCTTCTCCCTGGCCGCGGAATCCGTGGGTTATTATCTGAGGGATTGAAAGTGTGTGTCTGTCCTTCCCCGGCACCACTCGAACCTCCATGATCGCTGAAATTAAATGGGGTCAAAGGAGATGGCGTCCGAGTTTTACGCGAACGTGGGGAAGGCGTGGAGAGCGGCGCGTTGAGAATGGTAGCAAGGACCGGTGTGATAGGATGCCTCGCTCGCTTCGGTGCCTTGGGAGATCCACGTATCAATTTTCGTTGGACTGTTCTCCAGTTCTGTACACGTACTGTTGTCTCACTTGGCCCTAAGTCACGCTGTGCGGGTGGAACCCCTGAGGGTATCGCCTCGTGAGTGATGCACCCAGAGCCTGAAACTTCCCTTCTCTCTTCCAATGAGTTCGAATAACTAGTCGACTGATAACGCGACAGTCCATGATTGGGCTCCACAGAGGGCGTCCGGGGACAAGCATTTGTTCCGAATCGATCTGGCCATTCCAGTGAAAACGGTAGTTTCGAGGCCATGACACACGGGGCGAGAGATCGACTATCAACTGAAGAAATACCTTCTTTAGCGTTCAAGTGAATCTCCGTATCAACGTTTTGCAGCGCTGATGTATGCGATGGGTTAGAGCACGGATGATTATTGTGGAGCTTGCCCCTGGAACGCATCGGGCTGGCTTTCGACGAACTCCTCGCCTCGAGCGTCAAGCTAGACGGCTGTGGGGAGAGAATATCTGGGGGGGAAGGATCCCGATTGGGAGTTTGACTGGGCAAGAACAGCGGGATTTTCGCATAAGGACTGCAAGAATGATCGGATCGGCCAGTGGAGAATGGGCTTTGCAGCTGTCCCAGATGGACTGACAAATCCGAGGTGTGCTCTTTATATTGTGCATCTGTCGCGAGATCTGAAGCCGAGTCTTCCACTACATAAGAATTGGTGCAAGACAGCTCAAGTGTGTTACAATGTTGCGGCGGGACCTCGTAGGGTCGAGAAAGATGATGGGATACACAAGCCGTATCGGGGCGAAGGTTCTCTTGTAGGACCTCTGATCCCACCATAACGAGGACACTGTCTGGAGGAGGGTTTAAGGGTACATGAGGTCGAGGTGGGCCAGGGGTTATTAATGATCCTAGGCCTGGCAGCGGCGGCGGTTTCAATTCATCTGGCCGATCTGGCTCGACACTAGCGTGGGGGATGGTGGCAGACGAGACGAGAACACGGACAACAGATGTAGAAGCGCTCTGCGGGGATGAATGACCACGGATTCCATACCCCGACGGAGGCTCCTGCTGGCGACCCGATTCTGGATTATTGGGCTCAGATATGGAAAGAGCTGGGAAGAGTGTGACAGAAGTAAGTCCAGAAAGGAGATCACAGACCGCCCAGCCAGGAGACAAATTTATGCACCGCAGGATGTTAAATGCAAACGAAATTCGAGAGGGGTCATAATCGAGAGATGGTTCATAAACCCAGCGGGGTGTTGATAATGAAGATTTACTGTCCGAAAAAGAGCACTATGATGAGTAGCAAGGGCATGAGGAACTTCTGATCTTGTGCGGGAGAGGTAATCTTACGACAAAAAAGGGCTCTTCAAGCAGCATTTCAGAGACAGCTGACCGTATTCGTTCGACTGATACGGCAAGAACGTTCGAAGGATTGGATGATGGGAAAACCCCGAGAAGGTGGGAGCAAAGATCATCATAGGAGATACCATTGACAGAGGCATGGACAAGCGGAACGAGTGCTACAAGTCGCAGCCATCGCGAAAAATGGAGGTGAAGATCGGTAAAGAAAGCAGGGCAGCCGCCGGGGTATCTGAGGTAGGGCGTGAGTTGGGACATCGCGAACAAGCACCGTCGCTGAGGCTGACCACCGCAGAGCGCTGAATTCTGAATTTGTTGAATTGAAAAGCACGGTCACCTGACCATGACACGGGTAAGTATTTCAGTAGTCAAGAATCCATAGCGATAGTGGCTTTCTTTAGCCACTCTCCGTAGTATTCACACCCACTAGGTCCCACTGGTCCCCCTTCCTTGCAGAAATCAAACACGGGACATCTTCCGCATGGGGCTTCGGACCAACCCAACACCACGCGTTCTTGACGTACAGCCCGATATACGTATGCACTTCCATAAATGTTTTCTTCCAAGGACGCTACAGGTGATGGGGTGGGCATGCGAGCTTTCTTCTTGGATTGCGACAATTTTGCAGACTTTCGTGACTTCGGGTGCGATCGCACGGGTCTCGACTCCTCCGAGTTGACGTCCGAAGCTGAAGAGCCGGTCTCGGACTGAGAGTCTCGTTCCGACACTTTACTCCTCCCACCTGACTTTTCCGTCGACCTCGAGGTATTCTTCGACACAGATGGGATGCGTTTTGACCCGCGACTATCCTCATCGTCACTGCAATTATCCCCGGTTTTCGTGTTCCGCTTCTTTCGTCTTTTGAAATTGCCTTCCCTGTCGCTGCCTCCATCACTGGTGTCCATATCCTTAGGATCGCGTTTTCTCTTCCTTCGTCTGTCACCTGACGGCTGTACCTTTTTAGTCAACTTCCTTCGCGTACGCTCGTCTTCATCCTCTGAGCTTGGCGTAGTTCCTCTAATCCGGGCTTGTCTCTTCCTTGTCTCCTTCGTTCTCTTTCGCTCCTCTCCAGAGTCGGCAACAGAGGACTCGTCGGAGATGTCATCGCCGACGTCCTTATCTGCCCACATGGAAGTGCTAAAGGCTGGAAGCTATTATCATAGGGGATCAACAGAGGCGCTGAAAGGACAAGAGCGGAATAGAGGTCGCACCCGCTCTATGTCCCCATCGAGTACTAAAACGTTGAGTAGCATTTCAACATGTTCCTCAGTAAACTGGGTCTCCGTAATCTTGCTCTTACTAAGAAAGGTGAGGACTTCCTTGGCATTTGGATAGGAAATGCCGGCAGAGACCGGGTATAAAGGTTGCGACGAAGACAGATAGCCGTCGTCATGCCTGTGTTTTGGGAGTGTCTAGATCTCGTCGGGTTAGCTGTAGGGGAAATAAAATAAGTAGCGACATACCCGCTCTCTGATGTATCGTAGGCAGGCACTACAGAGTAGTTTGATGAACTCGGTGTCTAACTCGTTGTCTGTATACCACGGTCCTCCCGTAAGCTCAACGGACGGCTCAAGATGGGCCATCATATAAATTTTGCGGGTTGGATACTACAGAGAGAGGAAGTCAGCGCGGTCACCGGAGTGCGGGGCCGAGCGGTAAACCTTGACGCCTTTAACAGATTTGATGAGCTGTTTTTGGACGAGAGACTTCAAACAACGATCGATTACTGTCTGGTGTAGCTCAGTTTTTGCCTTTAGATGCTTAGTCCATATCCCTGGACGATGTGAACTAAGCTGCCTATCTGAGTCGGAGAACCGAGAGCGTTCACCTTGAGCTGCGGCTGCCTGAATGTGGCCCAAAACCATGGTCTCCTCCCCACTCAATCCTTTTTTTCTAGGATAGAAGTTAGGGGTGATACATCTGGTAGAAAGGGGCTTTCTTCGCACGCGTCAAGTTCATTCTTTTGGACTGCACGATACGAAAGATTCCCGTTGGCATCTCTCATCAACTTGAGAAGGCCCTGCGATAGTACAATTAGCACGACAACGCGTATTCATGCTAAACCCCGAATACAGCTGCCAGAAGGAAGTTGATAGCATTTGTGCGTGCGTGGGGATCAGGAGCGAGAGCTTCGATTTCTTGTTGGGCAAGAGGCTAACACATCCACAGAAAACGGGGGAAGGATTACGAAAACACATTAATTGACAGAGAGGGAGAAACACACCCTTCCTGCCTGAAGCGCGCTCTGATGAACTCGAGTCTCGAGAGAATTAAGCTTTCTGTTCGACGAGGAAGACATGACATTTGCCGGGCCGGAGTTGGCCGCTGTGGATTACGAAAAGTTTTAAGTCAGTCAGTCTCGATGACGTGCTGCACGACTTCACGACAAACCGCATGCGGTCTCAAAACATGAAAGCAAAGAACCCCCAAGATACCCTCACTCCTTACTTTGACAACAGCGTCACAGCTGTGCAGCAAACGTTTGCACGGTATGCTTCTTTGCTCTACTCACATACCCTTACTCAACCCGGAGCCCTGTGCAGCCTCGAAGACGACTACGTTCTCCCTATTTGGGACCTTCTCAGAACACTGTTTTTGGCGTACCCTATTCCCTTCGTGAGTATCTGAAACTACCTCGTTTAGAATCCCAGGTCTAATCTAGTTCCTCGCTGCTCTATAGGTCTTCTTCTCTATACTTGTCGCTCTCAGCTTCTTCCCTGTCCTCGCATTCATGTATGCACATCTACTTCTCATAGGGTTCCTGCGCGCTATTTCATATCTACTCCTTTATAGTATTGTGTCAGCTGCCACACTTTCAACTGCCTTAACACTCGCTGTCTGCCTCGCCTTCGTATTCTCGACTGGTGTCTTCCTCTTCTTAGGTAAGATGACCTTTTCCCTATAATTTCTATCACATTCTCAAACCCTCGTCAGGTGGCATTCTCGCTGCCACCCTCGGCTTCGCGCTGCTTCTCTCTGGATTCTTGACTACATTTGGAACATGTGCCTACCTCTCGGGGCGTCTCGTCCTACTTCTGCATCGTTCCGGACGTAGTGGTTTCCGCGTTTGGTACCAGGAAGTCATACACCTATTCTTTCCCTCGTCAGCTCATCTAGCACCGGTGGGTGAGGATCTATACACCTCGGAAGATTCTGGAATTTTAGTCGGACAGGAGGTGCAAGACGGTCTCACACCCAAGATCGAGCCTTCATCCCGGGAGCTCCCAGACAGTGTGTTAAACCGCGCCGGTTAATCCCCACCTGGTCGGGAGAGCGACCCAGATGATGCATGATGAGTTGACTAGTGTCTTGTGGTGCATACTGTAATTATTCTCATCATAATTGTTCCATTGTATGTTTTATAATCGCAGGTCTGTATTGTGTAACACGACATGCAGGGAAATTCGATGAGATTTCATAATTGCCAAGAATCATGTCGTAGTCCCTCCTACTCGATGCGTCTGTGAATACACATGCCCCGGTTGTTTTCCGTTCAGCAGGATTGTTTGCTAGGTACTAAGCTGCGATAACGCCCAAAGGTGACCTTTGGTTTCTCTAATTTTATAACAACCACCAATGCTATCAGGAAAACTCGTAAGTTGGTCATATATTGGGACCGGTGACAGAACTAACTTTGGTTCTTCAGTATCAGGCAATCCGCCTTTGGTGGATGGGGGCCCCGCGAATGGTCCTGCGGATGGCCCCTTGGCGTGTTTAGCGCGTTTGCCCAAGGACTCTGCCTCATGGGTACAAGCCTCGTCACGTCGACGTTTCGCAGAGTTGGCTTCTATTCTTTTCTCCTGAGGTTCATTTTCGCTGAACTTCACATGGACAGTCTGCGTGATCATGCCGAAGTGAGTTCCTTGATGTGGGGATTGTCGTAAATAACTTACGATTTTTCTTATCGTCGGGGGCACCAGCACGACAGCCACTGTTGGTAAGAGCAGCGACGCAGTGCCCATATTCAGGTCAAGTTCAAGATGAGTGACGGGAGGGGATCCATCTTTGATGCAGTATGATGGGTCTCCACAGAGGGTATAAATACAAAGCGTGATATCCATCTCTGGACAGGCTGCTGATCACAATTTGCGGATCCATAAACGTTGCAAAGCCAAAGCCCTGTGGAGTGCTTGTGAGCTGATGTGAGACTTGTGTGGTGAGTGAGCACCTGTCTTATGCTTCATTGGTACTGAGCCTGCCAGGCCAGGAAATCTATCTCTCTATCTGCTGTCATGGCATCTTTCTTTTCCTTCGCTCGTGTCTTTATTTTTTCATCTTAAACCTGTGCCTTCGGCATGGGCCGAGTTCGTAATTCTAATTCTACTGGTGGCTAGCTAGTTTCTTGGAATGGTAACAAGTCGACCATATCCAGTGCACAGTTCAATGCTTGTCATCTGCCCTGCGTAATCATGGGGTTTCCTTTAATTGTCATGCTATACCTAGATAAGTTAGATAAAAAGGCCGATTCAATCTAGTAGATTGGCAAATGTAATGATGACGCGAAATGGACAATCCCTACTGTAGATACATTTCAAGTTGTTTTGCTGATGTATCCGAGTCCGTACTCAACGTGAGAATGGCCCAGCCGGCCGCCGCGAATCCCGCGATGGCACGAGAAACATCTGCACAACTTGAAGTCCATTCATCCATCCAAGACGTATTTCTTCAGGACGGCGATCATGACCTTACGAACGACTCGGGGGTTTGATTCAAGGGAGCTTCTCTGCTACCTAGAAGCTATGCCATAGCGACTCGAGTCGGATTGCAGAGAACTTCGACAAGTTCTAAACTAGTCCCAGAGAATACTCACAGATGCTGGTAGACTCGGAGAACATCTCGATCTTAGATCAGGGGAGTGGTAGACGGCTCCCATTTCCCGTGCTTATTTTCAGGTTCTACCTGCTGACCGAGTTCCGAGTCAACAATACGTACCTACGCAACTGAAATGTATTTCCGCGATGTGCATTTCCCCGACCCGGATTGCTTTTCCTTTTGGCGGTAACTTATCCTTGCGGTGTTGCTATGAAGATTATTCAAGCTTACGGTTCCTGGGGCAGACTGAATCGGTTGTGCTCGATCTCACCTGGTACTGTAGTCTCGTTATATTTCCCGACTATTTTTTTCTTATTCCGCACTGCTGAAGTTTTCTTCTTCTCACTCAAGAGTGGCTTCTTTTCGTCTAGTCAGAACTGGCAAATTTGATGCTAGGTAATTAGGCCCTCTTCGGTTGAAATTATAGAGTACCAAACTTCTCAAAGTACAAATATATAATAACAGAGCACAAGTAATGACAGCAATCCGTTGTATCGACGCGCCTGAAGTCCCCGTTTCATACTGTACCAGCAGTGAAGACGGGAGTTATCGTGTGGCACTTACGTGGACGCTTGTCCTTTTGGAGGCATCACCCGAGCGCATGGACTACGTAGACAAGACGACATGGCCGAGGCCATTTATACATGCGATGGTGGGAGATTACCTTGAGCATAAGCACATTCTTTCAGTTAGACGAACCATCGGAAGGGCAAGCAGCTTTTGCTCACCATAAAATTGACCCGATGCGGGATACATCTGCGAGTGGGGTTGTTGTTGGTGCTGCTGGGCTACGTGCTCGATTGAGTTTGAGAAGGGTGCACCCAGCTGGCTCAAAGCCGAGAAATCACTCCAGTATCGTGGGTAACCACGACGGCGGACCGACAAGTCTTGCTGAGAGCTAACACCAACTACAGCAGTGGCGCCGATATTTGAATCCTGGACGACTCCTCGATCGAAAAAGCCTGTGCTGTATTGCTGCGGTAGCACTGAGGTCGACAGGCCTGCGGCGAAGCCGTTGAGGCTGTCTTCTCCTGGCCACCGATCATATACTGAGTAAAAGTTCTGGGACTCGCTTAATGTGGACTCCTGCTGCTGTTGGGACTGACTGTGCGCAGCTTCCGATCGCTCCCCTTGGGTCGTTGGTTGTAGCCCAACCTGATAGAGTGCTGCTTCATCGTCGAGGAAATGATCTGCCGTTCGTTTCTGCGTCCTGACAACATCTGTCGTTGACAGAGTGTCGACAGAACTCAGAAGATTTGCCTTGCAGCCATAGAGAAGCTCCCAAGCCCTTCCAGCGCTCGGCCAAGCTACGGACATACGCTGGAGCACGTCCATACACGTCGTGAGCCCCTTGCGTGCCTGTGGATCACCCGGATACGCATTAACTATGGGAACAAGGATAAGTGTAACTTCGATGCCTGGCTGCATAGAAAACGCACGAGTAGTAACGTGCATGATGCTGGCGGTGAAGACGTAATACGAAAGAAATACAGGCGCCCGCCTCACACAAAATCGCCCCTTGAATGTGATAACGATAGAGGTGATACGGTTGGCAGCCCGAACACAGAAGTCATAATTTTTCTGTGAAATGACTCGAAGTTCCGGATCACCAGAATCATCCAGTCTTCCAGAGGAGGTTTATCAGATAGGACTAGACAGCGAGCTGAGCCACTCACCCTCGTGTTTGAATTTCATATGCGTACCTCATACTGCACTGCGTCATTACAAAGTATATCTGCGATAAAAAAAGAATACTCACAACGGGCGGTGCAATAAAAGGACTACACACCAATATTGCATATGCAACGTCAGAACAAACGGGGATGGGGGGTGCGACTTCTTCCAGCTGTTTGGATCAAATCTCAGGTGCTCGGGTAGGTCCAGAAGCCACTTGTCCAATAACTCCCCAAGGCGCAGCGACTCGGAATGGCGCCCCTGGCTAGGATGCACAGCGTAGATTGTCTGCACAACTTCACTGAGTATATTGGCTGTGAAGGTGTATGAGATCAAAAACTTGAGCGAACGAGCTACAGGCGTACAAAGTGCGGCAGAGGCATTGAAACATGAGAGGGTATGAATGGGAAATGGTGCATAGTCCTGTCCTTCGCGGTCGCGCTTCGCTAGTTGCCACTCCTCCATCTCCTCGGGCTAAGCGAGAAGTTGATGGCCAACAGTGTTACCAATGGAAGAATTGACGTACCTCGTCGATACTTGGAAGCTCGGTATCAAAGTCCCGTTCATAGATGGATAACGGGCGTCCAATATATGACGAGACGTATTTATCCATGATCACACAAGCATACCAGATTCTGCGACGCTCTTGTAACTCAACCGGGGTAAACAACGATGTTCCACCGTGCATCCATTGGTCCGCGCTCTTGTGCATACCAAGGTCCTGGGCCATGCGGATGGCCATGCCGACATAGAGCCACGCTTGTGCCATCGCGCCAATTCCAATCTCGCGATATCCCATAAGCAGCAACGCCTGGCATGTGGCAGGACGAGAGGAGGAATAAGATGAATCCAGAAGTCGTTTGGCGTCTTCCAGGTATACATCACCTTCAGGCCACATCTCACTCTCTGACGGTGCTCTGTCACCATCGTGGGCAGATGTATACCTGGCGGCGACAGAGAACATCGCAAGTAGGAGTAATCGTGATATATGCGGTCGACTCCGCCCGAATTGCGAGGGGGAAGGGGCGTCGAAATTGCTGCCGCATCCGCGGACAACGTGCCTAGAACAACAAGATGACGGTAAGAAATTACCTGAACAAGGGAAATCAGCCAACACACCCGCTCCGTAGCTCCTTCAAGAAGCTCTGTTTGTGGAGAATGGGCAATGCAGGGTGAACGTATGCAAAGTAGATCTCCAGCAGCTCCTCCTGCGTTGCGGTGTCCGGTAAAGTGGCGGATTCTTCTTCACTGCGTTGCTGAGAGTTACGCTCAGACCCCGGCAGAGGTGGCCAAACCCGGGCCTTCGGAAAATGCCTAAATCAGCGGAGTAAGCGGAAGGTTCATCATTCCGTTTGGATCCTGAATGAGGAGCAACTCAACGACTCACCATATCCCCCCCTCGTTGCGCCCATCTACTCGCTCCTTGAGGTCCAGTAGGTGCAAGCCACTGGCTTGGCCATGGAACCGTACCTCCCTTTCTTCATTTAGACTAAGCTGACCAACCTCGCTTACAAGTGCATCTTCCTCAGCGTTGCGATTCTTTTCATGTTCGTCCATAGCGTCGCTTCCCAGGATGGCACTACTCGTGCCAGCACCCGCTGGAGATGAGCGTAGGGAGTGGAAAGAATCCGAGGGTGAATGAGACTTTATCCGCCGCTGGCGTGAGCGAGGAGGTTCGCTACTATCTGGTGATCCTGGACGTCCTATACTAAGAGACAAGGCAGGGCGACCGGTATCGACGGAGGGTTGCGGGGAGGTACGGTTTGGTGAACGAAGGGTATGCCCGCGAGACAAGGCAAGAGAGGATAATCGCTCAATGAGGCGCTCCTGCCATTCAGTTGATGGACTGATGGGGCGGACAACTTCAGAAGACATGAGTGGGGCGAATCAAAGAGTAGACGGACTGTGTCGTATTAAATAATGAGTTCGGTGAGTCTGGCTTGGTCTTGACACCAGGTGGATGCGGCCGTGCTTTCGACAAGGCTGAAGACGCCTCAGCTGCTCGTGCCCGTCCTTTCACACCGTATGAAGAGTTGTCCACACGTCGAATTATCTCATAGGCCAGGGGGTCCTGAAACATAACGGCGGGGTCAGGAAGGTACTCGTTTCCATGGAAGCTCGTAACTGCGCTGCGAGATACCTTACCTGGGATAAGTCGTCCAACAAACCTCTCGCGCGTGAATCATTGACGGCCAGTATGATACCAACAAGTGCCTCCGTTTGATGCAAACGTGCTTCTATCGCATCGATGTACCCTTTTGGAGGACCGCGCTTGCGCGATGGGCCAAGAAACGTGCAATCTACGCGGGTTCGTGAGTAACAGGTATAAATCCGTCAGTCATGAGCTTGAGATACAAAGAAAGAGTCATCATGACAGGGTGACGATCCATACAAGTCACTCATACATTTGATGCACAGGGCGCTCAGGAGGCTGAGATGTGCCAACCGTCACAGAACAAGCACACATGAGGTGTGAAGAATACGTCTCCAAAATTTAGAGATGCAAGACTTACGTGTTCCTAACATGGCGCAGGCTTTGCATTGCTCATCTTCGGATGACCTCTCACATTTACACTTGGACTTACGACACTGGTCGCAGGCTACGCCAACGGGTCGTATTCATTGACCTATCAAGCGACTAAATAATCTCGACGCACCTTTGCTACTTCTCCTACGGACCGTCTTTCCGAATGTTCTAGACGACGGGCTTGAGGATTCGGGAAAAATATCCACAGCCGAGCCAGAGCGCGAGGGTAAGTCACCAAGTTCATCACCATCGTCATATTCATCCGTCAAATTGAGGACGGTCGAATCATCCATGGGGGGCAAAGTGAGATGAGTCTGAGAGTTGGAAGTGGAGGTGGAGGTGGAGTATGAGTTCGCAGGAGGGTATGGTGTGTGGCGTGACCAAGTCAAAGAAGAAGACCTGAGCTGAGACATAAAGCTGAATGGCGGTAAAGGGTTGTATTCTTCTGTGCCAAAACGGAGGTACGTGCCAGTGTCTACGTACTGAGAGTGCGATTGACCTGTAGGTGAGACGGTGGTAGACTGAACAGGTGGAGACTCTGACTTGATGATAGGATATGCATGACGTTCATTGTGAGGCGACATAGATAGAGGGACGAGAAACAAGAGCATACCACGCGCGTGAATGCCTGAATAAAAGAGGACGAGTTCGGGAACACGGGACCCGTACTTAGCGAAAGAGCACAGCTTCACTCGAGCCTGTCACGATCGAGCACCCGGGTCTGGGGTCTGGTATGCCGGTTTGGTCTCGAGAAGAGCCGATGACGGACGATCGATCGGCCACTGGTGGTTAGATACAGCGTTGAAAACTGCGAAACGGGTGTGGAGTGCAACGCGGTAGGAGAATGTGAGTCTAGACGGAAGAGTTGGGGCGGTGACTGAGAAGGGTCTCCATCTAGGAACTTGCCGTCATCCTCTTGGAGGGGTCATTGAACGACTCCGGTTTCTAACCCACCAGGGAAAACCCATTGGCGCGTACCCGGTCCCCTTCTCCTGACTCACGGTCCTCTGCTGTATCCGACTCCGCAGCACCGTTCAATTTGCTTCAGATCTCACACGTGATCATCCGGCTACATCAGAAAATAACCTATTTGTCGCTATCCTTCTGGCGTCTTTCACGTCAAAAGCTATATCCTCCCACTCTTCCCATTCTGTTGATTTCATTCATCGCTCGCTTTCATACCTGACTACATTTCCCTCCTCACTCGTTACAAATTCTCCCCCAGCCCCTCTCCACTCCTCAAAGAAAAGCCGTATTGGTAATCATAGATATCACCTTACCAATCGGGCCCATTTAGCGCCCATTTCCCCTGAAAGTCGACTTGTCCATGCGGCCCATCGGCTTCCAAGAAGAAGCTCTCTCCTTAAACTGAAGTATTCCGGATCTTGGCTTCCGAAGTGAAACTGGTCGGCACCATGCTTCTCGTCCTGTCCAATTTGGAGATTATTATCCCCCGTTCGTCGCCCTCACTCCGATCATTTGGGGCAGCAAATAGAAATACATCGTAATCGCAGTGCAACCCACCGTGGCCAGCTCGCCTGAAAGATATATCGATCATTACTTCTCGGGGCCGAGGCTTCTCCTGTGCCTTACTGTCTGGTTAGTCCCTGGTTCTTCGACTGCCAAAATTTTTTTTAGCTCCACGAGTGAGCTGTATGCGTTACATACAGTTTTCCACTGCAGCCTGCCGTCACCCACGGTACCAAGTATCCGGGCTGCCTCCTCTCCGCTCCCACAGGGGGTCCGAGTTCATTCACATCTGGACATCGCTCTTTTTGTAGTTGTCAGCATCCTGAGCCCACCTAATATCCAGGTCAAAGGAGCTCCGTTCCCTGCGCCACGACAGTGCTCATTGTTTAGTAGCGCGATCAAAGATACCCCCTTCGTTAGGGTCGTAAAGCGTAAACGAGGCGACCGTCACCGGATCGTATCGAGACGGAAAGAAGCTTCGTGTGCCAGAGAATGTTTGTGCGACTATTTCCTCGGGCCGTCATGTTGGCTAAGAAGGAATGCGGCACCATCACTCATAATATCTCTAGGTATCTGACCACCCAAGAGGGGTCACAGTCAGTTTGTACTACATCAAAATTGAACATCAGCACCAAAGTTCCATTCACTGTCTATACTGGGTATTATTGCGGTAGCTGCGAGGTTGAGCACTTGTCATGACATCGAATCTGGATCACGCTGTGCTGGCCTACCAGGCTGCTGCGACCTACAGTGAATCAATCCTCTCCGCTCACACGGATTCTTCCCTCCCCATGTTATCGTACGCCGGCGGATCTCAATGCTGGGCAACAATAACAGACTGCCCGCCTCACCCAGGGCATCGATATGGAGTTGAGGCGCCGGGCCACTCCAACACTGGTATTATTCCCTCTCAGGATCGATATCTCTGCCATCTGTGCGCTGTGCGCCAAGAACACCTGTTCCTTTTAGGTACCTGGACTCACACGCTGTGACACAGTACACATGACCACGTCAGATCGCATTCCTTAGTGGCCACGCTATGACATAAACCCTCTTGAAACACGAACACTCGTCCTCAAAATCGGCCCCAACGCATTATTCCTAACTGGATCGAGCCTCGGCCCACTTTTCAGGGCACGATTCCGTCATGGAAAGCCACCGAAAAAAATTGATGCTAACTTACTCGTGTGCCCTGCCAGTGGTCATCACCGTCCTTGACTGGACTCACATTAGTAGAATCCTTCAGCAGCTAATAGGTACTAGTACTGTATCAGGTCATCTGTCTCGACGGGACATGCTGGACCTAATCCTTGGTCCTTGGTTAAAATTTTTGGGGTGTTCACAGAGACCAACAGCTGCACTACGACCAGGTTCCGTAAGACGTCTTCATGAGAAATAACCAACTGTAGCGCGTACCTTACCAGGCGTAGGAAGGCCAGTGGTGATGATGGTAAGGTACACGAGAGTAACCATAATCTCTCGCGCCGCAGTCGCACGTGCATCAAGTCTACTACAGCAAAGCATGTGATTTAAGCCTCGGATTTCTGTTCTGTACTGTACAGTACTGTATGTATAGTACCTGACCTGTATACTTTGTTCATCGTAGGCTTCGCAGCCAGACTCGTCTTGTGATTATCCATATACTCGAAGTGCCAGATACTGGTAGATTGGAGGCTCACCTACCGTGCCTCGTAGCTCGCTTGGGGCCTTGGAATGAGCACCACACCTGACTCGCCCCTCGCTTGTGGATGGGCAAATAGTCAGACCCCTCTTTGCCGTAAGATCCTCAAGTCGACAAAGGTCAGACAGGCGAATTGGCAATACTGAAAACTCGGAATACTAGAAGGTAGAAGGACGGTCATGGATGATTCAGCACTAAATCTATCCGCCTCCGTCAGAGCCTCCAATGGAAAACTCTTGCGAGCAAAGGCGCAATTCTGGTAGATTCTATCATACTACATGAGACGGAAGGAGAGGGGGCGCCAACTAGTCACTCCCATTGTTGCTTGGGCATTTCCAGGCTCCAGCTGTCAATGCGACAAAGCGTTACGTGCGGCAACCAGTTGCTCTTCTCTTACGTATCAATCAAGGTACCGTGGTGATTTACGCTATATTGGCTGACAACTGTGTAGCTTTTGGCCCAGTCCGACAGCACCCGCCGTGCGGGAGACAGTTCTAAGTTTGGGCGGGTAATTGATGAATTCCCAAAGAGAACTATATGGTGTGATATATGAAACAGTGCCATGGCATGCAACCATCCGATAGAACAGGTGAAAATATTTCGTGGCCTAGAGGACATGATGGAGCGGAGAAATTTTGATTTTCAAAACCTCGTTCCCTTTGAATCTGCAACAAATCGAGGGGCCAAATCCAGGACCAAGTGTAGCAAAATGCGCGACCAAGCAGATTCAAGTGGGTCGAAGGCATATCGGTATCAGGAACGGACCGATGATGCGGCCATCGGTACATGTGCAACACGGCTGTATTAGCTTGGTGTTTGGTGCGCTGATCGGAGAGAATAGACGCCTCAGTGGGAGTCGAAGACCCGGAAAAAGTGCGTCGAGCCCTGCTGAGTAACGAGCTTGGACATCAACAAGAATTTCCGACAGTCGGTCTGTCGGTCATAGACGAGCTGCGGCTCAGAGGCTGTAGAGTGTAGCGTGGAGAGCTCTGGAGAACTTGGGTATGTCGCATTGGGATCGGAGAGGGCCTCATCAAATTTGAGTAAGCCTCCGCTCCGTCGCTGATCTAATGATGATCACACAAGACAGTTTCCCGTTAAACGTGACTTTGTGTATCCCATCCCACGGGCCTTGCCATCTTCGTCGAGTTCACTGAAAAATGCCTCCCATGTCGTTCTTGGGCGTAGTCACGAAGGCTGGCTTCATGAAAAAGACAGCTACCGTCACCGTATCTCGTTGGGTCATCGATAAAAGGACTGGCAAGGTTCGTGACTAAACAAAGCAAATTATCTCCCGGACAACTCCTCAACATGATAAACCCAGCGCATTTCCCGCAGCAAGAAATTCCTGGTACACGATGAGAGAAATCGTACGTGTTATTTCCGCTGCGCCACACAAACTACAACCATCATTCACTATGGACAACCAATCTGACCTTTATCCTCCCTGGTAGAACTTCGTACGGAGGATTCCGTCTTGATTCGGAACTGTCCTCCCATCTCTGCGCGGAAACGATTCATGCTGGAGAAAATCCTGCGCAGTCCGGAGACCGAACGAGATCTCGCGCACGCAACTGCACCCCCCGTCGCCTCGCCAACGCCATTAACGACCCAACCTTCATAGGATCCCTCTCTTATCCAGTTGGGCCAGTGGATATCGCGATACGAGGTGTCGATTTACGTCCCAGGGCTCCCGAGGGCACTAGAAAACCCGAGCTCTGGGCTAGAGTGGGTGAAAAATGCGGCTGTTTGGCTTCCATGCACTCCAGACGCTATATACATTTCTGGATCAATTAAGAATATATATAGTACACTCCTCAGACTGGTACACTATGAATCTTAAATATTGGAGGTCTACACCAAGTTGAATGCATCGCACGTTTGTCAGGGCCCGGGATCGATTTCCATATTCTCCCTGTGTTGATGGCCCCTGGTGAAGCTGACAGTACAAGGCGGTCCGTGGTGTCTTACTCGTCAACCTCCTGGCACTATGTCGAACGCACCCTCTACGGAGACAGATCCATGGGACCGCCCGCTCGACGTGAGTGAAGAGCCGAATGTAGTCTTCCCGCGCGCTCACGCGAGCCGCAGGATGATGGGGGAAGGGGCGGCTCGGTGCACCACAAAGCTTCTGCCCATCCCAGCGCAATCCCCGAAGACTGGGACGAGGCAACGTCCTCCGAGGAAGACAACCAGAAAATATGGGACGATGCGTGCGGTGCCTTCATGTCGGGCCTCCCTCCCTGCACTGAATTCTCACTGCCGTAGAAACAAGAAGGCTCCCATGCCTCAACTCGTAGTGACGTCGTCGGGGACGGGATCCATCTCGAGCGTAGTGCCACCAGCCTCGGCTTTTCAATCTCCCATCCGTATTCTCAAGCGGTCTGTGGCACCGACCCAACACAGCGCGAATGATGACTCGCCAACATCAGCTCTCACGGGAACTTTCGCTGAGCGCTCTGCGCGATATAATGCAGCACGGGAGCGCATCTTTGCTGGCACGACAGAGGGTAGCACGGCGATAGGAGAGGGTGGGGCAGTCGCGGCGATTGTCCGGAATCCCAAAGGTCCCGAGCACGCTCAAGGCCCGAATGGGCGAGATAAGGAAGGCTCTCAGGGCTTCGGAACAAGAGTAGGAAAGCGAGGAAGTCCCAGCCAGCCTGGCGAGAAGCAGGTCAACAACTCCAGGACTTAATAAGGACACGGTGCTAGTAGCCAATAGGCTGGACGCACAAGTTCACCTCGTTCGATACTGCCCAAGTCAATAGTTGTGTTCTTCCACTGTATGCTGTAACAATGAGATGGTACTCATTCCAGAACACCCAATCTTTCCACGCGATCGCCCCCGATTATCCTCTCGGTCAGTGCCTCACAGCGGACGACGGTGCGTATCCTATCGAGTATAGTACTGTAATGCCCTCCAATTCTCTCGTCTTCCCCGACCAATGTCTTGCCATAGTGAGCTTGAACCACCGCACGTTCGAGATCTGCGCGCCGTAGTCGCGGCCCCCATATACTCTCTACATAACAGTCGACGAGTCGGACGATTATGAGTGACTCCATTTGTGGGTCGCAAAGAAGGCATGCAAGGGGGACGACGGGGACGAGCGTCGCTTGGCCGAGATACAGTTTGCGCAAGGTGGGGAGCGCGGGGAAGAGCTCATTCGTGTCCCTAGGGAAGGCTATGTTTGAGAGGTGTAGATCCTGTAGCTTTGTCCACATTCGAAAACGCGCAAAGAGGACGTTAACGGCTGACGCAACGATCTGTATGACTTTAGTCGTGTAACGTGGCGTCGTCCCAGTGAAGGGGGACCTGTACTACACGCACCGCGATGGAAAAGTGGTGTGCAGGGTCTGGTCCCGTCCACCTGAATCTCTGTGGACTGCCACATGGATGAATAGTATCAACAGTCCACGCGCAGCGATGGGGCTAGAAACTCACTTCACAAAGTCCAACGCCAGGAAGCTTCGGTCGTCTCCATCGCTATCGCCACCGCTTGTGGAATGCATGCACAGGCGTAAGTCTTCGAGTTCTAGTCTGGTCGAGTTCATGGCATCTCGTCGGAATGGAGTGCTTGCGAAGAGGCGCAATAACTGACGGAAAGCACCCTTGCCTACCTCTCCCCCTGCGAGTTCAACGGTGATGGTTCTGGGCTTCCACACAGTGTCTGATCCCCAGATTACTGAAGGGAAGCGCATCATTGCAAACATGGACGGAAAGTACAGGTCCTTGTACAGAATTGGTGAGGCGATGCCATATATAAATTTGTTCAAGACGAGCACATGGGCAGGTATTGGGTGAACGGCTGTGGCAATGTCCAGAACCCGAGTCAGTAGTTCGATAGGAAGGTCGAGCAGTGTCATCGCGCGCATGTAACGAAATGACCGCAGTTGCGGGACGTATGTTTCGTAGCATGGGACGCGCCAAATTTGGAATTGCAGGCGCGATAGACCGTGACGGTTCATGCAAAACCGTAATGGTGCGTATGTATACAGTATCGTACTGTGATAGCGATGACGATACATTTGATTTAAGGAACTGCCTAACACCGTTATCCGGGGAGTAAGAACTTTAATCGCTTTCCACGTCAATCTGGGGGAAGGATGGCGGTCAGTGCCCGCAGGCAAGGAAAAGGTCGTCACTCACGACATTAGCCATCTTCCCTCGGGCTCTCCCGGCTGCCGCCCGGGTTGTTGTCCGCCCAGTAGTGGTGGCAGATGGCGCGAAGCTCAGTGTCGTTTGTTTTGTCTTTGCCGATGCCTGCGCAGGTTTGTTCGCAGGAGCTCTCTTGCCCGCTCTTTGGTTACTGTAAGAAACCTTATAGTGATCGCGATTGACGAGAACAAACCTTGGCGCAGCTGCGCGATTGGTCCGTCGTGCTGGTTTTTGCACTTCCTCGTCGTCTATTTCTTCATCGTCCTCATCGCCATCGTCGTCACTTTCGGCCTGCACATGTATAAATCACGCCGCGGTAGCGGAAAGCAAGGCTCTACTCACTGCGTTCTTTCTCTTCCCCGAGCCTGACGCTTTCCTCCTGCTTGGTGCTACCTTTTCTCCTGCGGTTTTTTTCCCTGGTTGTGGGCGAGTTGAGTAGGAGCCAAAATCGCTGCCTGGTTCGTCGACCTCCATCGCCATGGAATCAACAGATCCCGCGTCATCGTCATCTGCTTCAGCACGAGCCTTGCCCCGCTTAGTGGGCAGTAGAATCAGCGATGGCGACGGCGGGCGGTGCGGTACAATCGCGAACCTTGGTTCCGCCCGTCTTTCCGGTTTTTTGTTCTTCGAGATATTGTCTTTCGCGTTCCTCGCGCACCTTTTCGAGCTTATGCGTTTCAACGTAAGCCATAGGCAACTCTCTCCATATACCTGTTCGCTCACCACATCGTCCAGATTCTCTTCGGGAACTTCACCACTCGCCTGCACGCCCTTCATAAGTGCCCGGAGCGTATTCTCCACATGCCTGTGTTCAATTGGTCACGAAGCATTTGGTAGGGTCGCACAAGTGACACGTACTTACTGATCGCGTGGACATCGTCCTTTTCCACGAAAACTTGGATCGCATCCGACATGCCGGTCTCACCTAGTAACTGCATTTCCTGCGCGCGCAAGTACTCTTGTACAAGCGAGTGCACCCGCACTCGGCCGGCAGCCAACTTGTCGAGTCCGTCGCCCTCCTCGTCGCCATCGAGCCCGACTAGTTCAGGCTCATCTGCAACGACCCGCCGTGCGGCAGACTTCTTTGCGCGGTGAAAGACTAGCACATCACGCGGGTTTGCAATCTTTCCCGCAAATTCCTGGCCAAAGCGAACGGGGTTCGACATGGTTGACACGCCGGTAGTATCAACCTGGACATAAGGGGGCCATCAGAAAGCGTTATCAGTGCGAAGTAAAAAGTTGAACAACCCTAAGTCGGACCAGTGGAAGCATGCGAGCAAGTTCAGCCTCGCCATCTTGCACCGCCTGGGCGTTGCGTTGGTCCCATATATCATTCGCCTTGTTGATCAACTCCGTCACCTGCACGGATTGGTGCGGATTTCAAAACTCGACACCGTATTGCTCACCCTTAGTTTGAGGTACTTTGTAACTTCCATCTGATCTGTAACGTTGAAACCCTCCTCCTCAGCAACTTCGGTCAGAAGTATCTCATCCATCACGAACGGGCGCACAGTGCGCAGGGGAATCGGAACCAATTCGAATTCTTTTCCTTGAATCTTCAGGAGTGCGACGTGTCTTGGGCAAGGCCATCAACACCGTCTGAAAGCTTTACTCGGAGAGACGGTACCGTACTTATCCACCGCCTCGCCTTCAGCGAGGGAGGTTGCAACAGACGAACCAGGCTGCGAAATAAAGTATCGCTTGCCTGCAACTGGCTCAGGCATGATGCGGCAGTCATGTTCATGGCCCCAGACAACGAGATCGACGCAGTCATCAAAAAGACCCTCCGGAACGGACTCTTGGGGCCCGTGTTTGACTCTGGACATGTCAAAGTGAGACCTTTCGAGCGATCTGGATTGAGTGCCCATTCCGCACCGATTCTGGTGTAAGAGTAACAAGTTGAACCAGTCGTTCTTATCCTTCGGCACATACATCTTGACGCGGTTGCTCCGAAGCTCGAAGTGCATTCTCGCATCCTTGACATTCCCGATCCCGTACAGGCCAAGGTGGGTGTTGCCCTTGCGCAGAAGCACGGGTCGAACAGCGATTCCATCTGCAGGGGCATCGCCGAGTGGGAGGTCGATCTTTCCGATATAATTGACAAGGCCTGCGACGGACAACATGTCGAGAGCGCAAAGGGCGCCTTCCTAGTAGTTGGAATGAAATGAAGGGGTGACAAGGAAGAAAATCAAGATGAACTGACCGGGCCAGCACCTTGTGGATCATCGTGATTTCCGTGAATTGAGAAAACAGGAATTGCGACGTTGAGATTTCTATCCTCGTAGTTAATAGCTGGGAAGCTATGTACACTGAGGAGAGAACACGTCTGGGAGGGGGTGGTTGGCGTACGAATAACCTGCAGCTTTACCCTCGTCGGGCTCGCTAAGGAGCTCGACCTGAACTGGTTTATCTCCCAGGGTATACTCTCGGAGAAGGCTCATGACTTGGTACAAGCAATCACGGGATGGCCGATTCTCGTGGAAGAGATCGCCAGCGAGGAGGATAAAGTCTACCTACGGCAATTGAGAGAGTAGCGGTGAGGTGCGGGTGATGGCTCACATCATTCTTAACTGCAAGCTGTAGTATTTCTTTGAAGGTGTTGATTGAGTCTTGTCCACGGACGGGGTCACGTTCTAGATACCCAATATGATTATCGGTGGCGAGGAGGATACGGATTGTATCCTCAGGAACTAGAGAAATAAGAATATATGAATTGTTCACTGATTCGGTACTAGCTATTGGCACGCACAATCGTGTTTAAGAGTGGGTGGTGGAGGCGGGAGGTCAGGGTCTGAGTTGTACTCACTCATGAGTTTAACCGACTACTGTAGACGCGACCGTGACGACGACGCGACGCGAGACTGGGAGATGTGACCGTCGGTGCCGTACCGTGACGGACGGTAATTTAGAAGGTGTATTGACGTTATAATGTTAATTAAAGTCACTCCCTACCTCTCATTCTCACTCTCACCCTCACCCTCCTTTTCTTCCTCCGTCATCATGTCCGAGGCAGTCAATCGAGTCCACGTGGTCCGTAATGTCCTACGTTCACTTATTACCCCTCTCGCTCATTTCAGGCTGCAGGCTGCTACAGTCTCTTTCTATCTTGTCGCTGCACTTGCCGTACGTGTAATATCACGTTATTCATTGAATTAGTTTATGTATTCTTCTGCTAGATGATAATGGTGTACGTTCTCCATCATATCTCTCTGCAACTTTTTCTGATCATGTTCCATTCTCTAGCAACAAATGGGTGCTTAATGTCACAAGCGCACCCCTCTTCTTCCTCCTCTCACAGCTCATCATCGCCGTCATCCTCTTTTGCCTCTGTCATACCCTAAAAATAATCACTTTGCCCATGATGCGTCTAGACCCCCACGTTGTGAAAGGTCTTGCTCCAACCATCATCTTCAATATATTATCATTGAGGTGAACTTCGTATTTCTCCCACAAACTCCAAGTGCTTATGAACAATGTTCCCTCATCTCCCCCACTCACTGAACAGCTTCGGTAACTACAGCCTTAGATTTGTCGATGCGTCCTTCTATCAAGTTGCCCGTGGTCTCCTCCTCCCATTCACCGTTCTTACCTCCTACATTATGCTCCTAACGCGCCCGAGCATTCGCGTACTACTATCATGTTCCATCATCACTTCTGGCTTCTTTATTGGTGTCTTCCTCGACGGTACCCGTATTTCCCGGCTTGGTGTTTTCTTTGGTATCTCAAGCTCTTTAATGACCGCCCTCCATGCTGCTGTGATGAAGCGCGGATTCAGGGTTGTGGAGGGTAGTGCATTGTCGATGAGCTGGTACTCTAACCTGCTTAGTTCTGTGCTCCTCATGCCATTCATAATCATTCTCGGAGAGGGTCCGGCTGTGCTCGACCTCCTTTCTGGTCATGGGGAAGGGCTCTGGACGTTCATTGTTGGCTCGGCGGTCAGCGTAAGTACTGCCTAACTCAACCATTGAAAGGGCTCCGACTGAAACTTGGATTCAGGGTAGCGTCGGGTTTCTGCTCTCTATCGCGGGCGCCCTATCAATCAAGGTCACATCTCCGATTACGCACATGATCTCTTCCGCTATCCGAGGCGTAGCGGCATCCTTCCTCGGCGTCGCTCTTTTTGGCGACGTCTTGACTTTGTGAGCAACGATAATATCCTCGACTATCCCCGTGCTGTACTGACATCGCGGATACAGAGGCCGTGTGTGGGCCATCATAATCATCCTTGGTGGATCGATATATTACACATGGATTAAGCATATTGAGTCCCTTGCTCCTCAACCATCATCGTCGCGGTACGACCAAGTCGCAATGAAAGAGCTCGAGGAAGGCAAGGGTAAGGAGCGTTGGGAATATACCAAAACCTAGACATATATTACCAGCATCATGGATAGAATGTACTATCTCATATCTCATACCATAAGCTTAACTTGACTCGGTATATCACGTGGGAGATTGTAGGCTCGACTTGACGTACTGCTGTCTTCTTTTCCCAAGAAGACAGTGACCATGGCCAGTTTTGACCCGTTAACCATTGCCAATGAGACGTATGCTCTCGCAGTGTCTAACGAGCCCATCGCTGCTCTCGTCAAGGAAGCACTTGGGGTCATTGACGATGCCATTGACGAATATGGGTACGCTGCCTCCTCCGACCGTCCCCAATACGTGCGCGCCATTTTACTACCTATACTAACTGCAGGCTTGCCAGCCCCGACAAAGTCTCTCTGAGCTTCAACGGTGGCAAGGACTGTACGTACCGATCCTGCGTGTATCAGGCATAGATAGTTACCCACGCATCACAGGTACTGTCCTTCTCCACCTATACGCTGCCGCTCTCGCCAAACGCGGCGTCCGCCCTTCACTCCCTTCACTCTATATTCCCGTACAATCCCCTTTTCCCGCTCTTGAAGCTTTCATTTCCCATGCCGCACGCTTGTACGCGGTACCCGTCTTCACCTGCGCTCCGCCTTGCTTGGACCCTCCCGCGGCCCGGTCATCTACGCCACATGATGGCGTATCAGACGATGACTCTGACAATATGCGTGAGGCGTTAGAGCTATATCGCGCGCGCTTTCCTACGGTGGAGGCCATTTTGATCGGTACGCGGCGGACTGACCCACATGGAGGTGCGCGCCCCCCTCTTTCTTGTCTGTCAGTCATTTCACTTGCGGAGGAACAGCGACACTGAACTTCCGCGTGAGGACCGATCCTGACTGGCCACCTTTTGTGCGTGTACACCCAATCATCAATTGGAGCTACGCGGACGTGTGGACGTCCCTTCGCCGGCTCAAAGTACCATATTGTTCTTTATATGACGAGGGGTCTGTCCGTTTCCCTCTCCTTTATTCCTCGCCAACATTTCACCCAGGTACACCTCTCTTGGATCCACTTACAACACTTTCCGGAATCCAGCACTGCTTGTCCACGATGGGACCCCACTACAGCTGCGGCGCGGCGCCCAGGAACTGTCACGTGAGCGCATTCGGAACGAATATAATCCTTGGCTCTGACTCGATCTCCGCACACCCGATCATATCCCAGACCCTGTCGTCAACCTACCTGGCGAGACCACTTCCAAACTTGTCGTCGCAGCAAAAATGACCACACAACCCGTTTCCGATGGCTCAGCTACCGTTGCACCTGAGCCCAACTCCGTATTCTGCGCCGACGTTAATCCCAGCAGTGCCATCTATCCTCCCAAATCCACGTCGGTGCGACGGCAACAAGGCGAGCTTCCGGACCTCGCAAGCTTGCAGATGATCATCAATGATCCGGCGACGGCGTGCCACGGACCTCCCGAACAGGAGGGAGCGCAGGGTGGGCGGGCCGAGGATCGCGCAGTCCCCCCTACGACGGATAAAGACGCTCCGAATGAAGATGCCAACCCTGCCACGGGTACGCCGCGTTACCGCCCTGCATACGAACTCGCCGATGCTGCACACGAGCGGCTGGGCAGGGGTACACAACCCCCTGTGCTGACAGCAAAATAGTTTCGGGTGGAGGAGATGAGACGATAGAAGTCAGACGTATATGTATTCGAAAAAGCCGACTACAGCCTCGATAACGCTTTTCTTTGTCCTTGTCTTTATTGCTGTGCGCCTTGGGGTCACAGGACCCTACGTGGCACCTAGTACCACAGTTAGCAACCCATGGACGCCCGCCGAGTTTCAGTCGTAGACGTAGCATGTACTCGTTTAATAAACCACCACTTCCCCTCGTGTGTCATGTCATACTGTAGATCTGCGGCCAAGGTGATTGAAGTCAATGTTGTTCAATCCACTGCACTTGGCGAGGAAAGCGGATAAGTGGGCCAGTGGGTGTCGCATCTCAAGGTCTCCGCTGTACTGTACAGTACATGACGCCCTGTATTTCCCTCCAAAATAAAATACAACGCCTCTTTGTAGCTACGACTGACGTGGGATCGTCTGATTGGTCTCTATGAATGCACGTTGGCATACTGCGCTTCGCACTCTCGGCATCATTCGGCCTCAGTCATCCGTGGTATCACAGGATTACCCATAACTTGGTATTGATCTGCGGTGCCCCCCAAAAAACAGCGCATTGCCTGGCGCAAACAGTGTGCGTAATGACGCATGACATATTTCAACTAGAGCACGTCACGTCATGAGTTCGATTGTTCCCGAGCACGATTCACGTCAATCGGCGATAGACCGCCGCTGCCGCCCCGCGTCCATTACGTCGAATATAATCTATAGCTACCCATTGATCGATCATGTATGGTATGGCTCGGGCGAGCTACAGTATCAATGTGCTTGACTATGTGCGCGCAGTGGACGCACATCATCAGCAGTACAGTAGGGATTCTCAGAGTGTTACGAACGGGTAGTCCCGTTTTATCGCCGCGTGGCCCATGAAATTGAAATTGAATAGGAGGGCAGCAGCTTCCTTCGCCTTGTCTGATAATATTTGAAAAAGCCTTTTGCCCGGGCTTTCCACGCTCACAGCACTTTTCTCCCACTCACTCATGCCAATGGACTCCGGGAACTCACACTCTGTCATCCTCGTCACTGGTGGCACTGGCCTCGTCGGCTACGCACTACAACATGTCATCGATACCGAGCCGGTAGGCTCAAGATTCGGAAGAAGACATCCAGACGAGACTTGGGTCTTCATTGGGTCCAAGGATGCTGATCTCCGGTACGCTTCACATTGGCAGTCCTGTTGAGCACTTCAAACTCACCCCGAATTCGGCAACCTTCACAGAGATCCAGAGCAGACCAAAAGACTATTCGACAAGTATAAACCAACACATATCATTCACCTCGCTGCACTTGGTATGCGATCCGTCGCTCTGTGTTTCGTGGGCATCCTGCCTGACACTCACCTCCAGTCGGTGGCCTATACCGTAACATGCGATACAAGGTAGGCCAGCCGCGGAAGCACGGAGCACCTTTTGCCCACCGCATTCTACAGAGCACTAATTTACCTGCTTCTGCAGCTCTCCTTCCTGCGCGACAACACGCTCATTAATGACAACGTCCTCCACTACGCACAGGAAACCGGGGTGACCAAAGTGATTTCGTGTCTATCAACTTGCGTATTCCCAGATAAAGTCGAGTATCCTCTCGACGAGTCCAAGGTACATCTCGGACCGCCCCACGAGAGCAACTACGGATACGCGTACGCAAAGAGGATGGTCGATATCGCCAACCGGTGGGCCGCGTGTTAATATCTGTCCATAATTGCCTCTGAAGCAAAATGCTAGCGCTTACCATGACGAATTCGGGTGCAACTTCACCTCTGCGATCCCAACCAATGTGTTTGGACCCAATGATAACTTGTACGGCACCAGTCCGATCACCAGCTGACAGAATGGCATGACCCACCTTCTTCAGTGACTTGGAAGACTCGCATGTCATCCCCGCCTTGATTCACAAGTGCTTACAAGCCAAACGTGCGTCTTGGTGCTCAAAGCCTGGCCCCAATTGACACCCCTTGACAGGAAATAATACGCCGTTCGTTGTGTTTGGCTCTGGCACGCCTCTCCGGCAGTTCATCTATTCCTACGACCTCGCCAAGTTATTTATCTGGCAATTGCGCGAATACGACGATATCGAACCTGTCATTCTTTCGGGTGAGAAACAAATTGATCAATACGACTGACGGTATTGAAAGTGAATTTTATCGACAGTTGGAGAGGATCAGGAGGTCAGTATCAAGCAAGTTGCTGATGCAGTTGTTGCAGCTGTTGGTTTCGAGGGGGAATACAAGGCGTGTCCTGTTCTTGACAAAATCGATTCTGAGTATCTAAATAAGCTATTCCCAGTTTGACCCCTCGCGCGCAGATGGTCAATTCCGCAAACCTGCCTCAAACAAGAAACTGCTGTCGCTTGTTGGAGACAAGTTCGAGTTCACTCCCTTCCAGGATGCGCTGCGCGACACGGTTCGGTGGCTAGTTGAGCACTATGATACCGACGCAAGAGTTGGGCGGACCAACGCGAGACAGAATGCATCCTAATCGTGTACATAGCAGAGGTGAAAGGACACAACCAGGGACCGCTAGAGAACATTCAGATGGGTAGTAACAACTTGTAAATTTGAATACCGAGCCTTGGGTGCACTACGGTTCTAGTCGGTGATAGTGGTCGGGGTTGAAGCTTTGAAAGTGCAATGGACTGTGCAGATTGACGATAGTTTACAGAATACGGTAGCACATACTCATTTGGGGGCCGCAGTGCGACTTCCAATTACGGTTGGACTAATAGCCAAGCCAAGCGTTCAACTGCTTCCTCCGTCCAATTTGAAGTTTAGGTCCCTTTAAAATCCTCGCCGTGTCCTCACCATTACTTCACCCTCCCCCTCCCTCTCCCACTTTACCACTCCCAGCTCCGTCCTTTTCTTTCCCCCCTCTCTTTTACATCTGTGACCCATGACTACCCTCGCACGACCTGCCCCTTTCGCCTTGCGTGACCTACCCTCCCCAGAAGAATGGCACAAACGTAAGGTCGCTCTGATCTCAGGTATGCTTCCCTTCTCCGCGTTCGCCCCTAAGACTGACTGACGTCGTGTTTTATACAGGTATCACCGGTCAAGATGGATCCTATTTGTTAGTATTTGTATTTGGACGAGGCTCGTGTGACTTCTATCGTCAATTGACTACCCCTTGTTGTTACTAGGACGGAGCTGCTGCTCGAGAAGGGGTACGAGGTGCATGGCATCATTCGCCGTTCCTCCAGCTTCAATACTTCGCGTATCAACCACCTCTTCTTCGATCAACACGAACGTGCGCTTTCCAGTCCACCTGTATCCCCGTTTCCATGCTGATCCTGCGCGGAAAAACAGGCAGGAACAACTTCGAGCTACACCATGGAGACTTGTCCGATAGCACCAACCTTGTATACATCATCGCGCAGGTCCAACCGTCCGAGATTTACAACCTCGGCGCGCAATCGCACGTCAAAGTCTCCTTCGACATGGCAGAGTATACAGGCGATGTCGACGCGCTCGGTACCTTGCGTCTGCTCGATGCCGTGCGCACCTGTGGCCTCCAGAACCACGTGCGGTTCTATCAGGCGTCGACCTCCGAGCTTTACGGGCTCGTACAATCTGTCCCGCAAGACGAGAACACTCCCTTCTATCCGCGCAGCCCATACGGCGTCGCAAAGTTGTATGCATTTTGGATCACCAAGAATTATCGCGAGGCATACAACATGTACGCATGCAATGGCATCCTCTTCAACCACGAAAGCCCCCGTCGTGGGCGCACCTTCGTGACGCGTAAGATTACCCGTGCCGTCGCAGACATTAGCCTTGGAAAGCAGTCGTGCCTCTACCTCGGCAACCTTGATGCGCAACGCGACTGGGGCCACGGTGATTCTCGCAATGTCTAGAGGCGAGCGAGAATCGATACTGATCTGACTTTGTTCTCGACCACGTAGCCCGTGACTACGTGGAGGGTATGTGGCGTATGCTCCAGCAGGATACACCGGAAGATTTTGTCCTCGCAACCGGTGAAATGCACTATGTGCGCGAGTTCGTCGAGAAGGCCTTTCGCGTTCTCGATGTGGAGATAAAGTTAGTCGGTCCATCTGGGTCTTCCTCGAGAATAATTGGTTTTGGCTGAATGTCGTTGTCTCATAGATGGTCTGGTAAGGGTGTCGAAGAGGTTGGGAAGGACTCTCAAACCGACAGAATCTTGGTCCGAGTCGACCCTAAGTACTTCCGTCCGGCCGAAGTCGAGTGAGTAACCAAATGTCCTCACAGTCCTTTTTTTGTGTCGATCTCAACGCGACGGTACATAGGCAACTCCTGGGAAGGCCCGCCAAAGCCGAGAGATTACTTGGCTGGAAGCGCAATATCGATTTTGACTCGCTTGTCAAAGAAATGGTGGAGGCTGATCTCAAGGCGAGCAAAAGCCTGGTTGAGGACCACAATTAGTTGGACGCATACCTATTGTGTACGATCTGTAATCACAGGACGTTAGACATGGACTTTGTTGTGAGGCTTCGCTACGATATAATTTGACACTTTTCGGTCTCGCCGCGAGATGTGTCGCGCAGTTAGATATATTTACAAGAGATTGCCCATTATGCCGTCGTGGCGCAATGGTAGCGCATCACCTTCCTACATATATGGAATGCGGTTCCCGGAGGCAGGTGGGGGTTGCGGGTTCGACCCCCGTCGACGGTACAGTCATTTTATTTATTGTTTGGGCTTTATAGATTGGTGCTTTGAGCCTTTTTTGTCTTTACCTACTAGTACGGTCGTCGCTCATTCGCCCAATATACGCTATCGTTATTCTGGCTCGGCCAGCTGGGGCGGTCGCATGCAACAATGAACGTCCTTATCTACACCTCTGCACCCTCTGGGCTATCCAACGCCCTACGTTCCGTCCTGTCGCCTTTCTATACTGTCCAATCCATCACATCTGGGTCTCTAGCCACGCAGCCTTGGACGACTTCTTGTGCACTTCTCGTTCTTCCTTCTCCTGGACCCCTGTCACTACCCAAGCCAGCTCATGAGGCCATCCAGGAGTACATCACCGCGGGGGGGCGGATGTTTGGTATTGGCCTCGGTGTTTCTTTCCTTCCCCACAGTCCGGCACGAAATCGCTTCGATCTCTGGGATGCCAGGTCAGGCACCGCAATTGTTCCCGAAGCCCCGCGCGGGGTATCCGAGTCGACCCGTTCATCATCGCTTCCGTCCATACGGCTCCAGACGGGCGCGCTACTTTCTGGTCTTTGGCCGGCCGATGTTCCCTTTGAGCTGACGCGCGCGACGTCCGAAGTCATCATACACGGGCACTGGGAGGATCCTCCCGGTGCCGGTGTCGGTACCGCAGCCGCCGCTGTCGCAGGTGTTCAGGTCCCCGTGGGCTCCGGGCGCGCAGCGTTCTGGGGTGTCTCGCTCGATGATGACGTCATCGAAGATCATGATGGTTTCGCGAGCCCGAGTGTGCTTGCTCTCCTTAGATACGCGTTGACATCGCTTGGGCTCACCGTGCCCGCCGCGGCGGAGTCATCATCCTCAGGCTCCCCCTCGTCTCCCAGCCCGCTTAGGGTGCTGCCGCCCGCCACTCCGCAGTACCCACTTCCTCAGTTTTTGCTTCATTCGCGCGGGAAGAGACATATCGCCGAGACAGTGCTCGAAAAGCTGGGCCTTTCCACCACGGACTCGGCCTCGTCCGGCGGCGAGCCGGGGGTATTAGTGCTCAAGGACGCAACGGACACATTTCATTTTCACAGAGCCACCATTGATGACGGTGCGCGTCTGGTTGCAGAAGCCCGCGAAACGGCAGCCGCGTCGCAGCACATGCCGCGGGTCGTCGTTGTCCTGCCCCCGGATGAACTACCTCCGAGGGAGCTCATGCCAAGATTTGACGTCGAGAAGTATTTTGCCGTGCTCGAGGGGGTCCGGGGGAATCAGGAGGCGAGCGCTGCGGCTGACAGCAGCTGGGGTCTAGGCGAGGCTCTGTTTTACGGCGAGGCGGTGACGAGCACGCAGACGATGCTGGAGAGGTAAGTAAAGTACATCCGCCCCACCCCATCGCCCCATTAAACACACACACTCTCTCTCTCACTCTCTCGCTCTCTCTCAAAAATCGTCGGCGCAATTCACCTAGGAACCCACGGTTGCTGACATCTCTTCCGGCGCCGATCGTCTCCCTCGCGACGTTCCAGCTCGCAGGACGCGGCCGCGGATCCAACGCCTGGCTTTCGCCCGAGGGATGCCTCCAGTTCTCCGTCCTCGTCCGCGCCCCGCTCAGCGCTTTGCCCGCGGCGCGCCTCGTCTTCGTGCAGTATCTGGTGGGCCTGGCCGTCATCCACGCGTGCCGTCACAGGCGGGTCTTGGGCAGCGGGGACGGCGATCGCGGTGCGCGCGTGAAGCTCAAGTGGCCCAATGACGTATACGTCGAGTTGCCCGGGGGCGAGAAGAAGGTCGGCGGCATCCTCGTCAACACGAGTTTTTCGGGCGGGAACGTGGACATCGTCGTCGGTGCGTGCTCTACCCACTACTCACACCGCGCCGCTCACATTGACGACGGTGGCGGCGGAAAGGGTGCGGGATCGACGTATGTACCCCCTCACCCGTGACAGCGCTGTCCGCGCTATGTCCGCCTGGACAACAGCTCGACATTGAGACGGTGCTAGCGCTGATCCTTACTGAATTCGAACGCCTGTGGACTACCTTTGTCCGCGGACGGGGAAGTTGGGCCCCCTTCGAAGAGGCTTATCTCGATGCATGGATGCACTCGTGCGTTGCTTTACTTCTGCGCGCTCTGCTGCGTGCCTGGTGTTGATCTGCGACTTCTCTCGCTCCATACACAGCGACCAGTTGGTGACGTTGACGACGGTTGATCCACCCATCCCCGTCCGCATCATTGGGATAACTCATGATCACGGGCTGCTACGCACGATTCCAGAACGAACGGGATGGAGTAGGAGTTGGCGGCACGGTACAGACGAGTACGTCGATTTACGGCCGGATGGAAATAGTTTCGATATCATGACGGGGCTCATCAAGGCAAAGAAATGAGACGCAGGGAATTCGAGAAGGGTGCCAGTGATGCGTCGCCGGTCACGTATAACATGTTGTCGCGGTGGTATTATACCTAGTATAAGGAATGGGACATTCGATCATCAGAACGACTGCGAGTTGCACTACTATGCTACTGCGTAAGATCAACGATACGATAAACCCAATCTACCGGGGGCTGAGGGGGATGCGAATTGAGTCTAGCACATCGAGGAGGTGCGCGGGCCTGCCTGAGACCCATGTATAGACCCATGTATCGAACAGACTCGGACAGAAGCACGGTCCGTGCCCGGTCCAATGGACGTTGCTCGTCGGGCATGTCCCTCAGTTAGATGTGGATTCATTTCGGCCAGTCGTTTTCCTTAAAGACACCAAGGAACCCTTATGGATTCTCCTCACATTTACCCCTCGGTCACACTCGGAAGGGTGACTACAAGGAGTTGAGGTCCGAGTCGACCGGACCTCATTCCAAATATCAATATAACATCCTTCTTTTATTGTAGATTGGTCCGGAGCACTTGGTATGAGTTGTGATGGAAATATGGCGTGACCGAGGGGTATGCCTTATATGAGAGTCGACTGTATCTTCCCGCTGCCTAAGTCGAAGCACCCCAGGTCAGAGCCGTCAGACTACGGGGCGTGTTTGAGCGGTTTCCTGAGCAATGTCACCACAGTGTATACATTATCTGCCCGCCTCGTCGCGCCGCCCATCAAGCGATTATGGGGCTGCTTGCCACTGACGCTCAATCTCGTTCAGCTCACTGTTCCATGTTCTGCCTTTGCGCAGATTGGATGGGGTGCGTCTGCGGAACGGTGGTAAATGATATTCTGTGACGCGCTTTGTATGACATCAACTTCCACGTGACTGTGGCCAGCCAGCTGCTAAGTTAGCTCCAAGTCATCCTCAGGATCAAGATCAGACTGATCAGCTGCCCTTCAAGTAACTTACGACCATGGCAACTCCCGTCGACTTTCATACTTTTATTGACGCCAACAAAGACAGGTTTATCCAGCGTCTTGCTCGCGCTGTTGAGATACCCAGGTACATTCTTCAACGTCTACAATAAGGTGGGACCAGGTACTGACTCGTACAAGCGTATCTGGAGACCCCGCTCACCGCGACGATGTCGTTCACATGTCATCTTCCTTGGAAGCGCAGTTGAGACAATACGGCGTTGAGACAAAAGCTGTTGATCTCGGTACCCACGTAATGGATGGCCAAAACTTGAGGTTACCCCCACTTGTTTTGGGGAGGATCGGTGACGACAAATCTAAGAAAACAATTCTCATTTACGGCCACTTTGACGTACAACCAGTACGTTCTCTTCATCCCCATCTTATACTTATATATGTTCCCCATCTTCTTTCGTTAGGCGCAACTCTCCGATGGTTGGGACTTCCCACCATTCCAACTCACTAGGGATGATACAACCGGCCGCCTCTATGGCCGCGGCTCAACCGATGACAAGGGTCCCATCTTTGGTTGGATTAACATTCTCGACGCCCATCATGCCCTCAACAAGCCTCTTCCCGTAAACCTTCGCTTCTGTTTCGAGGGTATGGAGGAGTCTGGCTCGGAGGGCCTTGACGAGTTCATTCTTGCCGAGGTAAAGAAAGGCAAAGACTCCTGGTTCGACGGTGTCGACGCAGTTTGCATTGTATGCGGACATACTTTTCTCTCTCTCGTCTTCTTTTCATCACACGCCCTCAGTCAGATAACTATTGGCTCAACACGCGCACCCCCGCGTTGACCTACGGACTCCGTGGCCTCTCCTACTACAAAGTTACCATCGCTGGCCCGGCCAGGGATCTCCATTCGGGCGTCTTTGGGCGCATGGTGCACGAGCCCATGACCGATCTCATCGCCCTCCTGAGCAGGCTCGTCGATCCGAAAGGCAACATCCTCATCCCGGGTGTTGACGAGATGGTGCCTCCCCCAGACGAGGAGGAAAGGCACGTTTTCCTTTCCCGCATATTCACTCGCGTCGCCGACGATCCCATCACCTATCTTGCTACAGGCGACTCTACGAGAACCTCGACTACGCCATCGAAGACGTGGAGATTTCCGCTGGTGCCAAGGTTACGATTTCGGAAGACAAGGCGTCTGTGCTGATGAGCCGCATGCGCTCGCCTTCACTCTCTATTCATGGCATCGAGGGCGCGTTCTACGGCGCGGGCGCTAAGACTGTCATTCCGGCAAAAGTCGCGGGCAAGTTCAGCATCCGTCTCGTTCCTCCGCAGACACCAGAAAACATCGACCCCCTCGTGATCAAATACCTGTACGACGAGTTTGCGAAGCTCGGGAGCAAGAACACGCTCAACGTGGAGGATCTGCACGGAGGAAAGCCCTGGGTCGAGGACTACAAACACTGGAACTATGAGGCCGCGCATCGTGCGACAGAAGTAGGTCAACTGCATTTTGTTTTTCGTCCTGTTACTGAACACATTTTTTGAACCAGGCAGTGTACCACAGAGCACCAGACTATATGCGCGAAGGTGGCTCTATCCCCGTGACACTCACCTTTGCGGAGGCCCTCGGCGTGAACGTGCTACTGCTTCCTATGGGCCGCGGGGACGACGGCGCACAGTACGTTTCCATCGGACTTATTAAAATAAAGTGCTGTGACCTACTACTCGATGCAGCTCGACGAACGAAAAATTGGACATATCGAATTTCATCCAGGGGGTATGTAACAATTCCCCTTTCCTTAATGTGCTAGAACGTGTTCTTTGACGCTTTGACCCGCAGACCAAGCTCCTTGGAAGCTATCTTTACGAGGTGGGCGCGGGCACAAAGGCATGATGAAAGCGTAGCCATAGACCGATCAATTCGCAACTGAGGCCGTGTGTGTTGAAGAACAGCAGATGACGTTAACAATTAGTGTACTTTTACCCCATCGTGTGCAAAATATCACCGTTTCCACTCGTATTAGATCAAATTTATTACTGGCACACATCCAGCTGTCGTTGCCGTCGGTGACTACGCCGCACTCGCATCAACCGAAACCCCGACAGGCCTTTCACTCGGTTCATACCGCGTGAACTGTAGCCCGGCAGGGTATAGTTACAGTTAATCAAACCAATAACCCATAGGAATCAAATAAATCTCCAAGTCAGAGACACCTTTGTCGCGGATCTAGTGTGGTGAATCTTAGGATCTCCTCGCCGTCGCTACCTCCACATACACCAATGTTACCCGAAGTACTTCCCGACTCCATAGAAATTTGGTGGAGACTGAAACTAGGTTCGAGGATCTCTGTACAGTACAGTACAGTACAGACGATCCCCAGGGGGAGGGCGTCATCCTGGGAAAATGTGCTGACAAACCAGCGTGGCTCAAGAGAACAAACAAATAGCACCGCGTGGTCTGGTCCACGAGTGGCTGATTCAAGGAATCTTTCCCGGTGCTGGCGGTATCGTATGTCAGCGCGCTAGTCTATTATTGCACGTATTGGCTGCGCCCCTACAGTTATCATTGCGCAATATGGAGCAATCAGATTATCAGAAGGGAAGCTGGGACCATGTGCCAGTGCCCACACAGCCCAGCGGGACATCTGATATGGAAGCGCCTGGGATGACTATGGATGGGTTGTTGATGTTTACAGGGATGAGTTAAGGTTACGAACGTTCCACAAAGGGCGGGATTGATCGCGTCTGTCAAGGTGAAGACGCCGACAGACACCTCATTTTACGCCTCGAGGCCGCAATTTCACAGTTCCAGATCCCACTTTGGTTTATACGTCAGAGGTGCATTTACAGTACTGGAGGAAGCGTCTAGCGGGGTCACGAGATGCTGTGGCCAGCGCTCAGCCTGTGGCAAGCACCATGGTAATTCGGTCTGTCGACCGGCTGGACCGATACGACCCGGGGGAGAATGGTCTCGATGTAAAAGCGGAGATCATTTAGGAGGACGAATGATACATGTGACCTCCAAGAACGGTAGGATGAGTGCCAAGTAATCATGTCGGTACGACACAGTAGTGAGGGAGTAAGACAACGTTAAGGCGGCCGCACTACCAAATGATCATAAAAAACTTTGATGGAGGATGTTTTCCCCTGGTCCGCGGATCGTGTGATATTGATGTTTGTCACGCTGTTCTACGTGAAATAAAACCTCCGAAAGGGTTATGAGTATGAGGTGGCACTATAATCAGGAGTAGAGCTGTCACTGTTTCCCATGTCGACGAATGAATCCCTTTCTGGGCTTAGTTGATCTGGTGAAATTTCAGTAATTAGAGGCCCGAGGGTGACGGTGTAGACGCGACGGCTAAGTACTAAGTACTGTAACATCCTCGGCGGAATGCAATGCTAAAGAGTGAATTTGAAATAGTTAATATGTAGGGGATCGGGCGGTATTTGGGGTCCCAGTCATCGCCTAGTACAGTACGAAGTAAGTTCACAGTTGCCAGTTGCGGACGGTTCGCAGTGTGTTAAAAGTTGCGAATTGGAGACATGATGGTCCCCTCTTTTCTTCCCCCAGTCATCCGTCATGGCCGCTTCGCTTGCTTCTGGACGTTCTCCCACTCTTAACAAAGAAGACTGCTCTGATCTTATTCCCAGCCTGTGCGATGACGACCCCAAGCGCATCCATCCTGTAAACCCACAAGTTCTCAGGAGGGCTACTCTCAAGACAGACTTCTATCTCATCCCCATAGTTGGCATGTTTTGTAAGTCTCCTCTACTCACCTCATCCTCTATCATTCATCTCCCATTCAGATCTTTTATCATTTCTAGTGAGTGCTGGACTATCTCGCACTTGATGGCTTCGACAACAGGTGGCGTGGCTGTAGGATAGATCGTATGTCCTTCTCCGGAAATGTAATCCTGTCTCTCACAAAACCAAAGTAACATCGGTAATGCCCGAGTGGCTGGGCTCACGAAGAGCCTCAAGATGAATACACACCAGTTCTCAACTGCGTTAACCATTACATAGTAGGTCATCTACACCCCCTCTCTTACATCTCGACTAATCATGAAAAGTGTCCCGTACATCCTAATGGAGCTTCCCATGAACTTACTCATGAAACGCTTTGGTGCCAACCTCACCCTTCCTGTTATGGTCGTTCTCTGGGGAATCGTCTGTGCATGTCAGGGTAACTTTTTTCCCCCACTGCCGCCGTTTTCAGCGCTCAGTATACATGATAGGCGCTGTCCATTCGTATCATGGTCTTCTCGTATGCCGTTTCTTCCTCGGCGCCTTTGAAGGTATGAATCTACTTGCATGGGGCCTCCATTTAATTTAGTTGATCCCTTAGGCGGCCTATTCCCCGGCATCGTGCTCCTGCTTTCAACCTTTTACAAGCGTCATGCCATGCAGCTCCGCTTTGCCATGATGTTCAGCGTCACCTCTCTTGCCGGTGCCTTTTCAGGTCTTCTTGCTTTCGGGATACAGCACCTCAATGGCAAGCACGGAATCGCTGGTTGGCAGTGGATCTTCATTTTGGTTGTCATCCTCTTCATGTGTCGTATTTTGTCCATCTCTGATGACTACGCTTAGGAAGGAGCCTTTACAGTGGCCTTTGGACTCCTCACTTTCTTCTTCGTCCCTGCCTCACCCAGGGACATCAAACTTCTCACCGAAGAGGAGCGCGAGGCATATTGCCGTGACCTTGCTAATGATTGGAGTGGTGACGCCGACACTGATGGCAAATATGAGGAGGTGTTCAGTTGGAGCGAAGTCGCAAGTGCATTCACAGATGCGCCCCATGTCCTTATCCTTGCGCTTCCCTTGTTTTTCAGCGGCGTGACGGTGAGGTGGCGCAGCCTTCTCTCCGGCAAAATATTGATAGATCCCCTGACAGCTCTTCGGTCTCGCCAACTTGTATTTATTCTCAACTTTTTTTCTAACTGGCCTGTGGCCTGACTTGTCTACTTGTAGCACACCAACTATTGTTAACGCGCTTGGACACTCCGCTAGTCGCACACAGCTATTGACGGTGCGCTCATTTCAATTACCGAGAGGTCTCATGTTGCCTACATGTCGTCACCAGGTCCCGCCATACGTTTGCTCCTTCGTTTTCAGCATTGTTTCCGCGTACTACTGTGATAAGTACAAGAGCCGCGGATTGATGGCCACCTTTTGCGCGCTTCTCGCTGCTGCGGGCTACGCACTCTTCCTCGGTACGTGGTCTGCTGTTTCTCTCGCTGGTGACAATACCCCTCAGACGACCTTTTTACGTATCTAGGCTCGAAGAATAGAAAGACTGACTACGGCGCACTGTATCTCCAGATTGTAGGTAGTTACGCCATCGCTCCCTGCATCTCTACGTGGAATACGAACAACGTGCAACCGCACTACCGCCGGGCAACTGCCGTTGCCATCGCCTTCATGTCAACTAATATTGGCGGCATCGTCTCAACCTGGCTGTTCACCACTCCTCCACGGTTCCACACTGCAACCTGCATCAACCTGTCTTTCTCGCTCGGAATGGCAGTTACATGTGCCGGTCTCATCGTATACTTCCGCGCCCGCAATGCGGAGAAACGCAAGGAGGTGCAACGGCTATTGCAGATGCACGGGGAGGCTACCTGGAAGGACGGGTGGGACTCGCCCGAGGAGCGCAGGCGACTCGGGGATCGCCACCCGCGCTTCGAGTTCACATTGTAGATACTTCATAAGACTATCTGTGCTGCCCAATGGCATGTATCATCATCTTGAATAGCTCATTGTTGGATCGGAAAATGAGCGTTGTGAACAACCTCTAATGAGACACTTATTCTTAATGGGTTTTGGGTACAGTCGACTCTCATATAAGGCATACCCCTCGGTCATGCCCTATTTCTATCACAACTCATACCAAGTGCCCTGGACCAATCTACAATAAAAGAAGGACGTTATATTGATATTTGGAATGAGGTCCGGTCAGCCTCATCTCCTTGTAGTACCCTTCCGAGTGTGACCAAGGGGTATGCCTTATCGACTGTACACCCCGGCCCTAGGACACCGATAATGCCGGGCGGTGCTCGGATGTGGGTCTCGTGCCCCACTGGTTCGTCATCGTACCGTACTATGCGCGGTCCAATCGTGTCCCGAGTTAGGCGCGGTTAGTGCGGACCCCCTGTGAGAGAAATTATCTGCGTATGGTGCTTTGCTGGCCAAAAACACGAAAACGAGCGATGGCGTCCTAAAAAAATTCTCGCGAGAATCCCGGCGTCCAGCATCCATGCGGCATGCGGCGCGGAGGAAGTAGACGAAGATGTGGAGTACAAGGCACGTGTGAACGGGAATTTTAGTGGTGGCGGAGATAACTTGCGCCCACCAAGCGGTGACTGGGGGCCTTTGTTGGGGAAGAAGGGGGGCCCGGGCGGCGTAGAAGAATGGAGCGAGGCACATGTGTTTTGTTTGGGCGTGGGTGCTGTACTGTACTAGACATTGACACCGTGCTACCGTGACAAGCCTACGACTCGACTCAGATGCGTGACCGTGCGCCGTTATGAGCGGGATTTTCCGGTCATAAAACGGGTAATTGGCGGAAATCCATGCATGGTAACTTTAATTGCACAATTAACCCGTGGGTCATTTGCCTCTCATTGACCTTGCTCATCATGCGTGCCTATTGTAGTACCAAATGGGGACGCTGAGTATGAGTTCGCGCGGCAGAGAAGTGGATACGTCCTTGACATCGTGTCAGTGGTCAAGGATCCTCGACGGACGTCGGAGACATCCCACCCCTATCTTGACAAAAGTTTAAATCCAAATCCATTCCCCACGTCAAGAGCCTACTGTATATCCCAAGGCAAGGGCAGGCCGTGCCTACACATGGGGCGGTAGCAAAGTAGCCCTGAGCGGTCCCACTATCGCTCGTGTGTATCAGTCGATGTGTATCATGAACGGGTTCCTGGCCCAGCTTGATCGGAGGTAAGAGGGAATTCGGATCACGGGTTCGGTCTGGCATTCGTCCACAGGGAGGCGAAGGATAGTTCGGGATGCTGTCTTCAACGTCCCACGTTTTGGTAGACGCTGGGGATCACACGCTCCTTTCCTTCAACAGCTAACTGGATGCAGCGCCAGACAACTCAGCGCTGATCAACATTATCTAAACTCTGCATTCTCGTGAGAATGCACGTAGCATAGCCCACCGCCACGGCACAGGGAAACGCGTCGTTTCATTTTCCTCTGGGTTTTTACACTTGATGACGCTAATTAGGCGTATTAGCTGCGGCCAGGACCCTTAAACCTGCTGTGCATTGGGAGACGTGATAACTGAGTGTTCCCACGGATCGGTTAGCAGGGTGTTTATTCTCCTGGAGCTGGAGCCGCCTTCTTTGGAAGTACCGCGGAGCAAGTACTAGTAACGACTGACTGCGGAATAGTTTTTGTTGGGATTTCGACATAAGCAAAGGAAAATTACTCTGAGAGCCAGGCCCCCTACTTGTCGGTGGAGATAGACTCTCCAATACCATATTTACGATCAACATGTCAAAAAAACAGGCATCAAGAAGATTGAAAAGTTGCAACGATGGGGCAGGAAACCCCGCGCGCGCGAGTGCCAGAAGACGCAGCATAATAGGATGACAGATAAGTTGGGGACCCCGGACATCCCACTAATCAAGTGGTACTCTATTCTATTCTCCACCGGTCATCTAGATTCCCGATTCCCCTGGGTCAAGTTTGTTGTTGCTGCTTGACCAACCAAGGGTCGTCCTTCCGCATGTGTTACAAGGCCTCGTAAAGATTTGGCATGCCAGCTGACAACTGAAAACTGGCATATCGACCTTTGTGGCGATAAGACATCAATCTTTAGCCTGTGGAAATCGAAGCAGCTTCCATTACAGCGTCTCCAAGGGTCCTTTGTACGTGGATGGCGCTGGCGCTGAATCTGCGCCGGCCGGTGGTGGCAGTGCCGTGATGCCCCTCGAGTTGTGATTAGAGAGTTCAGTTTCCTTAATTGGTTATCCCGATTTGCGTACTATGCTTCCGCTGAAGAGGATCAGTCCAGTCCAGTCCAGTCCAGTCCGCGTGGTTTATAGATGTACGGTATGCCCATCCCTCTCAGAAGCGCCTGCCCGCCCAGCACGCAGCTGACTTTCCCGCTATAAGTAAGTCGCTTATTTCGTCTGATCTCACTTATCCTCGATTCCCTTCTCTATATCCGAGTCTGCAGCAATAACATTGTTCGGCTCTACTAGCTATCCGCGGGCCCGTCAATTAATCGTCAGCTTTCGGGAATCCCTCAGGGGCACCTGTCCTCTTGGTGCTTTTATGCCCTGTAGTCCATTCTTCTCTCGCCATGGCTATCTCTCCCCCACCTGTCATCCTTAAGAATCTGGAGCAGATGTTTGTTTCATTCTCTTGTCATCGGCCTCAATACTGATTTTCTCCTCCCGTTCGCTCTTCTAGCCAGATCGGGAAGGTGGGGTAACCTTCATACTACACCTCGCCCCGCTAAACACCCCTTTCACTAGTATTTCTTCCTCGGCGCGTACACGATGTTGCTGTACGATCATCTCATCACCCTTCCTGAAGAGGTCAGCCCCTCCTTCCTAGGCACTGTGCTCACCTCAGTGATCCCTCGGTGCGTTATCACAGATTCAGACAGTGTGGAAGAAGAAGAAAACGTTCCGTAAGTCACTGCCGTGAGATATACCTAGATATCGCATCAACTTAACCCCTTCCTCCTTCGTCCATAGCTCTCTACTTGTTCCTTTTGGTACAATCACCGTTCATTAAATCCTGACAGGAGTGTATCTGACCACGATTCACCCAGGTCCGATATTATGCGTTACTCGCTGTGAGCGTCGTAGCTTTCGGTACGTTTTCGTCTCACTCACACATGATATCTTTTCATCGACCGTTCCCTAGGCTTCTTCTCAACAGCGATGACACGTTCACGGTGCGCAGTCCTCGACTATCTTGGGCGCAATCATTTGACTCACCTACATTGTTTGGCCTCTCTCTTTGACTCCATTTACGCCCTCATTCGTCATGCTTCTCCCTTCTCCCGTTAAGTTGTGGTCGATGGATGCCCTTCCTCCCAATCGGCATCACAATGCCTCTGACACTCCTTCCTGGAATTCTCATGCTTATTCGGTGAGTCGGATCATCGGTCACGGGTTGTTTTCTACTCACGAGGCCTACGAATCGATGTGTGCCCACTCGCAGGGTGTACGCGTTCTACAACCGCAACAAAGTCATTCTATACGGCCTGTCCGCAAGTTTACTTCTCCAGACTGTGGCCGGGCTCTGGGAGTACACCGTCCGCGGTGGCCGTCGTGAGTTACTACCCCCGGCACAGGGATTTGAACACAATAGGTTGACAAATTCTGACGCCTTAGCCGCGCCGCTCCCTCTGGATAACTACGAATACCACTGTAAGTGCCGGCTCTAATCCCTCAAGCCGAAAGATGTTCCTCATGTGACCTCTAGTCTGCATTTATCTCCCACCTAAACGAATGTGTGTCACGGTCTACTTACCCTTCCTTTATTGATCGATAAATCCTTCCCTTTCTAGTCATCATCTATCGATTATGTATGTCTCTTGGGAGCTCGGATACGATTGTCTCGTCTTCTTCCTCACGATTGCGCGGACACTCTACATGCATTGGAGGCACCAAGGTGTCACCAGCGCTGGAAGCTCAAATCATAACCTGATTAGTAAGCTCGTGCGGGATGGCGCCTTCTACTTCGGGTGAGTACCACTCTTCTGAATTCGAATTAGACTGATTTGTATCAGCTGCATCTTCTCGATGAATCTGATGTGGGTTATCATGATTCTGCATGCACCAACTGGCCTCCGCGGCATAGCTGCCATGTATGTCCTAACGCCGCCTTTGGTTGCTTTTGCTAACGTTTCTTTTATGAAGCCCATCTTCCTGGTAAGTTGACTAACTAGGCCGATTTGACATGCGGTCGACTCATCGTTTTCGCCTTTAGTGTGAACACAATTATGGTTTGTCGGATCACTCTCAACCTGCGAACGACTGTTTACGGCCCCACTACGTTTGAACGGACCCTCAACAGTATCCCAATGGGGGGCCTGAGGCACCCTCGCTCAGGACGATCAAATTATACCCTTGACTCGATTGCGACGAAGAATAAGAATCTACAAGTACACGTCCAGACGAATTACGATCAGTCACGGGACCACGATAGTACTATAGTATTCGCTGGTGGAGATATCTCTGCGGACCGGTCACCGGAGAGAAGGAAAGGAGATCTTGATGATAGTGCAATAGGGGTGCCCGTGTAGATGTGACTCGGACTCACATCAACATCGGCTCTTCGTTCCTGGGCTAACCTTGTCTCTAGGCTTGCTGTACGCCACCGTTGATCGGAAATGAGGTACTTGTGATGCGTATCCCCGACTCGGGACAACTTTTTTGGGCGATATTTATGGGTTATGGTGTCTAGCGTTTCTACCGTAGTCACGATTTCATTTGCTTGTAACCGTAGGATATCATATTGAGCTTAGGCTGTCGTTGCTGCATTTCGAATCATCATTCCACTCCGTTGTGGTATCGTAAGTGTTATGCCACCATCACTGGCATCAGTGAACTCATCAGCCCTCGACCCACATTCTACTCACGACCAGCCAAGGCACACACGCATCTTTCCCTCGCTATTTCCATTGCCTTTTCCATCTCCTTTTTCTTGTACTCCGTGAATGCGCGTGACGTGCGATAGTCTTCCCATCCAGGTACCTTCTGCAGCCTCTCCCACCACACTGCGCCGAACGGATGTCCCGGTGCCCCGGCGTACCCCCATGGTTTTGCGGTGTACGGCTGTACCCAGGGATTCAGGATAATCTCGACGGCCGGATTGGTGGGTCCCGTGAAGTGCACAAGTGCTGGCTTGGCCTTCATCTCCTCCATCTGAGCCGCGATGAGCACGCGGTCCGCACTTGGACCATCCGCGTAGGTCCCTAGGCCTTGAGCGTTCCATATCAGGGGGAGCTCTCGCCATTCTCCCCGGAAGTGCACGTTCAGGACGTCCTGGTCCTTGAACTGCCCGCCGTGTACGCCTCCGAGTTTCGCACGGTCCTCGAGCTCTGGTAGGCGCCTCCGCATGTCGGCGAGATCCATGAGCAAGACTCCCGCGTTGAAATAGCTTCCTTCGCCGACTGCCTCATACCCTCGGGGATGTCCCACGTCTACAGCGGCGCCGAGCACTTTGCCGCGCAAGTCCGTCTTCCACAGGTCTTGTATGTCTCTGAGGATGAACGTGTCGGCATCCAAGTAGAGAGCGCGCTCTGCCGATATGATGGAGATGAGGTCGATCTTGGCCCAGGAGGCGCCCTTTTCCTTCGCGAAACTATCTGCGGGAAGGTCTAAGAAGTTGAGCGTTGTTTCTGCACTGTTAGGGACAGCGTTGAGAATTGCCTGTCTCCCCTCTTCCGACAGGCCACAGTCAAGGACGTAGATGCTGATCCTCCCGGTGGAAACTGTCAGGAGACTGTGGATGGAGGCGACAAGAGGTGTGACGTAGGACTGGTCCACTGCATATACTATGTTCGCGCTATACCCAAGCGCCCGCTCGTTCGTCTCGTCTCCACTCAAGAAGCCGATCCGCATGTCGGATGTCTTATGAAGGACCATTTGGTATTGACCCTCCCCGGAAAGTTTCCGGTATTCGCCCTCGTGGAGTTTGAGGAAGGCATCGATCCCTCGCTTGGGGTGATGGCGACTGTTCTTGGGCTGCGTCTCCCAGCCGTAATCATCGAAAATGAACACGGCCCCTTTCCTCGCCAACCGCCACGCGAGTTCTCCATCCAGAAACGTATCGTCGGCTTCGTGCGAGCCGTCGACATAGATCCAATCGAAGCCCGGCTCGGCAGCCGACATTTCTTCTACGAGGACCTCCATGACCCCAGGGACGCTGAACTTGTCCTTGATGCGAAAGCGGCCCCCTGCGAGTGCTAGATTGTGCTTCATCCGGGAATAGCGGTCTCGCCCGGCCTGCGTTCGCATCAGGTCGAAGTGGTCTATGCAGACGATCTCGCCCTCCGTCTTGCAGAGCTCCGCGAGGAGGAAGACAGCCGAACGGCCCTCCCATGACCCTATTTCCAACGCACGGGGGGCCTTAGATTCGACAAGGGGGAACAATGTCTTCCACGTCTCAATATTGAAAGTGAACCAATCTTGGGTGGGTGTGAAAGTGTAGTCCTCTCTAGGGGCGACCGCCTAAATCCACAGCATATCAGTGGGTGCACAAATAGTCCCTAGGTGGGTTGATGGACTGACCATGATGCAGAAGAGCGTTGAACTACGTGTGCTCGAAAGTGGGGGTCTGGTTTAGTATGCTTTGCAGGGAAGAGCGCTTTTCTCCCTAAGGTTCACGCCCATTCCTCCTTCACACACTCATGGGGTGAACTTTGCAGATATTGAACCGTAACTGCTTTGCGCTTTCCAAATTCTTCCTGATGCAACACTTGCGCAGCTCAGTGTCCATCGTTATTACGTGCAGAGTTCCGCAGTTTTGCTGCGATCTGCCTCGATGGGCACCGATCGTCGAGATAACCTCCCAGCGTCAGGAGTTCACCTGCGCAGTAACAGAGGACCCCTGTTTCTCCTCACTCGTGACCCTCGGCGGCACGCTCGTAGGAAAGCAGACAGTTGGATCGTCGGTGGTTCTGTTTCAGATAGCGGCTCTGCTAGCTCCAATGCCTGCCTAACATACAATTTGGTCTTCGATGCCTCCGTAACGGCGCCCAGGGGTCTTCATGGCGCATTGTTTTAATCGAATTGTTCCATCTTATTTTCGTTGTTGTACGATGACCCTCGGGTGCTAACCCAACTGGTAATGGCGTAGCTGTAGCCTATCTGGCCAGTTTGCTTAAAGCTAGGCCCTGCGCCATATTGCGATTTCCCATCGCACCTTCACTATGCACAAAGAAACAAAACTCTTCGTTATCACCGGAGGAAATGGATTTATTGTAAGTCCCTCGCTACCTCAACGACGTTCTCCCATGACCTCGTGTTGATGGATCATCATCAGGGGTCTCATCTTGCTGCCCGCCTTTACAATGCGGGCAGAGACCGCGTTCGGGTCGTCGACATGGTCGACCGCTCATCTTTCGACATGCCCATATGCCACGAACGAATTATCGGCAATCTTTGCGACTTCACCGTTTGCGAACGTGCGGTGCGCGGTGCGCATACCGTCTTTCATTTCGCCGCCATGATGGGCGGGATGGGGACTATCCACGCCTCCAATGGTTTCGCGATCTACGAGGCGAACCATCGCATGACGCAGAATATCCTATCCGCCTCTCTTGCCGCCGGCGTGAAATGCCTTTTCTATGCATCCTCTGCATGCGTCTACCCAGAGCAGCTACAAGAGGACAGCTCGCACGACGTCTCGCTTTCGGAGGACGATGTGTGGAAGCACGTGCCACCCAGCTCTCAGGGTCTTTATGGCCTTGAGAAGCTTCACTCCGAAAACCTCTTCCATCAGTACAAGTCAGCAATAGACATCCGCATTGCGCGCTTCCACAACGTCTACGGGCCCAGGGGCGCTTGGGCCAACGGACATGAGAAAGCACCTGCAGCTCTCATCCGCAAGGCTTTGGCCGCGAAGCTCCTCGGTGGCTCTCCAGAGATTATGGAGATATGGGGCGACGGCATGCAGCGCCGCAGCTTTCTTTTCATAGACGATGCCATTGACGCAATTCTTCTCCTCCTTAACTCTACCCACAACAACCCGGTGAACATTGGGTCCGATCGTTCTGTCACCATTCTCGACTTGGCCCGTCTGGCTATTAAAATTGCCGGGCTGCCCGAGTCCTCCGTTGAACTCCAATTCGACGCCTCGAAACCTATGGGCGTCGGCTCCCGGAATTCGGATAACACCCTTGTCACGTCCATTCTCGGTTGGTCTCCGCAGATGACGCTGGAGCAAGGTCTCGTCCACACTGCAAAGTGGATCCAAGAAGAGATGGAGCGAATGACAAAGAGGACCGCTAACACATCAGCGCACACTGCCTTCCTCCAGAGCTTGCAGCGTAGCCGGCTGGTCGAATTCTGGAAGGAGTCGATCGTGTTCGCCATACTTCTTCCCATCACTTCCAAGGGTACCGCAAACCAGGGGGACTGTCTCGAGCTCCTCAGGACCTTTGCGAAGTCATTGTTTCGCACCACCTGGCGCGACAGAAACGAGCTAGGCGCGACCCACTTCCACATCCGCATCTACCTCGCTATCGACCGCGACGACCCGTTGTTGGCCCCGGACGGCCACAAGGCCAGGGATGTTCTCATCTCCGAAGGGTTTTCTGATATTATCGTGCACTCGTACAGTTTTCCTCCAGGGCACATTTGTAAACTCTGGAGGGCTAGTGCGCGTCGTGCATGGGAAAGCGGCTGCGACTACTACGTCCTCATGGGTGACGACGTCGAACTGCTCGACGAAGGTTGGATGCGCGATACTGTCGTGGAGTTCGAGTCCATTGCAAGACGCGAAGGGGTTCCGCCCAACTTTGGTTGCGTCGCGTTTACGGACACATCGTTCCCAGGAATGCCGACGTTCCCCATTCTACATCGGACACACCTGGACATTTTTGACGGAGAGGTCATCCCCGACTGTTTCATCAACCAGGATGGAGATCCCTATCTTTACCAGTTGTATCGCCGCTGGGGCTGTTCGATTATGTTTCGTCCTCGAATCCGCAACAATCTGGGCGGCAGCGGTAGCGCTCGATACGAAAAGCAGCATGTTGTCAACTGGACGCTTGAAGTTCTCGAGGGGTCTTGTGCCCGAGTCGAAGCCTGGCTTTCCATCACCTCTCCCTTGGTTCAAAGGAAGCTGACTTTGGACGTCATTATCCCCAGCTATCGTGTCGACATGACCTTCCTCGAACCAATCCTGCAGCTACAGCCATCCCCCACATGCAGTGTCATGTGGATTATCATCGTTGACAACCCCGATGCGGCCGGGCTCAGCACCTTACAGTATCGGCACGGCCACCGCGCCGACGTCCGCATCCGCGTTAACAAGACTTGTGTCGGTGCATCTGCCTCCCGCAATCGCGGTTTGGACGAGTCCGCTGGCGAGTGGGCACATTTCCTCGATGATGACGTCTTGCCCGTCCCAGATCTACTGGTGCAAGCTGAGAAGGCAATTCGTGCGCACCCAGATGCGGCCGGCTTTGTCGGCAACAGCCTCTTTCCGGAAGCCACCACCGTCTTCACCTGCGCGGTGCATCTAGCGGGGGTGACATACTTTTGGGACATCGCATCCAAGATGGACGAAGACATCCCGTGGGGGGTGACGGCAAACCTGATCGCACGGCGCAACGTGTCCGATGGCGTGCGCTTCGATCTACGCTTCCCAAAGACCGGCGGTGGTGAAGACATCGACTTCTGCCGCCGCAAGCGCTCGCATGCCAAGGAGGGGTTCCGTGCTGCCCCCGATGTCAGGGTCACACATCCATACTGGAAGGGCGGTGCACGATCTTATTGGCGCTTCTACATGTGGGCGAAAGGCGATGGGGCGCTCATTAAGATGTATCCCGCGTTAGCCTACATCGACGGCGCGCCTAATAGTGCCGAGCTTCTCCTCATCTCCGCCGCCACCCTACTTGCGGGCGTGCTTCTCGGGAGGCGTGGTCTGATCCGGCTTGGCGTGCGTGCGGTGGCGGCTGTGATACTGACTAACGTCTTGCACGACTTGTACCGACACCTGCTACGCGATGCAGCGCGGACGCGAGACGACCCGCGTTACGCACTCTCTGGACCCTTCTGGATGGCAGCAGTTGCAGAGAGCGCGCTTATTCGAATGTTCAGCGAGTTGGGCCGTACTATGGGAGAGCTGGAACGGGGAGAGTTTATGCGACTTGGATATCGTTTCGAGTGGTTCACAGGTCGGGCCGGGGCCGGACCAATGGACGAGGAGAAGAGGAACTCTCGACAGCGGATGACGCTGTTTGTCGCGACGTTGGGCGTGTTTTTGTGCATCTAAGTCTGAAGTGCAGTTAGACACGGAGATTACACAGTGTGACGTTGAATAGTCGCTGAGATATAACTCGAGTACGTAAAACTCTTACGAATGGAGTGTGCGATGTGGTTCATATCGGTTATGGAAATTTAAAGTCACGCTTTGAGTGCGTCAGAATGATATTAAGTCTCGATCCATCCTGCACATCTCCTTCCTCTCCCCCTCAATCTTCACCTAATGGCCTCGGTTGATGTCAAGAAAATATGCTGCAGTTCGTACACGCCCTTCTCTCATTTGTCCCCCTCTAAACACTTGTTGCAGTCGGTGCCGGTTACGTCGGTCTGTTACTCCGCGACTACAAAGAAGCACGACGCTTCACTTAATACGTTCCACAGGCGGCCCGACGTGCGCTGTCATTGCCCTGAAGTGCTCCGATATCCAAGTCACCATTGTCGACCTCAACCAGGGTCGGATCGATGCTTGGAACAGCAGTGACTACTCCCTGCCCATATACGAACCCGGCCTGGTTGATGTCGTCAGGCAAGCACGTGGTCGCAACTTGTTCTTCTCCACGGACATAGATCGTGCTATCCAAGAGGCCGACCTTATCTTCGTCAGTGTCAACACCCCTACAAAGAAGGCTGGTGTTGGTGCTGGGTTTGCTGCCGACCTCAAGTATGTGATTGCCCTCTGCACCCCTGTTGCCCTTCTGTTCTTTGTCCTCTTCCGCATTGTTGGGTTTCCGTATCCATCGTGTAAATTTTCAAGACTCCGCGCACGTAACGTTCCTCAACTTACGCGAACAAGTGCTTCTTTTGGAGGACCAGAGCGAAACAGGGTTCTCTGCTGCATGCTTGCTGACTACCGATACCGTTTGCAGCTATGTAGAGTCGGCGACGCGCCGCATCGCCGCAATTGCGACTCGATCGAAAATCGTCGTCGAGAAGTCAACGGTGCCGATGCGAACTGCAGAATCTATGCGTGTTATCCTTGAGGCCAACTCGAAGCCAGGTCTCCGCTTCGACATACTCTCTAATCCCGAATTCCTCGCAGAGGGCACCGCTATTAGCGATCTGCTCAACCCCGATCGGGTGTTGATTGGGTCACTCCAAACGCCCGAGGGCAAGAGCGCGTGTCAGTCCCTGATGAATGTTTACGCCAACTGGGTTCAGTCAGTCCGCACTACATTGGATCCGTGTTCCCGGGTCTGATGTACCCCATACACACACAGGACTGATCGTATCTTGACCGTCGGTCTCTGGTCCTCAGAGCTGTCTAAACTGGCTGCCAACGCGATGCTGGCCCAACGAATCTCGTCCATCAATGCGCTCTCTGCGATCTGCGAAGCGACAGGCGCCAACATTGAGGAGGTCGCCCACGCGGTCGGACGAGACACACGAGTTGGGCCCAAGTTTTTGCGTGCCTCTGTCGGCTTTGGCGGGTCTTGTTTCCAAAAAGATATTCTCAACCTCGTTTATCTTTCTGAGAGTCTTCACCTTCCAGAAGTGGCGGCTTATTGGCGTCAAGTCGTCACATTAAACGAGTATCAGAAGCGTCGCTTCTCGAAGCACGTTGTTGATGCACTCTTCAACACTATTACCGATAAAGTACTTTCATTTCCCCTTTATAGCAGTAGCTGACGTTGAGGGCGACTGTTGACCAACTCGACTTTGGACAGAACATTGCCATTCTCGGTTTTGCGTTCAAAGCTGACACAGGTGACACGCGCGAATCTCCCGCCATCTCACTCGTTCGCGACTTCCTTTCTGAGCGAGCACACGTCACCATTTATGATCCTCAAGTTGAAGAGTCTCAGATCTGGTTCGACCTTTCCGAGGCTCTTCCAGACGTTCCAATCGAGCAGAGTACGCACACTCTCTCCGCTCTCTACTCGCAGGGCCTGACACCCTTTCCACTCTTCCCAGTCAAAAAACAGGTTACGATCGCCAAGTCCGCGCTGTCAGCTGCCCAAAACAGTGAAGCGGTCGTCGTCGCGACAGAGTGGAAAGAATTCCGGGAGGTCGACTGGCGCGCCGTGTACGACACGATGAAGAAGCCCGCGTTCGTGTTCGATGGGCGCATGATCCTCGATGCCGACGCCCTTCGCGAAATCGGCTTCAGAGTGATGACGATCGGCCGGGGCGACAAGTTTCAGGGTGTCTAAACCACCCGCAATATACCTACATTGCCTTGGCTTGCCTGATCCACAACTGACTTGATTGATAGACACTGGTTATTCGAACGTTCAAGCCATCCCCTACATACCGTAAGAGCAGAAATAGTGAAGAGGGGATGACGAACTTTAACACTTTCTTTTCTACCTACACTCACTCCCGCTAGAGACATCCGAGACGTTTTTGTATTGACCGGGACGATCGCCCCTTATACGTGATTCATCTTTTCCATAAACAACCTGTCCGTTTAGGATGATGTCTTGAGAGGTGCAATGTCACAACCTGGACCAAAACGCCACAACGTTGCACTGAGCCAGAATACACTGTAGCCTGACAATTTGATGAGTGATCCATTGCGGCTGCCTCTCCACCCGACGGGACAAAACCACGAGTGAGATAGATATATTAGTACACATGATGACGAACATCGAGTTAGTTTACGGTCACATGTATCGCAAGGGAAAACGCATGAAAATCGAGCAGCGTGGATAGTAAGCGTGACTACATGCAATACTGTCCAGGTTACATGTGGTTCAAAGCTGGAGAAGCAGCGGTGCATTTCTCGTCGAAACCTTCACTTTCCCGGCAGGCGCCAGCTCTGGGTCCTCCGGTACCCACGCGGCATCTCCGTGCACGATCCAGGCACCATGGCCGACCGTCACGTTAACGGTGCGCTTCCTGCCGCGACCGGCGGGATCCTCCACGTCGTCGTCGGGCGTGACGACCGACGGCAAGATCGACGTCTTCAACTCGAAACGACCTTCGAACGAGGGATGGAGACGGACTCTGGCCGGCGCGTTGCGGGTGTGGGCGTCAAACTTGAGCAGTGAGTCCGGCGCTTGGTCCAAGAAGTCGACCTCCAGTGGAGAGTTGGAGGTGTGCGTATTGACAACAAAGGCGCCGCTCGTTTTGTTCTCATGCGTGGAAAACAGGGAGAGATCTGCCACCAGGGGACTGCGGGAAGAAGGAAACCATGAGTCCGACGTCGACAGATGAGACAGATCCAGGGAAGGAGGACTAACCTATTCTTAGTTCGGATCTTGACTTTGGTGGGGGAAGAATTGTCCTGATTGAAAGCATTGACCGCGACCATGACGGGGGAGTTTGATGCTTTGATGTTAAGTGACGACGAAGTGTTGAACGTGCCCCCGATCGGTGCATTTCTCGTGCGGATGGCGATTCTCTTGCCGACAAGATTCTATGGCAGCATTGTGGGTATCGCTGCACTCAAAAGGGGGCACTCTGGACATACCTGGGCGAAAATAAAACCGTTGGAAGAGTGGAGGAAGATGGAATCGAAGGTATGCGTCGGGAGTTCCTGGACCTCATGATGGAACAAGGGTAGTCGTGTCTCGAAGTGAGGTACAGCGATGACCTCTTTACCCCCAGGAAGCGAGACAGTGATATTATAGAATAACATGTCTTGTTCGTGGGGGCGGTGTTTGGGTCGGGGGGTCTATGGCCCGCACACCGCACATGAACTCACACGAGCCAGAACGCAGATCTGCAAACTACTTACGAAGATCCCGACGCCGTGACCATTGTCCCTACGGAGAAGTGTACACACGCTTGACTTCTCGAACAGATCGCTGTCCTTCTGGTGACCAACAATCACCTCGACCCCAATATCGTCGCGATCTGCAGCTTCGACGACTCGGAGAATTCCAAGTGCATGAACCGCCTTGGAAAGCAGGAAGATATCGTCCGCGTTGCTAGGCAGTGTGAGTTCTACTCGCTGCCAGACGTCAAATCGGGGAGGAGAATCCCATCCACTGGGGTCAAACTCGGCCCAATCAGCAGATTCAACACAGGCATCGATGCTCTCGCGAGGGTGAGTGGGGGAGACATCAAGATCGAAATCAGACATCTAGAAGGGGTCAGGAAGACTCTGAAGAACGATGCTGGGGTCAACTTACCCAATGGACATGATCGTGATCGTGAGAGCCAAACTTCCGTTGCCTACAGTGACGGAGGAGGTGACGACCTGTGAGCCACACAAAGAACGCAATAACCAGAAAATGGAATAGACGACGACAACGACGCCGAGGACGATTGAGCTGATCAGATTCGGGATCTGTTGGAGAGCGAGAAACGGCCTCTTCTGCCGCCTGATAACTGGGTGGCAGCACAGGAGGCGAAGGAGCAGCTTTCTCGTCAGTCGGGACGGCAAGGGCGTGAACGAAACTCATCAGGAACGGAAGGAGAATGGGAAATGGGAAGTGGAAATGCCAGGAGAGTATAAATTACAGCCAAGTGCTGCGGAAACGTCACCGTGGGGTTAGGGTGTGCTGCGCACCAGTTGCGCCCAGCGCACTGCGGACTGGCTCAGGGTCTGGACTGCGGTCAACGCTTCTATTTACAAGTACTGGTAAAGGTGTGCTTGCGAAGATTAGACGAGGTGGCTGCGCGCGCACCTGAGACAGGACAGTGGCTCATATCAGATATACACATTCGTCTCGTACCCGGCTCGTGTTCAAGTTTCCGCGGGGATCATGTACCCACGTGACCCATCCACCCCGTCTGATTATATAAGCTGACCCTTCGTCGTGGCGTGGCATTAGCCGCCATCATGATCTGTTCGGTGCGGGACTCACACTGTGACGAGCTCTTTATTTTCCTGAACTTCGGGAGCCTATCGAAGAATCTCAACACATACATGCAAGTTATTAATCTTGCCGCTATTCCATGGGACCGGGGACGTGATCTCAACCAAGATTTAGTGGGTACCGTCACTTACCGAGATGAATATTTTCGCAACATTTTTAAGCCATGCCGACGTATTACTTTGATGGCTACGGACGTGTGTGACTATGTATGGAATCTGTGTGGGATATCGATTCAACCACTGCGCTATCCCCATGCTTAGTTATGCACCAAATTACTGGTCTACAGCATGCAACTTTTTACCATCTCCCTGCCTCTTCGAATCACACGCCTCCGTTTCCATCAGGTCGTGGATCATACTTCTCTCATCTTTGCGCAGCAAATTGCCTTGTTGAGTCACCCGTCGGTGAAATGGGACCCATCGGATCACAAATCTACTTCGGTGTTCTAATCTCCCTTGCACTATACACGACGTAACTCATGCTAGATGGGAATCCAGTGACTATAAATACGATCCATATGCTGTCCGACCGAGAGTTCCGGTGGGGTACCTTCGGTGCAGGCGTGTCGTGAACTGCACTGGCAGGACGCCAACGCCCTGTGCTCTCCGTTCCACGATAATAGGGATGAAGATTAGTTGTTGAGTTAGAACTATCCTACAACATACGACCTTGACTATACTTCGGTGATAAGGCCCGGCGCAGATACTTATTTCCCATGGCTGTAACTCGGAGTGGCCCGGGCGTTACTTTTCCTCACGGCGTGCAACCCGTCATCCCCGTCATCATCCATATGATGTACTGTATAGCACTTGTGAGACACCATCCGAGAATAGCAATGTCATTCACTTGTCTGAGCATGGAATGAAATAGTGCCATGCCGTGGCCTCGAACTTTGCCGTGGCGCTGGTACACGTTTGTAAATGTCGACCGAAATCCGAATACGAATACGCAGAGAACAAAGAAACCTGCCTGCTGAAAATAGGATTATGCTCAGTTTATTGCTGATTAACACCCGGGAGTCCATCAAAAAATCACGTCAAGTATGTTGGCTCCTTGTTCGTTTGTCCCCTCCACCACGAGTCCAAATATAAAAGCTTCCAAACGGTGCCCAGAAATCAGCCCCGAGCACATACCCCTCCAAATAGGAGCACGATGTCATGTCTGGACCTGCCTCTAAGCTCCTGGGCACTCCTTTACACAAAGATGTGTCTTTCCGTCGCCTCTGCAGTGCTTCCTTCTGCCACAGATGAGGTTTCACCCTCACAAGAGCGCTTCAACATATTGGTTGAAGCACGTAGCAATTTCCAAATGCCCCGAGTTCCCAGGGCACCGTAGTAGAGCCAGTTGGATATCGGGCGGAAACGTGCAGCGCGTCAAACACTGGACAGCGCACTGTGACCGCCAGCGCCTCAGGGAAAATGTCAAGCGCGGACCCACAGAGGACACAAGGAAGGAAGCAAACCAAGGTTCCGTACCAAAGCCGGAGGTGAGTAAGTGATGTACTCGTCCAGACGTGCGTTAACTTTATTTAGAAGCCTTCTAGTGGCGCGCGCTCTGCGTATTTCGCCCCCTACTCGCTTTCCGAGGGCTCCCCACAGCGATAAAATGAAAGCCATCCTGAGTTTTGGGAATAGCCGACCATTAACCGAGAAGCCTGTCATGAGGATGGCGTAGGAAACTGGGGGCCAATACTGTGGAGGCCTTGCGCATCAAACTCGGTCATCCATCGATCCAGGGCCGGCTGCTGGCGTAGACTTAGAAACTCAATTCTTACGTGAGTTCCAAGATGTTTCGGGCAGTCCTGGATTAATACGGACTGAACTTGAGAGCTCGAAAGCTTTCATCAAGTTCAGTTTGTATTTATTTCTTGGCCGCGTCTGTTACGTCTGCTGCTCATTGCGGAGTTTTCGTGCTCTATCTTTTCGGGCTAGCATCGAATCTTTTTGAGTCCTAGATACGGTTATATTAGTGCTGACCTCTTATCTCATTTCCTCGTATTCTGCCAACTCGTGGAAGCGCGCCAGAAGCACCGAGTATGGTCGCTGCCATGGAAGTGTCTATTTGAGGTCCATTCTCTATTTTTGGGAAGGTACCCCTCCACTCAGAGTAGATTCACGTGCTAAGATCTGGCATTGATAGACTGACTGAGAAATTTACAGATGACGATGTGTGCGACCATTAATAACAACAATCATTCTTCCGGTTCGCGGAAGGGTTGGTCGTCGTTAGTGTCAAGGTCTGCCTCACCGGCCCAGAGCCGTCGTGTCAACACGTCCGCATCATCAAGGGCACGGAGGCGCAGGTCAACATCGTACCCGCCCTCCGGGTTTACCGGCGCGAGCGGATCCCACGGTATTTGGCGCCCCCGCCATCCGCCTCCAGCATGCACGTTGTTGAGATAAGCCCGCCACAAGGGGTCCAAGCCCAGCACCAAAGGGTCACCAACTATGATCAAAAGTGCCTTGGCACGAGTGACCGCAACTGTAGGACAACGGGCAGAAATGTGCGTGAGATACGTCTCATGGCCAAGGAGCGCAGCTCACCGTTGAAGCGGCGTGGGTTTGCCACGAACCCAAGTGTATACTTCAGGTCATAGTTGATATAGTCACGACTACTTCTGACAGTCGTGATGATGATGACCCGACGTTCCTGTGTACCCATATTTCAATGGCTGTAAAAAATCGGGCAGTGGATCGACGCACATCACCCTGAAACATTTCTACACTTCCAATCTTGGCCTCAGGGGCGATTTGCTTCAGTGCTATGCGAAGCTTAGAGCACTGGGCACGGTATGGCGCGATGACTCCGATATGCGCGGGCTCTATGAAATGGCTTAGAAAGTATGTTTGCACAGCAGGTCGAAACTTGCCGATTCGAGGAGTAGCGCGTCTGTCAGCTAGCAGCTGCTGCACGTATGCCTTGACCTGTAAAACTTCTTCAGGGTTAAAGAATGAAGGCGAAGACGCCTCCCGTGTATCGTGTCCTTCCACTGAACAGAATATAACAGGATACTTGCGCCGAATAAGTTCCAAGGTGAGGCATGAATTGATGGAGGAAGCATCTCCACAAGCCTGCAGCTCCCCGTCATAGAAGCGCTCATTAGGGTATTGAATAATGGTGGGGTGCGAGCGATAATTTCTCAAAAGCTTAACAATTCTAAAGACGAGTCAGATGCTAGCGACATGTCACGCGAGATGCTCACCTCGAGCTACCGTTATTTGGACAACGGTAGACATCACTCTCCATCAAGCGCTCCAGGTAGCTAATGCTAAGCCCAAGCTCGTTTGCAATGGCCGAGAAAACAATGGGGCGAAGCTGTTTTGGGTCACCCGAGAGGATAAGCTTGGTGGTCGCATCTGCCGAGTTCTTGATGACTACCATGACCTCGGGTTCCGTAGCTTGGCCCGCCTCGTCAACGAAGATGTGGGAGAAGTGACCACGCTCCACCCCGATGCCCATAGCAAATGCAGCGGAGACACAAGTGCTCACAATTACACGGAAAGTCTTAACGGTGGCGAGCGGTGGATGAGAAAAGAGGCCATCGGCGTTCGTGAAGGTGTACCGTAGTAGGTTCGGAGGAACTGTCTTCTTTTCGCGACTGGGTGCATAAAATCGGAAGAGCGTGTCTGGTTGAAGTAGTTCCGAAAGCCTCAGAGCAATGACATCGGCTGCGGAGTTGCTCGGTGCACACGCAAGTATGCGTGCACGAGGGCTACGACGCAATATTTGCTTCATAGCTTCCACAATGGTCACCGTCTTGCCGGTACCAGGCCTGCGTAGACGATTAGGGAAAAGACGACATCCAGTGACAGCTAGTCAATCTTACGGTCCGAATATGATGAATGGAGCAGAAGTTGATGGTAGGCTTAAGATACGCTCGATTGCCCATAATTGGCGAGGATTGTTTGCAATCTTTCGGTCGTACAGGGTGTCTGTATTTCCAGACAACGTCATCGTTGATTGAACAGCGTGAGTCGGTGGAGGGAACAGTAAATGAACGGCATGGTGAATAGCACGAAGTGCTTGATGTTGTCGTCTTAGAGTGACCCGGTTGAGCTGAAAGCGCACATCGAATCGTTGCTGCGTTGCATTCTTCGGAAATGACCGGTGGAAACCCAAAGCGACTTCCGCCTCGTGGACATAATGAACGTGACCTTCATACCACGTGTCGTGCGCAGCGCCGTTCATTTGTACAAGAACGGTATCGCCTGGAATCCCTAGCTGAGCAACCTAGCGTACCCTACTTTGTGATGGTATTTACCAATGATGACGCTTGGCCGTTTTTCTGCCAAGCCGGGGACTGGCAAACTGTAATAAATGGTTGGTTGATTAGGAAGACGGAAATCACATCACCGCCTCACTGGTAAAGTTTCCCATGCCTTGACAACGAAACGGACTCCATGTCGTATATTCCTAGTGCATTTCTAAGGATGCGGAATCATTCAGCAAGAGTGATGACTGAATCAAGTAATTGATATACTCCATAGCAATCTCTTCCAGCCAGAGTAACTTGCAGAATGTGTCAGCATGAGTTGAAAGACTTAGGGTCCTTGGTACGAGCGATCTGATTTCTGCCGGAACGATGTCGCCTCCAGTGGCGGTGTTGATAGGTGGTAATGATAAGATACGCCGATCGTGTGTAGGAATTTCATACCGGCGCAGTTTTGAGCGCCAAGCGATGGCAAGTAATCGTGGTGGTGGAATTCCGGAGACCCAACCACCTATCGCCTGCCTGTTGGTCCTCCGGCGCGGAACATAAGGAGCCGTTGGGCGTAGGAGCGCATAATCAGCCTCATCTCCGATAATTGCCTTGACTTTACGAACCACGGAGAACTGTTGATTGTTGGACACACGAGCAAATCTGATCTCCAGAATGTCTTCGTATCTGCCGATCTCGGTAACGCGCAAGCGTACAATGATCCAAATATCATGACCTCGCCTGAGGTGAGGATCACCTTCTATGCCACACGAGAAGCTGCGGGGAGAACAACTCGTCAAGTTGCGACTGATGCAAGGCAAAGGGTTACGCACGGGGTGTTTGCACCAACTGAAAGCGATGTCGAAGTCCATTGAGGGCCCAACACCATGAATTCGCTGGTCCCAGTCGTTACCTTGAGAACGAAATACTTTACGATCTCGGAAGCCCTTCGATGGTCGACGATCCCGAAGTCCAGCCCGGTCTCCTGTGTTGAAACGGAAACGCCATTCCTATCTCTGTGTGAAGATTGAAGGGCTGCTTCCGTTCTCAAGCTGGCCTTGCGGCAATGTGCTTTCCCTGCGACATGGCCAGCCCAGCCCCCTGCAGGTACTCGGCACTGGCAGATATCGCAGAACTCGGTCCCTGCCTGTGCAGACATGGCCACGTGTTATGTACCAATTGAGCCTTGGGAGTGTTCACGGTCGAGGAGAGGAGCGCGACGCAGGGTAAGATGGTGGTAAAATCAAGCTAGTGGTGATGATGGGAGACACTGGTAGGTGTGGGTGTCACAAAGGGGGTTGTGCAGGTCAGTCAGTCACCTCCTAACACATGATGTCCAAGTCCGTAGCGCCGCTACCTGTTACGGTAACACGAGTGCAGAAGAAATTCCCGCGGGGAAACGTGTTGGTGAGTCCAGCCTGTCATGGGCGGCAGACAGTATGTGGGTATAGATCGGTCGCAGTCTCGATCCCGTAAAGTGATATATGCAGACTATGCGATAAGTGACTGAGTTATGACGCCATCAGGTACTGTACAATAACTTATGCTCGTTCTCGTTCAACTCCATCTCCGGGCCAGTGTCCATCGCATCGATGCGCTTCAAACCACGTGACAGTTTCTTAGTCGGCACGTGAAAGCCCTCTCTGCCCCTGCCCCTTGCTCGATCTTCGACACTCCGAGTCGCCACAGCCTGCTTTCTAGCGCTGCATACGAGAATCTTGTTTCCACCGCCAGTACATCCTGCGACGACTATTTTCTCACTCTTGCACGAGAGTTGAATTTGTTCCGCTGCCGTAAGCAACCTACACTTGAACCGACGCAATCTTTCAAATTCTTCACCTGTACGTGTTGTACGGTAGGAGCTATTGTGTTTTCTTATTCGCCCTTGTTGCTTCGGGGGCTGTATGTCCCACTCACCAACCCGGTAGGAGTGGACACCGCCTTTCGCCCTCATAATCAAAACTACTTGCAGGCAATTGGATATACGTCCGTCCCCTAGTTATCCAAGGTGTAGCCGCCGGATGTTATCAACGAGCTGGTAAATCAAGGCCCCTGTGCTCCTTCGTCCTGGCCTCTTGGTCCAATGGATCGTCATAGGGGCTAGAGTGGTGGGGTGCTAGTATTCGAGTACGTCGCCTGTCAACTCGTCTAGCATCAAGCCTTGGATACTGGGAGAGGTGTCCCACTACAGGCGACGCCCCCATGACGGCAGGTAAGCAAATTGTTTGGCCTACAGAATAGTCCAACGCCCACTTACTTGATGGCTACTTGCATATGGATTCCGATTTCTTGCCTCCAAACAGTATTCATTTCTACCCAGGCAGTCAGAATTTTGTCCGTGTAATGCATCTGGTGCGCCTTTCAGCACTGGCCACAGATGCACCCCCCTTACATAACAACCCAAGACATAGGAGGCTGCCGCCGCGGCCATGATCGACAGTCGGATGCAACTTGATCATATTTGTCTAGTCCCCCTAAGAATGCTGTGCCAGTATACCAAACGTCAATAGATACTAGCATAAAATTCGCCTTGCTCGTGCCATATCTTCTATCTAGCGACAGAATTTGAGTGAGAGTCTGCCAGTTATTCCTCGAGGCTCATTGCCAATGTTTCATTGTTGCCTGTCATCGAGTTGGGTAGAACTTTTATACAAATGCCTATAACGTGCAGAAATAGCGTAGCGAACGGTTAGACGGCTGGACCCAACCACCAGCACAGATAGGGGCCATCTCAAGTCATAACGACATCCTCGTCCACTAGGATCTGGGGATTTGGAGGTATATCCTCAATATCGCTGAAGTTGGCGTGCGCGCCTGCGTCAAGATGTGCCCATAACTCGGCCTCTTCTGCTTGGGCGGCGAGCTCCGCAATTTCCTCTTCGTCGAATTCAGAAAGAGGGTCTTGTTCATCAGCCACGGGTGGCACAATGCCGGCTATATACGTTTAGCTGCGGGGAAGCCCCTACTTGGATCGTCGCGAGTCGCCGTACCTTGTAGAATACGCTCCCACTCGGCAGCTTCCTCCATGTCGGGATCAAGTGACGAGCCCACCTCGTTTTGGAACGAGAGACGGTAGGAGTATTGCTGCTTGTGACTCGCACTGGCAATTATCCTACGAAACAGCTAGACGGGTACTTGACTCAGAGTAGCCTTGCAGAAGATCAAGGTGATGGTACGTACCTCATCATTGAGTACGACGTCTTCATCGTTCTCCTCATCGCTCTCCATGTTCATATCTTCACCATCACTACTCAACCCGTTTTTTCTCCGCTCTCTCTCAACCCGTTTTGTACGTGCTTGCTGTGCCCGACGGGCGCAGCGCTCCCTCAACCGGTCGCGGAGAAGGGCGCTGCGGGGATTTTCCGCGTCCCCAGGAGCAGACACTGGGGCAACGAGGCGGACGCCGAAATCGAATCCGTTTGCCGTTTCATTTCGTGGACGAGAAGAATACGCGCTTGAGACGCGACATGTAGGCGTAGTAGTTGATTTGTATTGCGCGAGACGACGCGACTGAAGCTTCGCAGCAGCTGATGTGGATGGTGAGGGTGAGAACGACCCTGAGAGGGGGGAGGATGTATGTGGACGGTAAGGGGATGAAGAGGAGGGGGTACGAGGATCCTGATTTACAGAGGGACTGTAAGAGGAGGGCATCACCAGTGACGGTCCGGGTCCGCGTCGCGTCGCGATCTAGTTTATGTATCACGGGGTTTAAGCGCGATGTTGAGCACTAGCTTAGCTGGACATTGACGCATTCTGTGATCGGAACGACAACGCTTGCACTTAAGGACGAACGCCCATAGATGACATTGCCAGTGGTTTTTTTTTTCGTTTGTTAAAAGAGCCAGACATGTTGGAATACGGTAGGGGAAGAGAAACAAGGCAAGGATACCTCAGTTAGGGCTCCGCAGCGTACGTATACGAATACGTGCGTAAAATTAAGGTGCAAATACGAAAACGATCGTATAGATACGTGATGGATACGGGTTGACTCGTATACGGGACAGGCGTATACGTGCTTATCTCGCAATTTACGCATACTCCGAGTTGTAAATATCTACCAGAACTATAGTCTATATAAAAGTTGTTTGTGCCAGAGCCTCCTCTCGACAACGTGCACGACGAGCAAGCAGTAATTTATGCTTCAAAATCATGACCTTTTGAATGGTTTCTGGCTTCAAGCTGGCTCGTCGAAGGGATATTGTGTCCCATCCCCCTAAGACATGGAATTGAATCGTGAGAATGTCTCGTGCAAGCCTAGAAACATTGGGATACATGAGTTGGTGATCACGCCACCAGTGAAAGGGATGTGGTGTTTGTTGTCCAAAGCCTATTGGACAATGGGAAGCTGTTCCTCAATTGTAGCAGTAGCGTCCCTTGCAGTGTCACGCTGGGCCGTTCGTAATATGCTTCGCATGAAATGATACGCCACCTAGAAGAGCCGTTGATATGGATGACTCGGATAACTTTTCAATAATAACAGCTGTTGGACGTACTTCATCATTGTCTATTTGAGCATCTTGGTTACTGTCATCAGTACTATCACCTCCGGGGTAGCTGTACTCAGATTCATTATCATTGATGCTGGCAGAGCCGGCAACAAGCACATGGTTGTCCTGAAATGATTGATATGAAGCAGTATTGGTAGGCCCAGCAACAGGAAAGCCTATGTTTGACATGACACTATGAGTAGAGTATTGAGGTGCAAGTGGTGTTGGCACATGTGGCATGCAATTCCGGGTCGTGTTTCAAGACTGACCGTGACAGCGGCACCGTCACGGTGACTGCCAGCATCCCGTTAGTGTCGATCGCGACACGGCATTTGAGACAGCCTTGCAGTTATGATCATATATGTGGTTTGGACAAATGGGCTGGTGGTATTTAGTTCAGAGCACAAGTAGGATGATGACACTCAGAAGGAATAAGAGTGGTCACTGCAGTGGGAAGTCTGGGACATGCGTACTATGCGTATGATACGTTAAATTTAAGGGCCAATACGATCTGATCCGTTTCGTAAACGTATCTTAATCGGATCTAGCCGACCATTTACGAATACGTGCGTTTCCGTATACGTAAGCTCGTATTTTCGTAATTAAGTTACGTTGCGGAGCCCTAACCTCAGTCACGGGTACAGAGTGGGCCTCTCCGAGACATAGTCCATTATGTACGGGTCCCTCTGGCGTGTATTTCTTGCTTATAACATTCATTCAGTAGCCATTGCGATCACTTTAGTGTACATGTACTATGTCGTCAGAATCCAGATTGCGAGAGATCCGAGCATGTGCATTTAGCGAATTCCGCTATTGCGCACGTAATAGTACTGGACCCTATAGCTACACCGCACGTTGCACCATTTATCGCTTCACAAACCAAAGCGAGAGGGGGAATGATGGCCCCAAATGCGCAAAGACCTGCCCCTACTGCACGGCCAATGACGACGTAAGGATCGAAGGAGCACCAGTCGCAAGACATTGCGCAGATTGTACGCATTGGGGGATCTTTAGGAGGCGTGATTGAGTACATTTGTAACGCCCAAGTACCTCCACACTTTTCCGATGGGTGTTTGGCACACGGAGTGTCACAGGTGGCGACATCGATAGAAAGCGGTAGGCGCGAACCACAGAAGCATTGATCCCCATACTCGACTTCATAGTACTTGTACCCCAATCCGCTGCAAAATCGGCCGCAGGATTCGGATTCCAGCGGTTTTGAGATAGGAGTTGGGAAAGTCGTGTCCATAAATCTACTCTTAATCCATTGAGAAGCCTGTTCAATGAATCATCGAAACAACCAATGAAATTGATGTCAGTCAAGGCAAGCTGTGATGCAAAAAGTACCATAGCGGATCGAAGGGCATTCGAGCGGTTGAATATGACTTTTCCAGACTATACATCAAGCTGGAGTGATCTATTGCGTTGACAAGGGTTATATGAGATATGGACCTGCCATTAAAAGGAAGGACATCAGGGCCATGTGGAAATGATCAGTGACGAAGGTGACAAATGGCTAGATTCAATATCATTTGTGAATGAGAAGGCTCAGCGATAAAGTTGGAGAGGCTACAGAAGAGCTGAGAACGTTAGGCAGAGATGCAAATGAGTAGCACTAACTTCAAGGTATGGAGGTGATGAAGGAAATGATTTTTTGCAGCGCAAAGACTCGCCAAGCCCGCTTATTCTGCACCTGACTGTAGAGCTAGAGTAAACTTCGACAGCGTTATCCATGACGGTACTAGCATACCATCCGGCCCTCCACACCTATGGGCGTGCCTGCAGTCGGTCATTCCAAAAGATGTATGGGTCACCACAGGGGAGCCGTAAAAAGAGCGGAATAGGCGGAGGTCTTTTCTTCGAGCTGGCGAGAGCACTAAGGTAGGAGTGGCGGAGGCGCAAGGTGCGTGGTGAAGCGTCATCGTGTTACCGAGTGTCACCAAGATTCCCACGCTCTGAGAGAAGTTGCTATTCACGGTAGTACTTCCCTTTTTGGTATAATTGAGTGCAGTACACGTAACAGCGTGAGACTTCCGAGTCGAGTTTCTGCCCAAGTGTTGCGCTGCACAACGTTCTCATCAATGCAAACACCATATACGCGGCGCAAACTGACCATAGAGCGCTCGAATGATAGGAACACCCCCGACTGACCCATTGCAATAACCTGCTACCATATTAATTTTGCACCCCCTTCACTCGGCCTGCGAGTTCGAGTCCGACGGACCATGCCACTTCGTTCTAATGCGCAGATTAGCGAAATATTGGGTCAACGCACTGGAGGTTCTACACGCCTCGTATCCTCGATGGGAGAGAAGTTAAATCTACTGTGTTTCACTGTTTCGTATTCGTAATGTCTGGTACTGTACTGATGGCTTTGGTATCTGCTGAGGTAACCCTGCGCCCTTGTCGTGACGTGTGGCTGATACCTGTTCCCAGTCTCGGCTGCCGTGGTGACTTTGCCACAGAACGGACCTACCAAAAGCGATGGTTGCGCGCGCCAAAGTTTCGTGATTTGATTCACCCCTTAGGAAGCATCAGAAAGTTTGATGCACAAAGGGCCATCATTTCCAAAGCCAGGAAAATTGTGTCCGTGGCGGAGGTGGTCGGTGCGGGAGAGCACCGAGCTTCAATGTGCACAGGTGCCCGCAATGTGTCGCCTAGCCGAATTCTGCTTGCCCACCGTTCCCTGATCGCTTGGCAGACAGCAGCGAACTCCGCTCGTTGACGAACCCCGGGCTCTTAAGGTTCCCCCCTAATATGGTGGGCTCAGCCTCATAGTGTCCGGAAGCTGTGGCCGTCTCGATGAAGATTTCCTTTGACATAGATGCAGAATTTGGGGCAGACCCTTAACGTATCAATAAGGGCAGGAGGCAACCGATCGTGTCTACTATAAAAATCGCCATTCCAGCGAGACACCTCCCTCCCTCCCCCTTCTTCCGATTTCTCTTTGCTCATGAGCCAACCATGGTGCCACATGCGACGGTATGTATAGCATGTCAGTCGGTGTCGCTGTTTCTATCTCACGTGACACTACCGTGACCCAGATTCACGATATACAGCATAGACAGCATCTCTGCTATCCCTGCTTACAGTTCGTTTCGTTCTCGCGCTGAGGAAATCGTTCTGATTTTCGACACAGCCATCCTATATTATGATTACGTTCTCACCTTTCCTGCGGAGGTCGATCGCTTCTGGCGCCCCAGATCACATACCTGGGCTTCAACAGTGTTCCTAACCCTCCGCTATGTAGCTTTGCTGGGCCATGTTCCGCTTTTTTTCCGCGTTTTTGAGGACCCATGCGCGACCTCGGTAGGTCTGATTTGCTTACTCTCGGATTATCTCTCATTAGCCCATTTATTCTAAGTCCACGTAAGTCTGCATATTTGAACCCCTCGCCCACGGGCTACCAGCTAATCGTTACAGAGGAACATCTATTTTCACCTATCATGGCATACTGATGTTACTCCTTCACTTCATGACGGCAGGTGTGTTTTGCTACGCCAGGCTCGAATATAACCTCACGCACCCATGATTTCCAGTACTCCTTGTAATGAGGGTGTACGCTCTGTATTTTCGCAACAAGTGGGTCTTGCGTTTTGTGGCCCTTGAGGTCGCAGCCGCATTGGCTGTCGGAATTGTACGTGCTTCTTCAATGACCACCACGCTTGCATTCCATTCTTGGTAGTGGGCTTTCACTAGGATGGTATTCACCAAATCGATCGGCACATTCACGCGGGAACGGTGAGTCCCACTGACCTTTAGAACTTTCGATTTACCTTTGATGACGTTCGAAATCGGTGCTATCAGTACTCACCGTAAGTGCAGATTCCATGACTTTGTAGGATCCGTCAATGAGTTCTTGGACCAGTGGAAGCGGTGGCTTTCTCTGGCCTCCTTGTCGTGGACTTCACCGTCTTTGTCCTTTTTATGGGCCGTTCGATAAAACTATGGACACGCAAAGAGCCGTTTCTACACCGCCTTTTTATCGATGGTACGTGTACGACACATACATTCCACTCAGCGAACCGATACTACAAGCTCATTAGGTTTTCTGTATTATGGGTATGCGGAAACCCTACTGGGGAGAGCGATGGGCTGACCTCTCTGTCAGTATAATATGGAACCTTAACCTTGTTAATATTCTTGTCCTACTGGTGTGTCAGGTTCTGCTCGTTATGTGTTCCGTCAGAGTGAAACCGCCTTGCTTTTCTTCAAATTCCAGTTCATAAACGTAAGCTCATGCTTAAAACACATTGGCCCCTCGTTCCGATGGTGTCCTAATGAACATATCAGCCTATTATAGATTTATCCACTCCATCCTTCACAAATATGTATGGCCGCAGAGCCACCGTTTATCCTCTGACACTGACAATCACCGTATAGACTGTCGGTAGTAATGGTCTCACGGCTCATGATCAACTTGCGCGATCCAACACTGTGCAAGTCGACCGATTACGAGGAGACCGACGCTACGACGCGCGCCGGATGCGTCTCCACCCTCGTGCCAGAAGGTGTCGTCTGGACCATGCCTCCGATTCAAGCGAGTCGAGGTAGTTGCTGTAGTTCGCTGCCTTGATTCCATCTGCGTCATGCCGATATTGCCTTTAGGTATTGAATTCGATCCCCCAGGAAGGCAGTGAGAGAACATTGGGGAGTCGACCCCTTCCAGAAACTGGTCTTCCCAACGGCGGGTGCCAGACGAAGAACGAAAAAAAATGTTGGAAATTTATTCAGGGTGCCTAGACGTACGAATACATCATACATATGATTGTTAAGATATACCCCAAACGGCTTGCAATGGATGTTGCATCACCATCACGATGGTGTCACGACGACATCGTGATTTAATGATTATGGGCTTGGGAATCCCACTGAGGAATCTTGGTTTGCGTAGTGTTGGCCTCCAGCCTGGACGACTAGGGCGGTTCACGTCACCAATCGCTGGGGCCAGTAAGGCGTGTAGTGATCTTGAGACCCAAATCTCGACTCGAGCCAGCATAATTCAAAGTAGAAAGACGTTTGGGGTTAGACATACAGGATCAGGTCGGAGGCTGGCACAAGCGCTGAGAATTGGAAACACGCGGGCGCTCCTCGGACGATGGTCGTGTAGAACAGCCACTTGGCAGTGGCACAACGTAGCGTAACTTAGGGAACGCACTCCCTGTAAGGAGAGCATAGGTACAAATGTACTGTATGGCACCTCGAACACCACATGATAGCACGCCTGCCATTGAAAAGATAGCACCCCGGCCGTCAGCTCAACTGCCAGTGAAGTATCCTCCTAAATCCGTCGTCCGTCCAAATGGGTGCTCCGGTATTAGGTAGGTTTTGATCAGTAAGAGAGTCATTTACCGCTTACGGCTTGCGACATCGACGTAGAAACAGACCTTTGCAGGAACTGGTGACTAGTTCGTTAACCGCATTAACGACAAACAGTTCTCGCTGTCTTGGTATTATGATCGTTTCATCTTTCACACTTGAGACACGCCAAGACCTCTCTTAAGTACACACGCACCCCCAGCATCCATACAGGATCCACCAAGGGAGGGGAAAAGGTCATAAACTGTACCCATCAACTTGAACACCATCATGCAATTAACGGAGCCCACGATGCAAAAGGGGTGGAGTGCGAGTTAGAGCAGATCGTTCGAATATCCAATTTCAGACCCATCAGTAACATTTAGGTTCTGCAGGGCGCCATGCTACACCTCTAGTCGGAGGTGTGCCAGTGGCAGGCGCCACCGTGACAGGCATAGGGTTGCGAGCTGGCTACACGTACTGTACCTTCCGCTTGGCTGGGGCCATGAGGCACGTATAACAGAGTAGATCCCAAGTGCCTTGATTGGGGCGTCTTATCAGACACCATGGTCAATCTAGCGACGATAGTCCTAAGTATTGGTATTGCGCTCAGGTCGACACGAGTGCGTGGTGAAGATAATCAGAGGGACCAGCGTTATGTTATGGAGCGGAGTGGCAGCCGACGAACAAAGTCTGTGCGTACTACTCTCAGGCTATAGCGTCGCGTACTTTACTTGAGGCCTCTCCAGTCCAGACCACGGTTGCCAGTGTCACGGTGCGGTGATATCCGTTGACTTGACGCGCTACAGCACTGGCAATCGTACACACACATACACACGCACATACACACCGAAACAGTCTGCAATTGAGGCCGAGGCCGTGATCGCTTTCAGTTCGGGGCTCAGCCGGAGCAGAGGTCATCGTGTCTGACGTGAGACTTGAGTCCTCGTCGCGTATCTGTTGACGTAGCGCCTACAAGCCGCTTGATACCTCCGTATTGGAGAGTCACTTAACCCCCACAAAAGTGCTTGTGTCTGTGTCAGGCCCATCGCCCCGCTGAGGTCCTGCCGCCTACCCAGATACAAATTGCATAATTATGCAAGCCTGTAGCAGCACAGTTGAGTACAGCTCGTAGTAATGTCACTTTTTTGGTTTTGCTTGCGCAACTGGCACGAGCCCTGATCATTGGCAATCCCGAGCACCGCGCTGGTATACCGTATACGTCCCCGCTGCAACACGACCCCCGCATCCCAGTCTAAATCGGATACAGCTTCTTGTCTGTGCCTGTATCACTGAATTGTAAGGTTCCCCACTTCTTTGTCAACCGTTGGAATCATGCATGGGGCGTGCTCTCGCCACACCACTCCTGGCCACCAACATACCTTAGCGTGCCCATGATCACGATGCGTCTGCTTCGGGACTACTTCGAGCCAGTAAGGAGCGATAACCTTGGGAGTTCTCGGAGGTTCCCAGCCCGCGCATTGCGATCGGTTCGAATTTCACGAGCTCGTTATCGGCTCCATGGCTTTTGGGATTATGACACTACACCAGACTCAATGCTCCTCAACGCGGAACCGTTTATACGTTTATTCAGGCATACTTGTACCATGTTACTGGATTGTATCCGTGTACGAATGGTGACCGCAAAACCTGATCGAGGAACCCCTTGAACAGCGAAGGGCTGACCAGTAATTGTTTCTTTTTCACCCTGCTGTCCTGGAAGGGAAGGGGATGTCATGCACTATAGTGACTATACTAATACTAATAATTTGCATAATGCAATGCAGCTACCCAGGCAATCCTATCATGAGTCCTCGATGAGATCGATAATCCAACTTCTCTACGACCAATTGAATTCCTTCAAAACCTTCTCCGTCGTTTCCCATAACTCCTTCGCCAAATCCTCCCTCTTTGCATCCTCACTAGCCTCCTCAATAATACCATATGGCACTAGATAACTTCCTTTATACTTCTCACGCTCCTCCAAAACTTGACGTGAGCCAGCGGCCCACGCAGGTGTGTATCCGCCGTCGTGCGGGGATATAAAGAAGAGCGAGAAGCCCCAATTGATGAGCCTTCCAAAGAGCAGGGATGTAAAAAGTTTGACGTTTCCCTCTGTTGGGACAACAGAATGGTTATCCACGTTCGCCACTTCTCAAGATCGAAAAGGGAGCGCACCTGACATGACATTACCTGGGTGCACAGACATTGCTGTAATGCGAGTTTTCTCTGCATCGAACCGGCGCTGCAACTCCTTCGTCCAGAGCACGTTGGCAAGTTTTGTATACGCTGCGCAGCATCATTTCTATCTCAGCGGCCTGCTGAGGCAGGTTGGAAGAGAAGGTCTCTTACCATAAACGTTGAGCTTCGGCTTGTACGTACTCGAGAAGTCGTTGTTGAACGCTTCCAAGCTATCATACCGCGGGTTCGGCACCCACCTGTGCGCGAGCGAAGACACCTGTTTCCGCGAATTGAGACAATCCGGGACTCGTATGCGCTGGACATACGTTAACAATTCGTACATCCGATCCGGGCGACGATGCAGTCTTCTCCATCACCGGCAGAAGCGTCTTTGTGAATAAGAAGGGACTGATGTGACTGTGTCACGGGTGAGTTTGCACACATACGGGCGCGTTGGGTAGGATAGAAGGTGCAGGCATACTTTATGACCATACTGTCGGAAATATCATCAGCTGTTCTTCCATACGGGCCCAAAATTCTATCCCAAATCGCTTTATTAACATGAGATGTATTTAAAAACTCTGGACTGGACGCACTTGGCAGCATTGTTCACTGTAGCACAGACAACACCGCCCAGAAGGGAGAAAAAAAAAGAAATTAGTCCATCCCACAATTCCAAAGCATTGGAACGCACCAAGTATATCCAAACGGTCTTCCCTCTCGATAAACCACTCTGCGGCCGCCTTCGCCTTATGTGGATCCGTCAGGTCAATCGGGAGCCAGACGAGTTCACCAGGGTGCTCTCCCATCCCTTCATGTTCCATCCGCGCAATCGCACTCTCGGCCTTTTCCTCGCTCCTTGCGGCAAGGTACACCTTCGCACCGCGTCTTACGAGATGGAGTGCAATGTACAGGCCAATACCTGAGCTTTACCCCCAGATAGGTTCATGGTCAACAGCTGCGCAAGCCAACGCAGCGCAAAAAATAGCGCGCCAGTCTTGGGTATGACGCACTTTGCACCGGTGACAATAGCCACACGACCGTGCAAGTCAAGCAGGTCTCGCTCTGGGGAGATATTTGATGAAGCGTTGCCCATGGCTGTAATAGCCTACTACTACGAGTGGCTGAAAGGGTCAGGAAGGTCGTATCGCATCACCCACGAGGCGGTAGCGGGAAGCTTTATGGTGCGGAATGGGTGCGGAAATTACTCGGGTCCGGGTTATATCGAGACCGACCCGAAGAGTTATATATTCCCGAACCGAACGTGACTTGCAGTGCGTGCATCTCCATCCAGTCATTAGCAATCCTGCATAAAACCTTTTTGGACTTGTGAGAGCTCGTATGACCACCAGTCCTAAAGTGTCAATAGGCACCCAGTTATTATTTTTAACTGGAAAGTGGGTTGGACGTGACTAAGAGGGCGTCCGGGAACGAGTTTGCTGAACGCGGCATTGGTGCCGGATGCACTCTAACTTATTATCTGACGACTCAGACAGATGTCGAAATTTTCGACTTTCCAGTGTCTAACCGCTTTTACAGAGTGACGAGTACAGAGACTCGGACCATGGCTTATAGTTGTAAACAAGGCGACGCAATACAGGAGAAGGTAAAAACTACGGGTCGACGACAACAGACAGGATTTGGGTTGTCTAAATGACGTGTGTATGGGAATGGAAAGAACGATTGTATGATGAACGGTGCTGATAGAATCCGTAAAGAGTATGTGAATGACGACTGACGACTACAGCGAGGCATTTGCCGGCGACGAAGAACAGTGTACAACTAAACAATTACAGCAATTGCAGGGCTTTGAGCGTGCAAGCTAGACCGTGCGTTGAATATCAATGTGACATGGCACAAGGCAATGTGCATGTCGATGAAAACCAAAGACGAGGGCCGACCAAACAGCGGACAGCTCCAGACGTTTCATCCGCTTCCAGAGCGGATCTTTGTACCAATGTCAAACGAGGTCACGTCGTGACCCATCGCCGCATCGGTCTTGTCGCCTCCGTGTTCTTCTCCGTTGTATGCACCGAAGCTGTCACCAGGATGGGGAAACGATCCGAAGAAGGGAGTAGAGGGGCTTAGTGTGGATGGTGTACGTGAGGACGCGGATGACGACGAGTTATATGTGAGCGCTGGAGAGGGTATGAGGAACGGCGAGTCGGCAACTGGATTATGAGGATGCATCAGCTTGACGTCAGAAGGAATTGTATCTATTTCGCGATTGATAGGTTGTTCGCCCGGAGCACCACCAATGTTGAGCTTCCCTATATGACCCCGATCCCCATTTCCAGCGCCAGATGGAAGAGTGGGAGAAAGGATACCGTTCAACCGCAAGCTGACAGCTCCTGTGTTGTGAGCGGCGTTCGAACCACCCACCGTGAAATGTGGAGGTAATGTTGTCGAACGCATATGAGCCGCAAGATTCTGCTGTTCCTCGCGCTGAGTCGACACTCGCCGATCAGCGCCATCAGAGACCAAATCAAGTGAATTGGAGGGGTGAACGGTGCAGTCTTTATCGCCGATGATATTTGGGTTGTTATTCTTCAGGCCACCATCTTTGGATGTGAGACCAAGAGCCCTAGAATTGATTGCATTGGCGCTGCCGTGCTGCTGCCGTTGAGAAGACGGGAACGGTAGGCATTGAGGTTGTTGAGAACTGTGTGAAGTGTGTAACGTGCTGGCATGATAGTCGTCGGTCATCTCAGAAGGCAACAAATCGATTGACAGACGGGAGGAGAGCACAGAATTATACGCGTGGGGCTGATTAAGGCGAGGCGCCGATCCACGAGGAACAAATTCTTTGGCAGGGTGCGCAGATCGAAGGCTAAGATTGTTCAAAGACCGCGGAAGCTCCTCACTTTGATCGGAATGAAGAGACTGTGACGGGATGGGACCTCCTGGCAGTGAATTATTACTCTGAGGTCCATAGAATGCTCGCTGATGTGCATCGATCTCTGCTTGCAGGCGTGCCTGCAGAACGAGCTGTTGCTCGAGGGGCGTGAAACCATTGGCACCAGCGGTACGAGAAAGCGCGGAAAGATCGATGTCGCTTCCCAGAGAAACAGGAAGCCCACCAGGAGTCTGCGAATCATTGCATCCATGAAGACGAGCAGGTAAGGAATGCGAGGTTATCAAAAGGTTGTTTTCAGGTTCCGAATGCCCCTGTAACATAATGGGGTGAGGAGGAAGCCGGCTGTGTTGATGATAATGTATGCCAGGAAAGTCATGGACATCGGTTTGGGACTGAGCGGACAGGAGACGACGCTGATCCGAGAGGTTATTGGAATGCTGCGGCGCACGGAGGCGACCTTGCATTTGCTGTCCACGCAAATTGAGCAGAGCGGCCTGTGCCATCGTAAGGCGGGCAGGTGAAGAGTCGTCCTCGTCCCCGCGGCCCGATCGTTCGGAGCGCTAGAGATATGTATATATCGAGCGGCAGCGAAAGCAGAACATAAACACGTACACGCAGCTCTCGTTGCTCAGCAGAGTCTGCAAAGCGTACCGAAATTCGGCTTCCAGGGTCATTCCACCCTCTGACCATACGCCCATGAAGACGCTTGATAATCTCGTCACACGCAGCGCGTGTCTCTAGCCTAGCACAATGTCAAACAGCAGGTTACCCTGAACAGGCGACCGACGAACCTAACAAAAGCGATAGTCCTAGGGGGATGACTCAGCCTTGTCTGGAAGAATCGGCTACTCTTGATCGCATAAGGGGCGACTAAAGTAGCCATGGTCTAAGTTTGTCAAGGGAAACACGGCTCAATAATAATGATATGATCAGAGATCATAGACACACACAGGTTCGTCAATTCTCAAGGGAAGCCCTTCAATGTACAGGTTTGTGCTCGTCTCATCCTTGAGTCGCTCCATTCGTGCCTTGAAGGTGCTTGAATCACCATCTATTCCTGACGATGATGGAGACTGGGGAGGCTGTGTTCCAGAAGGTGTAAGGGATGCATAGCGAGTGCCTGGGATAGGGTGAAAGTTCTAAATCGCAGTATGGTTGAGAGGACCCGAGACGCAACACAGGGAGAAATTACCTGCCTTGCAGAAAGACGGGTGGAGGTTTCTATAACGCCGAAGGGCCTCAATACACTTCTCGGCACTCCCAATCGTTTCAAATCTAATGAAGGAAACATGAGGCGAATTATTCAAGCGTGTGCGGTTGACTACACGCACAGAACAAAACCATACCCGCTAATCAAAGGATTCCTTTAATAAGTGTACTAGTTGGGGGTCATGATACACGTACGAGGGCCGATCGCTGACGTGGCGGGTGAATGTCCTTACACTAATGACACCGCCGAAGTCCTTTGTAAGTGCATAAAGTTGTTCTTCCGGAAAATTGGGGGGAAGGCCGTTAATGTAAACGTTAGGAATGCGCGATTCGCTAGGCTCTGCTTTAGTCACAGCGGATACGCAGGGAGGTTCAGGATCAACTTGAACCCTGGGAACTGAATGGGATAGAGTGGCTGGTGGCGTCGGTGGCGCGACAGCCTCTGGAGGCCTGGCCACTGGAGAACTGGACGATATGGGTTGTGTAGCTGTAGAAGTCACGCCAGAAGGTCTAGGAGGCGAAATGGGAGGCTGAGGGGGGCTAGAAGAAGGGAGAGAGCGGGGAGATGAACGCGGATGAGAGACAGGGATAGAAGGATGCGAGCCAGATGTAGGGGTTGAGGGTGTTGGAGGCTCCATAGTAGGCATAGCTAGACTAAGGTTGATCTATGCGTCCTAGAAGGATGTAGCGCGCGAGTTTGGGTGGAGAAGAATATTGGAGAATGTGAAGAGAATAGGAGTATATGCTGCAGATGTGGGCAGAAGCAAATGGAGAGAAGAGAGAGGGGGAATAAAAGAATGGGAGACCCATTAGTACTTATAACGGGGGCGAAGAGCGACGATGAATCGATGAACGGTTACATTACACGGTCCGCGGACGTCGAAACATGTGTTATCAAGAAGACTCGTTTTGGTATACTTGATCCACTTCTGGCATACTCACCCTTCAACAGAAGCACGTTGCACGTCAAATAACTGCATCAAGAAAGGCTAAATCCTTACCACCCCGGTCTTTTATGCATAAAGGAAGCACCCTGGCTTTGATCGTCTGCCTCCTACGCGGACGTTAAAGCTAGCTGATCGGTTCTTTGAGGATCGGGACCCCATCCTTTGTCTCCGGGGTTCTCACCAGTTCAAGTTGTGAGTAGAGTAGTTGTGAAGGCCAGTCCGGGTAATCCTCTCCGAGTCGTTCGGAAAGGACCCGACGTTGCACATGTTAATGCCGAGTCGACAAACGGGGACATCCTTCGTTCCAAGTTTGACACGACTTGGTTGACAGTCTGCGAGTCATATGCCAGATCGCACCTTCTATGAGTCCGAATTGGAACGAGAAGAAAAAATACAGGCACGTGAATGAACTTGATTACGACACGAATATAAATGGCAAGATATTGCTTGGGCCTTTCAGGAATGTTTTTTTGTAGGTCCATATTGATATGTACCGCTTCCGCTGTTGGTCCATGTTATTACTTACTTTTATTAGATCCTCCTCAGCAGTAGGTCTTCGTGGGCCTCCCATTGTTCCTTTCAACGAGCACGCCACTGACACTGCTCTTCGCGATAAGACGCCGGGACCGATTTAAAGCCATGAGTTGGTCGTTCTGGAACTCCCCTACCACAGCACACTCGTTTTTTTGCATTTCTCTACCCTCCTTTATACATTTCTAACAAATCCTTCCTTACCACTTTACTGCGCGATGCGTTCGGTTCGCGACCTTCTCGGCGGCGCACGCTTCCCCACCTCCATCGCCTCCGACCAAGAGGCTCAGCGTCAGCGTGCTTCCCGTGCAGAGCCTCGAATCACCATCTATCTTCCTCAGCCCCCTCCCCTTCGAACTTGTGCCCGGGGCACAATTTCTTCCCTTCCTTTTGATTCGACACCCACCCGCTCAGCCCTTAATGCTTATTTTAGCGTGCCCTCGCCGACTCTTTCCCGTGGGACATATTACTCACGCCATGATATGCCCCCCCACCTAGCACACTTCCTGATCACCCACCTGCTTACGAGTATCCCCCCCGGTACCCTTCACTAGTCAGGACGATGAGGTGGATCTTCCGTCCTATTCTGAGTATATCGGTCCCTGCGATGACGGCAAACCCTTTCTTCTTGCGAAGTTTTTGTTCAAGTATGGATTCCGTAAGTCTTTTCCCTCTGCTGCATGGGGTATGAGTTTAATTCCTTGTTACCCACAGTTTGTCCTCCGCTCTGGTTTGTTTCAGTGGCTATCTTGCTCATTCCCCTCACCCCGCCGCCCGACTGGGAGCCTCACAGGTCTGAGGCTGAGCGTGCCGCACTCGTACACCGTATCCGCGCTACTGAGATAATGTGGGCACGCTGCAGCCTCGGTGCGGCAGCCATCGTCTCGTGTCTCATTTCTCTCATAGTTGTGACCGTCCTGGCTGCCAAGCACGTCTGACAGGTACCCGAATGATTCATGGCTGTGACCTCAAGTCAATATACCCTTACACTCGCAAGCTTCCCTCATAAACATTTTGTTCTGTACTTCACATGCACGTTCCCTTCTTCGCTCGTTACTCACACCACGAAAGTTTAACGTTTAATAATGGCACGCCCCACAACGTATCAATATAACTGCAATGCTGTAAACTAGTTTGCTAGCAGACTAACTTGTGACAATCAATTTATCATAGGTTTACCCGTTGGCGACTTGAGCATTCGCGAGACCACGACAAAGATGAATTTCAATTAGCCATCAACAGCGCTCCGAAGCCAAATTCTTGACAGTTCCACCAAACGTCACATCCTGCGTTAATCGCTGGAGGGTCGCTTGACCGTAACTTAGTAGGGTTACGTATTAACGTTAACTTATTTCCCATACTATCAACTCGACGGATATGGAGCTCCTGCAATGCAACTGTGGCGGACTTTCCGTCGACTCGGATGATCTTGCCTGTCTGTCTGCCACTAACTAATTGGTCGGGTGCAGGTCCTAATTGTATTCATGCCAATGATCGCCCTTATGTAGCACTCGCGCCGTAGTGTACTGTACATAGAGGGAGAATAAACCAAAGCGAACGCCCCCAACTAACTTCGAGTTCTCTGAGAAGCCTTGACCCTTCTCACACACCCTTATAGTGCCGTACAGCTATCACATCACCATGGCACGGTCGCCCTCGAAGTTTTTCACGGTGCCGCCCGCACCCTCACTGGCACTTGCGGGCGCCAAAAGTCACGTGATCGCGGCCAGCCTGATCCGATGGCTGGCGTATCTTTTCTCTGCTGGTTGCCCCGGGTTTCCGGCCGTGCTACGGCTGTGGACAACCAAACATAACGCGGAGGTGAATTTCGCGTGGCCACAATTGACGATCGACACATTGCGGTGCCAGCGGTACTGTGTTCGCGACTATTTCGAGATTGGTGCATGGGTACATGTGGACAGCAGCGATCGCGGAATCTGCTCAGTTCACATATACCGGGAAGTCCCTCCTGTGATGGCCCTGTCGCCGTTTTGTTTTGCAACTAGGACTGGACCTCCTGCGCAGGAGTCGATCTTACTAAAGACGTACGAGGTGGCTGAGGAACTTGTATGAGGAATTAGGATCCCCACAAGACTCTCCCACAGCAATTCGCGGCGACAACGAGGGATCAGTGGCGATGGCAAAGAATCCACAATTCTATAAACGATCTAAACACATAAAGTTAAGTACCATTGGTCAGGAGATTAAGATCGAGAGTTGCCGCCGCGACCCAGATCAAACAGCCGATGTATTAACCAAGGCCTTAGCACGCCCTAAGCACCGGCAGCACACCATGAAAATGGGACTAGCACCGGCTTGAAGGGGAGTGTTAGGGGAAAGCCAATCTGGTACTAGCGGATAGCGTGCGAGAGGAACAGGCTGCCGGAGAGAGGTGCGACGGGAGCGCACCGGGCGCACATAGAAGGCATCCGGATCTACTCCAGGGTCATTGACCATTGACGCTAGTACTAGAGTAGGTGAGAGAATGATATTTGTTCGGCGGGTCTCACACCCTGTCTATTACCGTGTGATCATCTCCTCAAGGTGGCTCGGGCACGTGATATGCAAACCATGCCACTGGACGATTAATGCGCTTACCCCGAAAGAGGTGCAGCGGCTGACTCGGAAAAGGCACCGAGGACATACTTTTCCCTCCACACTTGCTGGTCGATGTCCAACACGGATAAAAGTTGAGTGAAACGGTAAACAACGTAGAGTTAGGGCCATACAATCAGAAGAAAACGTGGTAACAATACAAATGGTTATAATATGCGTAGAAGTAACAAAAAACCGGGAACCCTCAAGAAATACTACTCTCCTCCAGCTGAATTTCGCGTTGCTCCTGTGTGAGCGCACATGGGCGACAACATAAGACGGTGATGCAGTCATTACCAGTGCTGCCACGAATGTTATAACGTTTGCGGATGTCGGTGCGATTGCCCAACTGGGCGCCAAGTGAGAATAATCCACTTGCAGCATGTCGTCATCCCAACATACCTGCAGCACCCAACAGAGATTGGGGAATGATATACAGCAGTAAAAACAACAATCGTCATTGCAATTGTCACCTCCGCCCCGAAGACGAGTGCCTCGGTACTGCAGATGGCGGAGACGCTGCTTGTTCTGGCTATAAACGATGCAGGGGATCCAGGTAGCCCGACAGCCTGCGGGGCGGGGGAAACAGGGTCAGCCACGAACCAAATGGTTGATCTGGTTGGTTTACGCACAAAGTCCCCAATCCGAGAAGCAGTCAAACAAGCCAAAACTCCAGTCGCGCTGTCCATCCGCACCAATCTCACGATTCAGGGCATTTTTTCTACCCCCGGCTACCATCGGACCCGTGCTCTTCAAAAAGTGCACGTAATTCAATATACCGCGCTCGGAGGAACTGGGTGAAAACACACCTGAGGCTGGGAACTGATTAGCCCCTTCTTAGAATTCGCTGACATACGGAGAGGGGGGCGAGAGTGATGGGAAGCCGGAAGGACCGCCCCAAAAGCTATGTCCCTTTTATGCCCACACCACCAGATCAGCGCCCAGGGGTGCGTCGTATGTTTACCTGCATCCATTCATTCAATGCGGAGCCCCTGATGACAGATTGTACCGGCTTTGAGACACGAGAGCAGATATGATCGCTTAAAGTTTTACTATGGCATAGTCGCCAACAAAAGGAGTTTGCCAATACGGGTATTAACCAAGAGCAGCCAAGACATCAAACCTACGTCAGGATCAAACCGCAAGCCGGACACAGCATGCTAAGAGGGCGCAGACGTTGGTATTGTTTTGTACCTTCAAATTGAAGTTGCAACGCATCACGTCACGTCACCAAAACGAATCTGGCGTAGCGCTTCGGGCAGTCTCCAAAGCGATCCACTAGTCGCCAAAATGAGTAGTCATTTGCACTCAGATGAGTTCCTGTTGCTCTAGGGGAAATTCTAGTCTTTAGTGGCTGAGCTCCGTAGACGCGTCGGAGTTGGCCAACTTTCTCCTTCTGAAAAAGGGGCGGGTCATATGATGCCCTTGGCTAGACCTAGAATAGTGCAATGAAGCAACGTGTTTCCGTAGGAAACTTCCTTCCAGCACCAGTCCACTGGGCCATACGTCCTGCTCTCAGGTTGGTGCCTTGGCGCAGGCAGCCTGGACTATTGAAGGCACACCATCTGACCCAGATTACGATCATCGTCCTCTATGATAGACACCGGTTCCAGTTGTTGCACGTTCCCCTACTTTGGCGCGTCATTCCGGTCATCTTAGTGATTGTCCTGTGTCCGATCTCAATCGGTGCAAGCGAGGCGTCTTGTCCCTTTGTGCGTCGCTCCGGTCACATAGTACTGTAGGTGTTTATGCTCGCTTTGCAGCAAAGGTTTCACCGGGTTGATGCACCCCCGATCTATCAAATTGATGATCGGTACAATAGCCTATCGGGTCATTGATAGAATGTGCTAAGCCCTGACTTTAAGGGACCTCTGCAGGACGCGAACAAGGGCTGTTCCGTTCAGGGTTCAAGTTAGGAAATGTAAGATCAGTAGATTGCCCACTACCTCAGGTTCTGACTTCATGACGTTGCCCGGTCATCTTTCTGCACGTTCCTCCTTAAAGCTTAGAGGCCGCTCATTCTTGATGGTTGTGTTATTGTTTGAGAATCCTGAAACCATCTGTCATTGCATTGCAAATGGCATCGCCGGATTTTTCGACTGTCAACTGTGAAGTGGCATCTACCAATTTCTCGAGAACACACATCATCAATTTTGACGTGTGCTTCCAAAAGGTTAAATACTTCCGGCTCTTCGGTGCGCTTCCCAGTCTCGTCTCGCCTCTTTGTTCGAGGCGCCACCACTCGGGTGCCCGAGGCCTCGCGCGACGTCCTTTGAGGTTGCTCTGCCAAGCGTGTCCAAGGCACTCGAGCCTCGAGGGGGGCACAGAGGCATCCTCATCGTGTCGCTAGGGAATACCAGAGGTGCAATGGGATGCTGTTCTAGTTTCGTGAAGAGGACGTGAGCTTGCAGGTGCTCATGACGACAAGCCGAGGGGCACAGCCCCTGGAACAATCTCGCGATTACTGGGGCCGGGCGGACGAGGACCACCACGCGGGAGGTGCTCTTCAGGCATTGGGGCTAGCTCGCGCGGAGGCTGACGGGCGATATCATCAGGAGGTGGTCGAGGTCGGACTGTGGTCCTTGCTTCCGAGTCCGCCTCTGTGAACGAGACGGTTTTGGTTCTAGTCTCTTAGATCGGGATTCCACCCAAGGTATAGCGGACGATGCAACTCACTGCCTTCAGGCTTTATGACTACATACCCGTGCCCCGTGGTTTCATTCTCGGCACCGGAGATATTAACGTCGTCGGTGCCAATGATATCCGCATATGGGCCCACCGTAATTGACGATGAAGACATGGTGCTTTCTTTGATTGATCCTGGCTGGGGTGCTGGTTCCTTATACATTCGTCACGAAAACATACCCTGCTCCTTGAAGTTGTATCACAGACTCCACCACGTTGGATATTACGGTAGTTGGCGCTGACACTCGCTCGGAACGGAATGGCGGAGTATATGGCACTGGCACTGGCACCGGCACCACGTGCCTACTGCGGGCTGCCAGATCCGGAAAGGTGGCAATCGCTCTGCGCAGCAGCACACCTCCTGGCTAAATAGTCATTCATAGGAGGGAGGGCACGCCCCGACATCTCTCTATTCCTACCATGATCATCCCAGACTCTGAGGTCAAATCCCCTGTCAAAGCACCCCATGCCGACGAGCAAATGCCGCTCCCTGACCAGGTGAAATACAACAGCTCGACATTTATTTAGCCTCATATCGCTCATTCACAAACCGTGCAGAGCCCTCCCCCATATAGCCCTTCCCCACAGGATTCGTCTGTGAATCCTACGCAGCCTTCGAGACTCCCTCCAGATCTTTCCCCGACGAACTATCTCCATATCAAGGAGAAGAACGGTTCCGTAAAGCAAAAAGTCCTCCTCGACTTGAACGTTCCTCGACCGCCAGCATCTGCCCTGCCAGCTGGGATACGAGACTCGGAAATACCCAATCTAAACCTAGACTCGCACAATGGCTCTGTCTCCGGCGAGGTTTGGGTACTCCGCGCAGCAAAGTCACAAGACCCCCCTGCGCAGAGAGATAACCACACAAGTGAACGCGCGCACATGCATTTTGGCAGTCACAACGGTGCCGTCAAAGCCCTAGTGGTACGGAACTCGACGCGATCTGGAGAATCGTTGCACATGTCCTCACTTACTGCCCGCAGCACCTTCATCCGGAGATGGCCGAGCCTCGCCCGTTCCTCAGCATCGACGTAAAGTCACTCAATGGCGCGATTATGATCACGATACCGCGCTCCTTCCGCGGGCAACTTACGCTCCATACCGACAATGGTAGCGTGCACCTCTCGTCCACGCTTGCACCTCGCGCTGCGACGTTGTCTAACCTTGACGGAACTCGTACATTCTTCGTTGGTGAGCGACCTAGCGGTGGCAGGTGGCACACCGGTGCGAGTAAAGATGGCGAAGAAGTTGATGAGGTCGTTGGCTGGGCCAAGAACGGGTCTGTGAAAGTATCATACGATGACGAAGATGTGAGTAGCATGAAAATTCCCGGAGTCTTGAGCACGCTCTTCAAGGCTATAGGATTCTGATACCCCTGTCATTGTCATCTGTCACTTCTCGACTTGTTGCCCCCTTTGACGCCGTTATATGATCATACAGCAGTTCCTCGCTATCGCTTACGTGTGACTTCCGCCATGAAATGGCTTTAGTTCCCAAGAAAGAATCCTCCCCTTTATCAAAAATAGCACGCCATGCCTTGCCGGATCGCTCGCTGCTGGTCGGACAGCAAGGTCGTGGAGAACAAGGTTTTGGGGGTAGCTTGGCACAGCGCTTCGCCCAACACAGCCGGGACGAAATTGGAGAGGACTCGTGGGTTCTTCGACCCCTTCACAAATCCAAATTAAGGGATCCCACAACCGTGAAGACAGGTTCGGTCCCACGTTGTTGATTTCATGCTGCACGTGCATCATATAACAGTCCCCTTGGCGTCGATACCATCGATAAGATCACATCAACGAGACCGTATTAGTACAGGAACTGACTTCTGTGATTCTTCTACGCCTAGCTCGTACACCACCAGCTGGCAAAAAAACCCCAACCGCAGTAAAGTGGAGGGGTTGTTTAAACAGTGCCCGAACCCGTTATGACCACCGACTTCCTAGGCGACCCGGATGAAGAGCCTGCCGCCTCGATTGCCTTGACGATTTCAAAACCCTCGATAACCTCACCTAATAAAGGTCAGACATACAGGTAAAACAATAAGCATAGAAATGGCACGTACCGAAAACGACGTGCTTTCCATCGAGCCAGGAGGTTACCACTGTGGTGATGAAGAACTGAGAACCATTGGTATTGGGGCCTGCGTTAGCCATGGAGAGAAGGCCGGGCTTATCGTGCTTTAGAGTAAAGTTCTCATCTGGAAAAAGATCATTGCATGCCAAAACGGAGTATTCAGAATGCTTGCCTGCGAACTTCTCCCCGTAGATCGACTTTCCGCCGGTCCCATTGCCCCGGGTGAAATCACCACCCTGAAGCATGAACTGGGGGATCACACGGTGGAAACTGGAACCCTGATAGCCAAAACCATGCTGGCCTGTGGCGAGCTCCCGAAAGTTTCTTGCAGTGTTGGGGACGACGTCGTCCCGCAGCCTGAAAACAATTCGCCCAGCAGGCTTGTTAGCGATAGCGATATCAAACTAGGGGTTAAGAATCAGGAAAAAATGAGCAACGCTGCGGGGCAGATCTGTATGTGAGATAGATCGTACATAGACGTTAGACATCGGCGCTTGGTACTTGGATAACCGGAATCAAGAGACGGTTGGGGGTTTAACTGTGAAGCAGGGGCATTTAAGCACCACCGGCTTTTACCGAATCGGAGAGATAATCCTGCTTCCGTTTTGTCGGATCAGAAAACTAGGGACCACCGTGGCGTGCTTTGGCGTGCGAAGGGACATTTTTTACTCATCCTACGACCCAGTTATTCCCGTTGAGCCATTGGTACGCGCGCGCACTCTCACGGAAGCGCCCAGTTGGGTCTGGGCGGGTTACAGAACACGCCCCAGTTCTGGACCACTGGCATGGGTCCAGTTTATTCGACTAAACCAGGTTACAAGCGGGAGTTATGGGGATGCCAGTGCAAAGAGATGGCCAAGACACTGAATGCAGTGTAGCGAGTGTCCTGTATTGACTCCACCATTCGACCGATTTTCCGAGACAGCTACTTAACACGGGCCACGGGCAAAACATTCACCTGCTGCGAGGTAGGAGGAACGTTTCCTTAGAGACGACCTCGAATTCCCCCAGGACGCATCATCACCTAGCAAGAAGCAAGGCGCCGCCCTGTAAATGGTCTGTGAGTCCGAGTACACGCCTATCAACCACAGGAATGGGGTTGTGGGGAGGGATCACCAGCGATTGCCATAGAGCAAGCCTGCCAGGCACTTCTACCTGGAAGTTCCCATCTAAGACAGACAGTCAGGATAAATGCACATGGACCGATCCAAATACGGAATAATAGAGGTGGCACTATAATCGACCCCTCTGGGAAAGCCCAGATCGTGGACCAGGAATGAATGATACGGCGGCTACATGGCACTCTTGCGGTTCGTACTGTATGACAGACCATAGCGAGCTTGGAGCCAATGGGGACTCCGACCAGCATGCTACAACAAGTACTAATCAATCTTGACTTGATGCACGTTCGAGTGCTTCCATCGAGCGCACCAGCAACTGTACCATCCCCGAAGAACCTACTATATACCTTTCCAAAACTTTCATCTATATTCGTTCCATCACCTTCGAAAGAAATTCTCGACGCATCTGCTTACGGGCACCGCCGCCGCTAACTTCATGGGGTACTAATAGTAGTCTGTCCGAAAACAGTTGCATACTGCACCCCCGTCTCGGAACCTCTTGTCGACCTTCCAATTTCCACAGACAGTCTGCGTGTCGCACAGCAACTAAAGCGGGGACCCTGGTATTCCCGCTCCCCCACACTATCGCTGGCCTCAATGTCTTCAAGTTTGTCCGTCCATCTGTGGATCAGCCACGTGATGTGGCCACGGTGCCACGCCACTGACACGCGATTTCAATTGGTAACGGCATTACCCTCTCAACATGGCACAACTGATGGCTGTCAGACATCACCATATGTCTTAGCACTAGTGGCAGCAGCTGGTAACCCCACATACAAATGGGCCAATTCAATATTTCCACTCCCAGGGCCCTAGCGGAGCCATTTCTACCATCAAAATCGGTCGCGATTGGAAGAATGTGCTGATGGACGTGACTTCGTAATACGTATTTCAAAGCGAGACTCAGGGACGCCCCTTAGTATATAATTTCACTGATAAGGTACAAAACAAAACAATGGGGCTAAATCTACACGGCTCTACTCGACACCTCACCCACTACCGGCTTACCGTTCGCCCAAGCGAACGACGAACTGAAAAAGCCGCGTCCGATGAACTTGGGCCACTTGAGGGACCTGTACGGACGTTTATAATCAGTCTAGGTCGCTTTTCACTGACAGAGCTCCCACCAGCTCCGTACATTCTTATCTACAAGTTGCTGGCATCTGTGAGTCAGGAAGTCCTCACCGTAACCCCCCGTTGACGAAAGAGCTGTGCCGTTACAGCATTCCTATATTATGACCATATCTTGACCTTTCCTGCCGAAGTATCTCATGTGTGGCCTCAACCTTTCTCGGCAAATAAGTTGCTGTTTTTCGTGAATCGGTATGTGGGCTTCTTTGGGAACATCACAGCAACTATGCTTGTTTCCGGCGATCTCGCTGGATCACGGGAGGTAAGATGACAGTCCAACCCATAACTGCTTCCGTGACCTCTCCTGAACGCCCTTCACAGAGGTCTGTCCTGTACTGGCTATCATGGTCGTGAACGTGAAACTGAGAGCTTGACTGGCTGTTAGTTGTTCACGCCTCCTTCATGCTCGCCAGATTGTGTTGGTTCTCAACCAAGTAGCCGTTTCCTGTGCGTTTCCGTATAGCCTCCAGGGACTCTCGAAGAATAGCTGATTATTTGACCAGTAATTCTCGCCAGGCGTATTTTTGCTCTGTATCGTGATTCCCGCATCATCATCATAGGGACCTTAGGCTTCGGCGCTTCACTGGTTAGTGTCACCTGCGTAAGTCTGTTCTCCATCTCCGCGTAAAATTACTCATGGCTAACCGACCACGCGTACAAAGTGGGCTCTGTCTGGCCAGCAACCCATCATTGTAAGTGGTCTAGATCGCTGCGTTTTCTTGTTGTCAAAAGCAACGTACGTACTAGTTCGCTATGATACCAAAATCCTGGAAGTCCTTCTCACACCCCTCCCCCCCCCGAAACAGCGGCATCCGTAAGTCCACATTCTTCGTGGTGGGTTACCGATCCACAAAACGGATGTACACAGGTCTTGCTGCCACATGGGAAGCGCAGGCACTATTCGACGCGTTCATATTCGTCCTGACGGTCATGAGGACTGTCAAGATCTGTCGGGAACACAACATGGCGATTAACCTCCCGGGGATGGGACTTCTAGATATATTACTACGCGACGGTAAATAAGCCGAGCCACCCGCGTGAGACATTACTAAAGCTCACCTATAGGCGCTATTTACTTTGCGTACGTACCACTCAATGCGGGGGAGGTTGCCTTGCCATCTAAAATTGGTCATTGATGTCGTAGCATCATGGGCCTTGCGAATCTCGCAAACATTCTCGCCTTCTACGTATGTTCCCCTTCAAGCTATCCCCTTCTAGGCCTGACTTGTGCCACACAGTTCGCCAGGGTAAGAACATCTGAGGCCCACGTTCATATCCGTCCATAATGCTCAATCTGATCGGGTTCTCCGAACTTAGCCCCCACTAAGGACTATGTTCACAACACCCGCCAGCTGGTCTGTAACTTTCAGATCCCATGGGGGTCAAATTCATGGAATACTTAAACAATGCACTTGACCAGTATCTCAGTGACCTTATGCTCACGCCTCGTTCTTAACCTATACGAGGCTGCGACGCCTGACACCACCACATCAAATACTTCCTTCGAACTGATGACAACATGTGTTCTCACCGTACGCACCGAACCCGGCACCTCCACGGGCGATTAAAGCAATGAAGGGTTGGGCGGCAGTGAGAGTACCATGGTTGAGGAACACACCAGATGTGTTCGGTAGGACTATGCTATAGATGTACAGTACATTATGAAGTCGACGGCCCGTAGTATTCCCCTCATGTACTGTACATGTGTACGCGCGAGTAGCAGTATTACAGTATAACCCTATACCTTGATAACATTGGTCCTCAAACATCGGGTACTGACTGATGACAATAGGACAGCTGACCATTGGGTCCCCATTTTTGCAGAAGCATGGCACCTGGTCTTGGACACACGGTTGGGACCCTGAACAAATCTTATTTATCTTTGCGATCCAATCACTTATTGAAGCAGCAAGCGATGGGCTTGAAAAGGAGTAAAGAAATGATTCATGAAACAGACGTAGTATATCGTATCGCACAATTAGAGTAACAAAAACCGGCGTGACGCAGCTTTACTTCTGGTGAGTCCTTTTACCGACACAACAACATAGTTTCTCGGTGGTCCTACCGCTCAGATGCGACCCAACACCCGCGGCTGCGACATATCCGCCATGTTAATGAAGATGTCGTCCGCAGGGTGACGGTACAATGGCGCGCGGAGGCGTTTCTGGTCGAGGTGGTGGCCGATGAAACCAATTGAACGACCCAGGACAAAGAGGCCATTGAGAGTTCCAATCTTGATGTATTCGTCCGCTTCCTCACGGGTGAACGCGCCCGAATCACGCAGTAGATCGACAAAGCAAACCGCAATGCATCCATCGACGTTAAGGATAAGCGTGTCCTTCTTGGCAGTCGTCACCTTTTCGACCGCGAGAGCGTAGTCGAGTAGTGAGTGGCTAGGGAAGTGCTTTCGCACATACTCCTTCACAAGTTCGACGCGCAGATCAGGGTTATTGACACTCTTGATCTTGTGGCCAATACCGGAAACTACCAGGTTCCATCAGTACACGGTTAAGATGTCCATAGTAGAAGAACGCACTCAATTTATTCGCCTTTCTTGATTGGTCGACAAACTCGCGGGGAGTGAGGCCGGTGTCCCGGGCGCCGGAGAACATAGCAGCAGCTTCGTCGAGAGCACCACCGAAGCGGCTACCGATGGTGAGGAGACCAGATGCGAGGGAAGAGATAAGGTCCTTGCCCGCGCGCGTCGCGACAATCGTATTCATAGCGCTGTGGTGCAAATTAACATGAGCAGAAGAACGGGATTGAGCTCGGCTTACCCAGAGACAGCGGGGCCGTGATCGGCCGTCAACATAAGCACCATTTCAATGAATTTGGCCGCCCATTGCGGAAGCCGGCGCTTGAACCAGAGTAAGCTGACGACGCCTCCGAGACCAATGTCCTCCTTGAATACGTCTGTTATGCGCATGCCAGCGTAGAGAAGCTCCTGCCCACGCTCATCCGAGATGGTTGAAATGAACGCGGCGGGTTTACGAATGAGACCGAGCTCCTGTGCCCACTTGTAGTCCATAGGGATGACAGGTGGGTCACGTTCAGGGGCGGGTTTGACGATACCCTGGCTCACGAGCCCATCATACGTGTCTTTCAGCGCTTGAGGGAGGTCTTCAAACGTGTCGGGTACGATGAAGCCCGCTGCACGCATGGCACGGTTCTTAGCATCCGCAGTTTCCATATCCGAATTCGCGAGTGAGCCAGCGTGTCCGAACTGGACCTCCGTCGTGAACATCTTTGCGCAGGTGCCGATGGCCCATGCGACAATAGGCTTTTTGATCTTGCCCTCGTTAACTGCTTGGATGACACGATACTCCTCAATGCCACCGACTTCACCGAGTAGGACGAGCATCTTGCAATCTGGGTCTTGCTCGTAGCGGAGCAAATGGTCAATGAAGGTAGAACCAGGGTAACGATCACCACCAATGGCGATACCCTCGTATGTGCCATTCGTGTACAGAGAGAGGATGTTGTTCAGCTCATTCGACATGCCACCGGACTTCGAAACGTAACCGACGGAGCCCGGGCGGTAGAGCTTGGATGCGATGATATTATCCATCATACCTCCCGAGTTTCCGATCTTGAAACAGCCAGGCTTGATTCCACCAACTGTGGCAGGACCGATGATAAGAACATCCTTGGATTGAGCAAGGTGAAGAATCTCGCGTGCATGGCGTTCTGGAACACCTTCTGCAATGATGGCGATGGCTTTGATCTGGGGATAGGTGAGAATTTCGAGCGTGCTTGAATAGACAGAGCGCGAAGAGGCAAAATTGACAACGACATCCACGTCAGGGTGCTTCTTCACAGCATCGTCCACAGATGTATACACGGGAAGGAGCGTCTCCTTAGTACCCCAGTAGAACTTTTGGATGTGATGACCACCGAAAGGATATATCATAGCGGCGACAGAAGGAGTATCGCGTCCACAGGAGTAATCGAAGTCGAGCATGCCTTGGATGGCACGAGGTTGGAGACCGTACACGAATGAGCGAGTGGTCGCGTCAAAGGGGCGGTACTCGGGACGGCTGTGCGTAGAACTCGTCTCGAACCGCACAATCTGGTCGTTGGGTTGCGAACGGCCGCCATCGGGACCAATGGTACCCACTGCAGGAGATTCCGACGTTGCAGCTCCCTTGGAAGGTGCAGGGGAAGGCGGGGTGGTGGGAACGGAGGGGGCAGTGGACTTAGTCTCACGCTTCACACCGAGAGCAAGGGGAACAATTTCAGTAATGTGCGTCTCCGGACCGTAAACCTTGATGGGGACACCAAGCGACTCTCCAAGTAACCGCATTGCCTTCAGACCTTCCTGGTAGTTAGGGCCGCCACGACGCACGTAGATGCGTACTTGGTGGTTAATCAGGGGGGTCTTGTATTCTTGGAGAGCACGGATAATGCCCTTGAAAGTCGCTGCGACATTTGTGAAGTTGGCGATGCCACCACCGATAATGAGGATCTTGCCCTCGGGATGCGGCTTGCCACGAGTGATCAGGTCGACTGCAAATATATAAGATACTAGTGACAACATTCAGGGAAAATAATACTCACTAATCGTCTTTGCGTACTCATAAGTCTGACCTTCTGTCGGAGCTCCAGAGTACTCTCCATAGTTTGCAAGCTCATGAGCAAAACCATGGGCCGCAATGGCATCAGAGTAGACGACCGAAGCACCGCCGCCTGCGACCATTGTCCATATCCGGCCCTCAGGATTGAGGACTGTGAGCTTGAGCGAAGCACCCGTCGAACCGTCGAGTTTCTGGATGTACGCCTCGTCCTTTGTGAGGTCACGACCGAAGGGCGCCGGCCAGACCTGGGTTATATGCTCTTAGGCTACTGGATCACGCAGAGTGTAATGCAAGCTTACCATGGGAGGTCCACGGTCAGCAGAGACGCTCTTGTTCTGGGTTACGGAACGGGAGGAGCTACTCTCGTAGATAGTGAGATCACGGGCGATCGCCCACTTGGGTCCGCAGATAGATTCAGCAGTCTGATCGAGTTTAGCTGCCATGTCTAGATAGTGGATAGTGGGTTGACCACCATCGACACCGTCGAGGCAGACGAGAGGGTTAATCTCGAGGTAGGCAAAGTGGAGGTCAACATAAACGGAGTAAAGGCGGACGAGGAAGTCAACGAGAGTATCCCTCTTTTCAGAAGGAACATGCTTGAGAAGAGTGGAAGCGATCTCCTGACGAGATGGGAAAGGGTGGCCAACGAGAATGTCAAGTTTAAGCGCTTTGGCGTCGACGTCACCAATATCGACACCACCTTCATGGGTGAAGAGGATACAATCGCCCTCGCGCAAAGACGTAATGCAGACATAATACTCTGCATTTGATGAGTGAGGGAGGAAGGGCTCGAGGATGAAGTTCGAGAGAGTGCCTGTGACCGATTCGACCTGGTGTGTAGATTACGTATGAGCTCGGAGTCTATGGATCGAGGCAAGGATAGCGTATGTCACGTGCAAGGTCGCGTCAAGCCTCGCGCTTGACGCGAGGGATGCCTGCCACCTTCTCGATCACGTTCATGAGCGCGTAACTTATATCCATGTGAACGCCGCATCATCCGTGCGTGTGAACCGCCCAATACGGCGCATCAAAGATGAAACATGATAAAGCAGTCCAGATTCAGATTCCGAGAGGATGTCATGATGGCACACAGCACACGACTGCAGTGTGTCTCGGCCTTGTCCCAACCCAAGACATGACCCCAAATTGCAAACATGTGGAACGTAGAGAAGCAAAGAAAGCTACTCGCCTTCTGGGGCTTTCCGGCACGTGCAGCGATCCATTCCTTCGCCTCTTCCCAAGTCTTGTTAAGCGCGAGTAGGCCCGCCTTGCCACGACGCTTGATCAATTGGTCAGGCTTCGCAACGAGCCGGGTTGTGAATACCCAGCTGGGGAGCTGGGTATCGGGGGTGATGCTGTTCGTTTCAGGGTCCCAAGAGACCTGCGCAACTTTTGGCGCGGGGAAAACGAAGGGAGTGCTAAGTCGAGCAGAGGGATCTACGGGCGGGGCACGCTCGAGCCAATACGCCAGTAGAAGTTTTGCGTCGTATTCACGGATGGCTTTAAGGGGGATATCACAGCAGGGGTGAGTATATGCGCGAGATGATGGTGTAGGAATGGTGGTGTACCTTTGGAAGACATGGCTAAGGTCTAGGAGAAGTCTATGGGTCTGTCGAGGAAAGGAAAGGTAGAAAGTGAGAAGGAGGGATGTGATGTTTGGAAGGGGTTTTTATCGGCCCCGACGGAGGAGGATCTGATCGTTATTTACTTGAATGGGGCGGGACGCTCAATTATCCCCCAAATTTCTCACGGCCTTTGGTTCGTTCGATCTTCGCTCTATTCTCGCCTCCCGTCTCTACCTTCAATTACTCAATCATGCCACTTTTTTAATATCATCTTTGGCTTTTCGTACGAATTCACCCATGAATCCCTTCCTCTACTCCAAGAAATCTTGTTTGCCATTGCTTGTCTTTTCCCCGACCAATGATTCAGACACGGCGCCTGTTTTTATCGTGATGGTTGGATCACCGAATGAAGCGCACAACCGACGACCAATCACATCTATTTCGGCTTGTCCATACGCATACACCTATGACAGAGTCACCGCCTTTCTATTTGATCTCCAAACCGAGCTTCTCGGAATTGCGACTATCCGGTTTGTGGCTGCCGGTGGTGCCGGACTCTCCAGCTAAGCCACCGGATTGCCTCAACACACTCTATATCCGAGCCATTTGATCCTTGCCTAACGGAACTCTTACAACCCCATGTCGGGCCTATGATTCCGCTATTACTCAATCCTGCCCCTTGTTTCATTCGTCGGTCAATGCGCTCATATTTCGGATTACAAGCTATAAACTTTTGCGACGTTTACCACGCTTTCCTCGGATTCCAACCCCACCGCCTGCCTTGATCAACGTTCTCACGAGCCCCCAGCGACGCCTTGTATTCAAGCCGGTGTGTGACGTGGTGTAATCTCGATCTAAAGCAGCAACTCAGAAACTTAGAACCTCCTGCTTGATCGGCTGGCTGTTTATCCTCGCAACACGCCTTGCAAAACATATCGCACTTCTGCGTCACTTTTACTCTGCTACCGATAACCGATCTACGCTCGCAAGTGGGCCAACATGCCTCGGTAGGTGGCATTGGCTCTATCCTAAGAATATTTCCCACCCTCCGATCCGAAGAAGCTAAGTTACCCCAAAGACCCCTGACGTCGGATATATAATCGTGGCTTCGGTCCGGGCGACACGACGACAGTCACCATGTTTATCACCGTCAACTCTCTCGTATCCAGGTATGCAACAACATCAGAGCGTCGAATCCATAATGAAGACCATGTCAACTGAACAATAAGTAAAAGTACATGCCGTAAGCATCGTCAGTGAAAAATATATGTTACACGGGAAATGGCAGTATGGGCATCGTGAGGAATGCAGCTGGTATAGGGCACGTTGGCACAACCAAGCGACGTTAGTTGACGTGGAGATAACATATATAAGTTGCGAGGGAGGAGGAGCTCGCGCATTTTACCCAGGAAGCATCGAGTGCAACCCCAGATGTATAAATTTAATAGGCTGTCATGGTGAGGTAGTAAGGTAGCCCCTGGCGCAAATGAAGTCCGGTAGCGTTCAGGTCACTCCCTTTTAGGCCCTGTGGGGGCTTGAAACTATCCAAGCGTAGTACCTGGTCACACCATGGCAGAACGAGGCCGCCACAGGCTAACAAATAACGCAACAGCACGCTCCGCCATGCTCGTTTGACGACCCATCCCCCCCACCCTGGCCGACGTCGGTCCCAGATCGTGGGATTCGACGCTTTTTCTTGACGGATAAATCTTCTCGAGGTGCAAACGAGCGTATGGAGAGATGCACGATCGTGGGCGTTGCGGGTTCCGGAGGGGTGTGAGACGGGAACTTGAGCTCTGCGTGCAAAGAGACAATCATCACTCATGTGGCTCTTGGTTGTATTATGTCCATGACAAGTTACACGTACGTGTGAGCGTATCTTCATCCTGGAGAATCTTGCCTAAATAGAGCACACGCAAATACGAGGGAGCGGGCGGTCGATCGTCTTGCCAATCTGGCGTAATGTCAAAAAGGGGGTGATCCAAATCAGTCAATTGCGAAATCTACCTCCCCCCCCCCTTCTTCCCAAGAAAGGAGACAGACAGAAGTGGGAACAGCCGCGGCGCACGCAAGGAGACAATAGAATGGGAAAAGGTGCGCTGCGAGCACAACAACAAGACGACTTGCGGGTGGCGGCCGCGGCACGACAGAGCGTGGGTATTCACGGTATACGAAAGGGAAACCGTACCGTTCGGCCAACTGTTCCACACGAGCTCCTTCACGCGGCCCACCGTCGTCTCGGGCTCGAACCCCATGGTCCTCCTCCGCCCCGAGACGAGCAGGAACTGCACGAGGGTCTGCGGCACTTGAGGGACCTGCAGCGGCGGCGACGACGGCGATGACGGCACTGGCGCTGGCTCGGGCTGCGCGTCCTCGTCCTGGGAGGGGGGCGGCTCACGTGCGACGATGACGTCGTCATCGTCGTCGTCGTCGTCGGGTGGGGGGCCACCCACCACCGCTACCTCGTCACGCTGGTCGACAGACGTGCCAGGGGGCGTGTTATCGACCCGAGTGAAGGACGTGCGCGTGCTCGCTGGCAGCGCAGCAACCTCTACTGGAACAGACTTGGTCATCGAAGGGAGGGAGGTCTCGTGGCGCGGCGGTGGAGCGAGGTGGTGGTCCATGGCAAAGAGGAAAGGGGGTGCGTGAGGTGGACACGAGTCGGAGGGAGAAAAACGGTCGCGAGTGAAATGTGAGAGGGTGTGATGAAAGGTCAAAGCGGTTGACGTTGACGACGAAGACAAGGTTACTGATGTATATTACTACGGTTCGGTTCAATTACAATATATGAGAGTGGAGCCGGGGAACGTCACGACCCCACTGTTCCTAAAGGGGGATTCGGACCCGGTTCGGAGGGGGGAAAGAGAAAGCGGCACAAGTACACGACGTGATGCACTTGTGTGGTGCTTCCTTGCTTCGTGAAAGGCTGGACAGGTCTGGCCTTTTTTAGCCCGTCGGGCGTCGACAGGAGGACTAGGCGCGGGCGGCCAATCAAGGGCGGCGACCCAAGCAGGGGCAAAACGTGCAAGGACGACGAACGGCTTATATAACTCAACTCAATCTCGACGTCTGTTTACAAGACTTTTTTACACGTGTGCGCACGAAACCAAGGTTCGGGCAAAGAACACTACAGTATTAACATCAGGAAAGGGAAATGTAGTACGGAAGTGGGAAATCGCCGATGACTTAGACAGATGACGTTACTTGTCGACACTTAATCTGGACTAACCAGAGTTGCTGCTCACTGTCCGACCACTGTGTCCAGGCTCACCATTTCCCTTATCCTCACTATAGGCGATTGCTTGTATGCCGCTGGGAGACGGGAACTTCTAAGTCATCAGAGACCCACAACCATGCAAGTAGTTCTGGAATGCCAGATGCACATGCCGCGTGGATCAGTCATTATGTGTATCTGTACAGTACTAAGTATAGATACTGAGAGCATGTTCCATAATATCGCAAACATGTAACAACAACGGCTTCCTGCTCAGGACGGCAATCAGACCAACATATATTTTTGTCCCCAACCACGAGATGCTCAGAACGTAGTTGGGCGGTGTGCAACGAACGTCGAACGGGCCTTGCTAACGCGGTGAGGAAGAGGGAAACGGAGCTTGGGTTCCAGAAGCTGCCTGATATATGGTCGGCGGATATCCTCTGTCTTCTCAACCTCCACGACGCGGAGAATCTGCCATGCCGTGAATGTGATCAGTACCTAAATAGACCGACAGATCTCCGCCAACGGCACGCACATGGATTGACCGGAAGCGAGCACGGTGGCGAGCCGCCATGTCCTGATAAAGGGACTTCACTGCATCCGCCCGAGTGAGCTCACGGAACTCCTTGTACATGTTGTGCGTGCCGGACCGCGAGTCGTAGCGGAGCCATATGCCAAAGTTCTTCACCTTCAGCGGCTTCCTTTCGTGGATCTAAATAAATAAAATAAAAAGAAAGTCGCAGAGCACGGTGATTGCAGCGAGATGCGATGTGCAGTGGTCAGCATTCCCGTCCGCCTGCCTCTTGAGGGCTGCATGGGACAACGCAGATAGGTACTAACAACGTTCACCCCGATGATCTCTCCATTGGCCTTCTTGACCTTCTTTAACTTTCTATAACGTCCGTAAGCCCAGCTACCACATGGAACCAACAAGTTTGGCGTACTTCAAGAAATACCAGAACCGCGACTTGGCAACGACTTCGTTGGGGGCGAAGATGCGCATGCGGTAAATCTTAGGATTGGGCTCACTCTCCGTGGGGAGGTGGCGGCCGACAACTTGATATTCGGTGAGGCCCATCTGACAGAACAATCGGGTAAGTATGACATCCTGGTGCGATAATGCCATCCATCGTGTTTCATGCGAAACTGGACAAGAATAATACGCGATTCACGATGGCGACGTGCCGTGGGGACCTAAAAAAAAACTATACTTACGGCTAAGACTTGCAGACACTTGGGTGTGGACGTTGTTGACGATGATGAGACCCGCGATTTTGTGGGTATGTTTGGGTTTGTTGTGGCACCTAGGAGGATTGGCTGAGTCTGAATGTTGGACCCGCAGCTCGGCTCAGCATTCGTGCACGAATACATGTTGGACATTGGGTGTACTGTACAATTACAGGGAAATCGACAATATCTACGCAACTAACCAATGGCCATTTCAACTGACTCCTCAACGGACGTGATAGCTCCAAAATCTTCTTGACCTGGCCGACTGGAGAATAGTATGTCCTTGATGACTTGTGCAATGAGTCCATGCTGCGCTTCCATCGCAATCTTAGTACTGCGATACGATACTCATCAGCCAACAGCCCTCGCAGGGGAGCAAGTACAAACCTATCCTTCACATTCCTCGCGAGTTGATTATCGACCTCCTTCTTTGACTCAGACTTCTGCGACTAATGCAAAGCATCAGATCTGACATCCGAGCTTAGAGAGATCCGGGGCTCACCTTGCTTGTTGAACCCTTCTCTCCTGTTGGAGGCAGGGGCGGAACTACTGGTTTCGTTTGAGGCACATTGCCTGCCGCCCTTGTCAACTTTTGGTGTAGATCAGTAAGTTGAGAAGCAGCATATGCCCTATTCTGAAGAAGCCGTAAGTTCCTGCTCGAGGTAGAGAACAGACAAAAGGAATTTCGTACAGAGATTAGTGGGCTTTGGCTAAGTGTGTTGACCCAATACTTGTTCCACAGCAGACCGAGCAATTCGGTGTCCATGCTGGACTTGAAGATCTGCACCTCCAACGAATAGTACTGATTTGCGTGGACCCCAAAGTCCTCGATCTTATTGAGCGGGATGCTTTGATATTCCGATGCCGACGCATTGGGCGGCGAATAACCCGCAGGATAGGTGCGAAACGCCCCGATGTCTACGCGTCCGGCAGAGATCGTGCGGTTCGGGTCGATCTGCACGACGTGCCGTCAGGATCGCATCAAATAGGACAAGGGAATAGTGGCGCACGACGACGGCGACAAATGGATCGGTGAACTTCTGGTTGTTCATTTGCGTGTTGACGTCAATGCCCGACAACCAACACCCATACCCAGGGTGCGAGTGGTACCAGCCGATCGCATTCTCTAGTCGCCCCACCTGAGGATCGAGAGGCGCGAATTAGTTTATCGAGATGTTGTTGAGCATGAAGCAGTCCACCGCACTTTCTCGGACTCTTGGATGTACTGAACCATGTATTCGTTTGCCTCATTGGCCGCGTTGACGCGCGTCTCTGTGCCCTGGACTGGGAGCGCGAACGAGTCCATGACTACAATAGAATGCCCGACAACCTTTCCCTGCATAAGCCCCATGATCTCCCATGGTACACCTGAGCGCGCATGTATGACCTGAGAAAGCCACCACCGTCCGATTAGCGTGCATATGTCTACCGACGACAGGCAACTAAAGTGCACCATTTTTATCAGCGCAACCGCCGATATTTTACACGTTTTGAAGTAATGAGGACTATGTGTTGTGGTCAGCACGCCAGTCAAAGGGGAAACACAAAGAATAGGAGCTGACTCGCTTGTCCATGGCTGCTCACGGTTCAGCCGTCTGTTTGCATCAACATCGAACTTGTAAATCTCATCCTGTGGCGCTATTTCTCGGATGTCGTTTGTTAACGAGAACGTTTTCAAGGCTGTATCGGACGATGAGGCCATGTTGATCAAGGTCCCTCCACTACAGTACTCGGAGGCTCGCCCAATGCGACTGGTCACGTGCCATTTGGCACGAGATTAACGACTTGTGTTTGGTGGATTATTCTACCGATTGCTAAACAGAACCCATCGCAAACCCTCATACAGAGCACCCAAGTCTACCCTCTTCCATCTCCAACGCCGCTTCCCCGGTCCCCAGGCACTGAGGTGATCTGGATGCACATCCATGGCTGCGTATCATAGTGCAGATTCGACCATCAGCAGCAGATCACACGCCTGCGAGCGGGCTAGCCACTAACTCTGTGCCTCGGCCTCGTGTCGCACTTTGAGTGCACGTTCCATCTCTTCAAACGCGCTCAGGCTGACGCTAGATGCCGGAAGAGGCGTTCGCCCCTCTGGTTTGGGACGTATGGTCTCGGGCCACTGTTCCACGGGCACTTTCATAGCCGTGAGGGAGACGCGGACGGACGCCACGGAGGTTCTGTAAGCGTCCAATGATTCCTGGTACAAGTCGTGCACGCAGACCGCACAGCCAGACATGCAGCATTCTATAGCAGTCGTAAGAACAGGGACAAGTCCGCGAGGGAGCATGTGACTCACCGTCTGGCTCGGGAGCCTTCGGGACTTCGGGTATGACGAGCCCTCTGAAGGTTTTTGCGGTAGACGGCCGCCGCAGAGTGGAGGGAGGTGTTCGTGTCAGAGGTTGCGGTGCATCTATGATGGCGCGGCTGAGGTTGTGTTTCGCCAGTAGCATCTTCTCCAGCCTTCGGAATCGCTCAGAGAGATTCCGACCACCGCGGCTGGAATACTTGTGAAGTTCTATGGGGGACGAATGCTGGGTATAGTATCGTCGTGGCCCTTTGGTGGTATGAGTTGCATGTCCTAAAAATGAGGAACAAGCTATTAGTCTATACGCGGACATACATGAAGGTCAAAATGGAGGCGTTGCAATACCTGCTTTGTCATCTGAGCGAGACAGTTCATACCGCGCTAGCACCTCTGCCGTGATCATTAAATTACAACATATTTGTTACTACAATACAAGTGAACGCGTCAAGCCAGTTATGGGTGTATCGGGACGTGTCCTGGGAGATTTGGGTAGGAATAAGAGTGACAGCCCGTCAGGTACGCCAAGCACATGCCATGTCTATACCACCACCACCACCACCACCACCACATGGACAATCAGTCATCCCATTGCATCGCTGCGGGTATCCAATATGCGCGCCCCATCTTGTCCGGGCCATCTTGCTCGTCCAGCCAGCAGGACCCATCCCGAAGAAGCATATTTTGCAACACAGCCCTTGCGCGCTCCGTCGTCCAGGCTTTTCTCTGGACCAATAACTCCTCGTCCACCCTCCCCTTCTGCTCCGTGGCGACCGCAAGCACGACCATCTGATCCTCGTCGAGCTCCTTCGGCACGCTGCGCACCATCTTCCGACCGCCATCGCCGCCGCCGCCAAACTCGAGGACTTGGTATCCCGCCCCGAGAGGCTTGAGCGCCTGTATGCTACGCACGACGTCCTCCTCCGTGATGGCGCCGCCGCCGTCGAGGCCGCGCAGACGGCTGACGAGGCGCACGAGCTCGGAGAGCTCGATGAGTCCACCGTTGCGATCGCGGGTGCTCACGCAGACGTCCACGATCTGCACGCCAAGTTCGCTCTGCCAGTCGCCCAGCCCAAGCGCTTCTTCCCACCAGCCGCCGCGGCGTGGGCCGGCGAGTGGGTCGACGCCGATGGAGGCGCACATCTGTTGAAAGGCACGTCGGAAGCGGGGATCGCCGCGGATGTCCGCGCGGTGGTGGGTCGCAAAGCGGGTGAGCGCTGTGCGGAACTGGTCGAGCTGCGCGTGGAGATTGTCGACTTGGGCACTGGAGAGTTCGGCGGAGAGCGCGTCGAAGGATCTGAGCGAGTCCTGCTGTCGCTGAAGGCCAGCTATTCCAGCGCCGTGATGACGCATAATTGCTCGTAGTTAGGGAGGGTCCGCGGGCGATGCCGTGTCTTAATGAAGCACGCGCCTTTCCCGCCATTCCCGTGACTTTCTGTGACTTTTCGGCTCAACTCACGCACACCGTCTCGTTCACGTCTTGTCGTCCGCTCCTTCCCCACGACCCCTCGCAGGCCTCCCGCCGCTACCTTCCCATTCTTTCTTTCTCTAAAGGACCCAAAAAATGTTTTTCTCTCGTCTGGCTTCCTTCGCAGTCATCAGCACCCTCATTGGCTCTGCCGTTGCAAATTTCCAGTTTCTCAGTCCTGGTGGGCCCGACCTTTGGTGGGGTGAGTATCCTGTGACTTGCTTTCTTTCCTTCGTTGGCTCATCACTACGTTATCAAAGTTGCCCAGTCTGAGAACACTCTTGTGTGGGCTTGCCGTGATAACCCCCCCGCTGCGTCATACACGCTCTTGTACGTCTACTCTTTATTTAAGCATACATGGCTGGCTACTCACAACGTGTTACTAACAGGGTGAACAACACGAACCCCACCATTCTTGCCGCCCCTGAAGCTATTGTTGCCAACATTCCCAATGCTGACTGTTCGCATAGCATTACACTCCAGCAGGCTGTTTTGACTCCGGCGACTGGCTATACCGTCATTTTCGCAGACATACTCGACCAGACGAAGGTGTGTCACTATTATTATTATTATTATTATTTTCATCTCTCTGGCCGATTTTGGATCTCACACCTCGTACGTATCGCAGATTTACGCGGTTTCGAAGCCGTTCGAGGTCAAGGCGTTGGGTGCGACGTATCCCTCGGCGTCTGCTACCCCCGCGGATGATCCCTTGACCTCAACTGCTGGCGCTGCTTCCGGTTCTAGCACCGCTAGCGGTGCCTCCGCGTCCAGCACCAGCAACACCAACAAGTCAAATGGTGCGTTCGCAACCTTCGAGGTTTCGGCTGCGGGTGTGCTGGCTGCCCTTGGCGCTGCCATTGGCATGCTCTGAGCAAATCTGATGTTCATAAAGACATAATGGAGTTGCATCATTACCGAGACAATGTACGCTTGCCCCGTCTTTTATTTTGGCCACGGCACTGTGGACTACGTTCAAAGATACTTTTGCACTCAGACAGTTTACCCATTTCTTGTTTCCCTCGCTTGCCTGTCTTTTTTTGTGGTATACATCTTAACTCAGCCTATACCGTCCGTTCGTTTACACTATCACTCGTTTACTCTTTTGGCTAGCGACAATGAACAATTATCAGATGATGAAGGATATACCCCACCAAGAAATGACTACACACATAAGGGTGCGAAGCCTCAACACAGGTGGGGAGGGCCTAAATCTACGGACAACGACCACGGTATCAACACGAATTGCAAAGACATGCTGTCCGTCTGCATGTGTCCGAAAAGACCAGAGTTGCATGGGTCTCGTCAAACAGTGTCAACACGACATGGCTAATGATATTTAGGGACTGATGTCATAGATCAGGGATATATATAAGTAAGTAAAGGCTCTTGCAGTGAAGGAATGGCACGATGGTGATGACGGTAAGAACTAAGAAGAAACAAGAGGGTTGAGAAGGAGATAGAGCGGAGACAAGGTGGCCAATTGAATCGTGCCCCCAAAAATGATGCTCGGCTCGGCAAGTATTTCGGCCCTCGTTCGTTTTACTGTAAAAATGCTCTACGTTTCCCACCCCCCCGGATTGAAAGTGCATCCTACCTAGCCCAGCATGTCCCCCGGGACTACATTATCTCCTGCTGCAGAGAAGGCGGCAGAGGGTGCCCTCCCTACCCCTGTGTCCTCTTCGCGGCTGCTGGCGCCTCGCTTAACGCTATGGCAAGGCGATTTCCGAGATTTCATCATGACCGAAGTCGATCCAGAACTCTCCACGTTCCCGCTTGCTGCGTATTGCTTCATGACAGGATGGATGTGCGCCCCTCTCCCTCACCTGTGATTCTATTATTTGCGACGATTCGCTTAGCTCTGTGACCACACAGCGATGCAGTGTCCTTCTCCGCCATCTTTGTCTGGTGCGCATTCCAAACTGGTAACTCGGTGCAGGTACGTCTTTATTCCCGCCCCCCCCCTCTCGCGAACCACCGTTTCGTGACTTTTTCCCTCTGCGAAAACTATAGCTTGCGCTCGCGCTCGCGCGCCTCTTCCAAGGCTCCCCCGGTCATCGCGACACTTCATTCCACCTCGCTGACAAGCAAGCCCTCACATCCCTGACCACCTTCGTCTTCGGCGCCTTCATAGGCCGTATCGGCGACCGCATCGGCGCGAGGACGCGCGCGTGGCTATTCCTCGGCACGATCATCCAAGCACTCTTCATGATGGCCGGCGCGATCGCGCTCTGGAAGAGCGGGCAGGGGAGCGTCGCCTCGGGGCGCGCTGTGCCCGCGTGGTCCAACGCGGGCACGTACGCGTGCTTGGGGCTGATCAGCGCGAGCATGGGTTTGCAGGGTATCATGGGCAAGCGCGTCAACACGCAATTTGCGACGACCAGTGCGTATCCTCCTCTCTATCTATCTCTGGGTGATGACTGATGGAATCCACCACCCCCACCCACCCATCAAAGTTGTGCTGACGACGGTCTGGTGCGAGCTCATGGCAGACCCCAAGTTGTTCATCGCGCGTCGCGTATCGTCACGCGATCACAAGGTCATCGCTGTCACCTCCCTCTTCGTCGGCGGCTTTTGCAGTCGTGCGATTTTGCAGTCGATCGGTTCACCCGCTTCGTTGGGTATTGGTACAGGGTTACGCGTCCTCATCGCTCTCAGTTGGTTTTTCGTCCCAGCCAAACGGCCTGCTGCCTCGAGGAAAGCGTGACCGTGGAAGGCTGGGAGTAGTAGAGACCCACAGTCAGGCAGATTCCCGAGACTGGGCGATGACATGATAGCGTCCCATAGATCCATAGATTCTGTCCATACTTCGTAACGATGGATGTAGCGCTTTTTTTAATGAATAATACACATTAGATATGCCCGTTCAATTTTAGATAGGATCATTGGGTCTAAAGTAGATAGGATACGTTGGGGCAGTAGCGGGCCACAATCTTCGTGGTATGGTATGAATTGATAGTAAATTCAGTAGTGAAGCACAAAAGGGAAGAAAAAAACTAGATATGACTGTATCATCCCCGGTAAGGAACATCACCCCACCGGCCCTCAAGAGGCAAGAAGGATACTCCAGCTGGAGACGTAGTTTCTCTTGGACGTGCTGTAGGCTCCTACGCGAAGGAAGAATCGTTACAGCGCAGGGGGACAATAATGCGCGTCCAAAATGAGTGGGGGAAACTCAGGCGGGAGCAGTGGCCTTTTATAATGCCCAGCCTGCGAAAATCCGCGTGACCGTCCGCGCCTGACATTTGACGTACTAGTAGGCGCGTCTGACGCTGTGTGGGTCACCTACTCTCACTGATTGTCTGCGCTACTGGTCACTGTCCTACTGTGACTATGGCAAAAAGGAAAAGGCACATTGACACCTCCAGCCAAGACAGTGCGTCAGACTATGTACCCGAGTCTACCAAGAAACCTGCGGCGTCTCGGCGTAAACGACGCCCAAAAGCAGCTGTCCATAAAAACTCAACGGACCATCACAGTACGGAGGAGGCCCCGTCGGAAACCTATGCAACACCTCACTCCCCGTCGCAGCATCTGATATCCTCTCCCGATCTCATGAGACCTTCACTGCTTGACTGGTACGCCGGCGTGCACGAAGTACGCGGGATGCCATGGAGGAAACCGTTCGATCCCTCCTTGGACGCAGATGCGCGGGCCCAGCGAGCATACGAAGTACGTCACCAATAGCTGCCGCTGATTTGGCTCTACAACAACTTGAACTCGCCCTTTGTTCTGGAGGTGTGGATTTCGGAGATCATGCTTCAGCAGACACAGGTCGCAACTGTGATTCCTTATTACAACAGATGGTTGAGCCGGTGAGCATGCCAAGTTTTTATTCCTCCTTGCACCATCCCATGAAGACCCGGCAGGTTCTCGACAATCAAGGACTTGGTATGTGTCACCTGATTCCTGTCATCGCTCGCATTTTACTCATCTTCCTCTGTCACTCTTGTATCCTTGAGGCCGCATCTGATATAGATACCGTCAACGGGTTATGGAAAGGCCTCGGATATTATTCAAGAGCCGCTCGCCTCCTTGCTGCTGCAAAGAAAGTCGTTGAAGAGTTAAACGGTCGCCTCCCGGATAACGCCAAAGATATGGAATCCTTAATTCCAGGTGTTGGACGCTACACTGCCGGAGCGATATGTTCGATCGCTTTTAATGAGCAGGTCCCCGTGGTCAGCCGAGATGGCCGTATCTATCTCAGGTATAATCTTTGACGTCTTCCCCTAGCTAGATGGAAATGTTAGTCGTTTAATCAGCCGGCTTCTGGCGATACATGCACCTCCCAAGAGCAAAGCTTCCCTCGATCTCCTATGGCAGGGTGCCCAAACTATGGTCAAAGGCGCAACTCGTGCAGGCGATGTCAACCAAGCTCTCATCGAGCTTGGGAGCACGGTGTGTAAGCCCCGAGACCCAGACTGTAACAAGTGTCCGCTTCGGCAATGGTGCCATGCGTACCAGATCTCAGAGAAAACCGTGATTATGGTCTCACTGCGCGGGCCTCTGTCATGGTACTCACTGTCATCAAAGGTCGAGATTGAAGATATTGAAGACCTCTGCACGCTCTGCGATCCGATATCTGTCTTGGAGGGTTATGAGGTACCGCCCGTAACATCATATCCCATGAAGACGGAACGCAAGAAACAAAGGGAGGAGCTCAATATAGTGAGCGTTGTCGAGTGGCGTGATGACAACAATCGCTGGTTTTTACTGACTCGAAGGCCAGAGGGAGGTCCGTTGTACCGTACAGCATCTCCAGCACAAGGTCGTCTGATATCACCACCTCCTTCCAGGACTCCTTGCAGGCCTCCACGAATTTCCCACCTCTCCCGAAGTGCCCGCCTCCATATCTATCTCGGAGGAAAGCGAGTCCGCTTTGACCTTACTGTCTTGCCTTATCCGGCCGCCGGTCCTCGGTGCAAGCCCGCAAGCTGAAGACACAGCACCGTCAGGTGCGCCTCGGCTCGTCAGGACGGAGCGCGTTGGAGACGTTCTGCACGTGTTTTCGCACATTCGCAAGACTTATCGTGTTCAGTGGGTCGTTCTGGAGGGTGGGGGCACGGGCCCACCACAGCTGGCAAAGCGATCCGCATTGGCTGTCCCGCGCATAGCCGGCGCTAAGTCAGAAGTTACGGATTCGGTGTCCATGTGGATTCGCCTAGGCGAAGTCGAAAATGCCAAGTGAGTACACGTGGGGTTGCATGTTACTGCGCGCTGTGCTAAGCCAGAGACGTATCTCATTATTCCAGTATCGGCACTGGCGTCTTGAAAGTCTGGTCCCTTGCTCGCTCGCTGTGGGAGGGAAGACGATAGCATCTTGCGGGTGCACTATATCTCAAACGTCAGTACTATCTCCTCCCTGGGCTGCTCCACTCGTCGATCGAGGTCAATCCACCACCTCATTTTTTTCCGCAATTCCCATGGATTTCCTAATTTGGACGTGTGTTTGTTCGGGCGCCAATTTGACCCTACATATCATTTTGGAAAAAACAAGGTTGCCTCGACCATCGCTTCGCCTGACATTGCATGTAGTGTCCTTGCGCAGGATCCCGCGGCTTTCTACCGGCGTCGTTGCTGCAGTCTCAGTCAGTCGATGCGGTATTGCCTTATGAGAAGGCGGACAATGAATTACTGTAACGGACGCAGCAGACACGTCTCCCGATCTTGTGGCATCACAATTTCTTCTTTGTGCTTCGCACGTATATGTGGCTTTATTTCCGGAAGAATGCCTCTGCCTGTATTATTTTTTTTGGAAAGTCGCCCCGTGTGTCTGGTACAATACCTATTCACGCGACGGTACTTATACCCCTACTCGGCACGCCTTGTCTCCCGACCTCCCCCCTCTCATTTTGTGCTTCCAGTTTTCCATACCTGATTCCGAGTGCACCATGCGCTCTCCACCGCTCCTTCCCATTTTCCTGCTGACCATGGGGTATATCTGCAAGTCTTTCTCTGAACTCGCCGACAACAGACACTGATTAGAGATGGTGCTATTAGCGCTCCTGACCTATGCCGCTCCTTTGGGTTCAGGTGTGGCTCCGATGCGCCTGTTTAAGGGAAGGTGTGACTGGGAGGCCTGCAGGAACGAAATTGCGGTGAGATAACCCCCTCTTTGACCAGTAGCAATACGCTTACCGTGATATTGGGTAGCCCCCTTGGGTATACACTTGGACGCCCTCACCAACGCGATGGGTGACACCATCAACAACATCTGCTATTGCGACACAAACACATGCGCCGAACCTTCAGGCCGGCACCAATCTGGCGAACAGCACTGCATTGACGCCCGAGCCCAATCCGGCCCTCGAAGCCGATCCCCCCGAACCATTAAGCAATGCCAACGCTGGCGTGGCCCTTGCTTCTCGTGACACTCTGCTCTGCACGGTTTTAGCTGGTGTAGTTGTGACCTTCCTTATTTTCTGATTTTGGACTTGGACTTCTTCCCTGTTTGTCTGAACGAGACAATACTACCCACAACACGTACAACACATAGAGGCATAGAGGCCTAATAGGGTGTATATATATATATATATAGGGACAAAGGATACCGTCGTCCTGCTGTGTATCAATAGTTCACATTCATTATACCAATTTTCGCGTCATGTCACATGACCGAGTCATTGTGTCTTTTGGAATTCAAATGACAAATCACGCAAACGCAACAATGGACGCACACTCGGTCAAAGTCTACACCGTCAATGGCGCCGCAGCAGGTTCTGCCTCTTCCCTGCCAGATTGGCTTGTACGGAAACGCGCGGCCAAAGCCAAGGGCAAGCGCGCGATTCGCGAACACGTCGAGGGCACCATAGAACTCATACAGCACTTCGAGTTCCCAGAAGCAAGCAACCGTATCAAGAGTACGCGCGACGGCCATCATGTCATCGCTACGGGGACATACAAGCCTCAGATGCGCGTATGGGACCTCGATCAACTCGCCCTCAAATTCGAGCGGCACGCTGACACCGAGAATGTCGACTTTACGGTGAGATTTCTCTGCGCTCGACGCCACGCCGCTACCTCGGAAAACATGACAACGAAATTTTTTTTGGTTCTGTTTGTTCTGTACACAAAGGGTGGCGACCTGTTGTGCTGTGTCGTGCTCATTAAAGTCACAGATCCTTTCAGACGACTGGACAAAAACGCTCCATCTGCAGGCCGACCGTACCGTCGAGTTGCACACGCAGGGCGGTTTTCACTACCGCACACGGCTACCGCGCTTTGGCCGTGCGCTCGCTTACCATTTTCCCAGCTGCGATGCGCTCTTTGGTGCGTCCGGCAACGAGGTGTACCGTCTCAATCTCGAGCAGGGCCGTTTCTTGAACCCCCTCGTCCTCGGCGGCGCCGACGATGCAGGCAGCAGCACCGTGGCCGGAGTGAACGCAGTCGACATCAACCCAGCGCATGGATTGTGGGCGTTTGGGATTGATGGGAACGGCACCATCGAGTTTTGGGATCCCAGATCTCGGAACTGTCTGGGCGTCCTCGCGTTGCCTCGCGCGCGTCTCGTCCCTGCCGGTTCGGTCGGGAAGACGGTACTCCCAGGCGTTGATGGCGATGACAACCAGGGGTCGTTTTCCATCACTGCCCTGGCTTCGCGCTCAGATGGTCTCTCGTACGCGGTGGGCACGTCCACGGGTCACACCTTGCTTTATGACATCCGGTCGCGGAGGCCCTTTGCCACAAAAGACCAGGGATACGGACTCGCGGTCAAAAGAGTGTTCTGGATAGAAGGTGGCGCGAGAATGGCCGGTGACGGTCTGGTCGTCAGCGCGGACAAAAAGGTCATCAAGATTTGGGATCGAAATAGCGTGCGTTTCAGTTCTGGCTGTGTTTTTCTTCTGGCAGTTCTGTGGACCATGCGTTCAGCCATCAGAAAATTTCACGTCGTTGACCCCGGCAGCGGACCTGAATGATATTCACCATATACCTGGAAGCGGTCTTTTGATGACGGCAAATGAGGGCATTCAAATGACGACGTATTACATTCCGCAACTTGGACCAGCTCCCCGTTGGTGTTCTTTCCTAGAAAATATCACGGAGGAACTGGAGGACAGCGCTAGTGGCGCGCGAACCATTTATGAGGATTACAAATTCGTTTCTCGTGCAGAGCTCGCTACGTACGTGTGCACATGGCTCTCCATCACCGCCAGGCGTTCTAACCCCCGTTTCCCTCTGTCATGTAGTCTGAGTCTGGGTCATCTCGTCGGCACGCCGGCCCTCAAGCCGTACATGCACGGCTACTTCCTCTCTCTCAAGCTGTACGATGCCGCACGTGTGATTGCCAACCCTTATGTGTACGAGGAGCACCGCGCGAAGATGGTCCAGGAAAAGCTGGACAAGCTCGCCGAGGGACGTATACGAACACGTAAAGACCAGGTCAAGGTCAAAGTGAACAGTGCTCTTGCCGAGAAAATCGCGCAAGAAGAAGAGCGGGAGAAGAAGCGGGAAGAGAGGAAACGCAAAAAGGCCATGGAACAAGACGGCAATGATGCTGCCGCCACCATGGACGTCGACGAGGTGCCCGCCACCAAGGAAAAGACGAGCCTTCTTTCCGACGCACGGTTCGCGGCGCTCTTTGAGGACCCCGACTTTGAGGTCGACGAGGAAAGTCGTGAATATGCGCTGCTCAACCCTTCTACCGTCGCGAAGAAGAGGGGCGGTATGCCCGAGGTGGACGGCAAAGGGTGGGGACGTGGTAAAACGGCCGTTGAGGAAGAGGAGGAAAGCGACAAGACCTCCTCCTCAGACGACCAGAGCGAGAGTGGGAGCGAGACTTCAAGTAGCAAGAGCGAGAGTGAAGATAGCAGCATTGTGGCTAGAGGTAATACCCACCCCCCCGCTCTTCCTCACACTCAAACCGATGATGATGAAATTGTCATTTTCCTCCCAGTTTCTACCGCGGCTCGGAAGCCTCCAACGCCATCATTATCCACTCGCCGCCGCCTACCGAATGCTAACATGCGCCTCGTCCCTCTACAAGCCCAACCTTCCACCGTTTCTGGCCACGCAGCAGCAGCAGCAACTCCATATGCCAGCAACCGTGATGCCACCTTTGGCCACCGTCGATCTGCATCATCGGCCCAACAGCGATCAAACGAGTCGGCGAGCCACCACGGCCCCGACGACGACGAGCACGTCGTCCGCAAGAGCGACGGGTCCGTCGAAGTGTCCTGGATGCCCACCACGAGATCCCGGTCGTATGCAGCGGGAGGTGCATGGGCAGAAGCGGAGGAGGCAGCGGACGAGGACAGTCTCGTGGGTAGAGGCGGGAGACCGCTGCGCGGGCACAAAGACGCACCCAAGGGCGTGGAGAGGTTTGGCGCGGGGATGGAGAAGGGGGGGGAGGATCCTAACTTGCGGGCGTTAAGCGAGCAGGAGAAGAGTGGACGGACGCAGCGTAGGCGTGGAATGAGGAGCGGGAGTAAAAATGCCTTTAGACAGGTGTAGGCTTGAGGGGGGGAGGGGGAGCTGTTTCACATTGCCTAGTCGTCTGTGGACAATATGTCCGACGAATCGGGGCAATAGTATATTATTATGCTACATCAAAAAGCTAGGTGGTACACCAGGAAATGTAAGAGAGCCGAAATAAATATTGCGTGCAAAATTTGTCCATCGATCAACCGCTCCAAGCTACTATCATCATCATCGTCATGCACCCTCACTCATCCGAGTCAGGGAGCCCCGGGGGTTGTTCTTGCCTTTGATGGAGGCCGGTTCGAAGGGTGGCGCGTTGAGGGAAAGGGCCGATTTTTCCGCTTGCGCGTGAGGGGGCGGGGAAGGGGGAGACGATTTCCGCCACGCGACCGATCCTTTCCCGCCGCTGGAGGTGCCGGTGGAGGCGCCGCGAGTGGAGTGGTTCCGCGGCAACGTAGGCGCCACGGTACGAGCGGCCGCCGGCGAGGCAGACGAGGACGACGAGGGGATGGTCGTGGCGCGCGAATGCGAGTGCGAAGAAAAGGCGGGAGCGGCAGGACGCTTGCTGCTGTTGCTGCTGCTGCCGCTGCCGCTGCGCATCGAATGGCTATGCGAGTGATGAGGGCCGCGGGGGTGATTCGGAGGAGAAGAGCCCTGCGCGCGAGCATCGGTGGCGGCGGTGGTCTCCTCGGAGGGCGAGGGAGGAAAGGGCTGTTGAACGTGTCCATACGGGTCTGCTTCGATGCGCTCACGCTCGAGCAACAACTCGCGCAGTTTGGCCTCGAGCTCGCCGACCAGGCCGCCGGGAGCATCCGAACCGTCCTGTTGCTGCTGTTGCTGCTCTTTCCCCTCTCCGCCGAGTCCGCCCTCCTCGGCAGCAGCAGCAGCGGCGGCGCGACCCTCCAGCTTCTCACGCTTCGTGCGCAGCTTCTCGAGGCGCGCCTCCACCGCCGCGAGCTCGGCTTTGGCACCTTGGAGCTTGCCGCTCGCCTCCTCCTCCGCTTTCTCGCGGCGAGCTCGCCACTCCTCCGCTCGGGCTCGCGCCCGCTCGAAACGGCGCGAGGCGTCGGCGAGTTCCGCCTCCTGTTCGACGCGGGCTGCCTCCACGACGGCGTACTCGGCCTCGACATCCTCGCGGCCCTTGACGGCCTGCTTGACGGCTTCTTCGAGCGCGCGCGCCTTCTGCTTCATGCGCGTGTCCCCAGCAGAGTGCTTCTGCGCCGCACGCTTGAGCGAAGAGATTTCCGCACGCTGCGCAGCCTGAGCCTTCTGGGAATCCCGGCGCGCCGACTTGAGAGTGTTCGAGAGTGTCTCGTTTTCGGCCTGTAGCTGAGAGAGCTCAAGCTGTAGTGAGGCAAGACGGTCCTCAAACGTCTGGGAAGTGTACGAGGGTCCGCTAGGTGTCTGGGGCGGAGATGGCGATGGGGGCGATGGGGAGCGATCGACGGCAGGAGAATTGGAGGTGTTGGGTGGGAAGGCACCGACTTGGGGAATGCCTGAGCTGCTGTCCGAATCTGATCTCGCACGATTACCAGCTAAGTCACGGATAAGTGTGGGGGAAAGCAGAAAGGATGCCGAGACGGTACGCACCGACGCTCTCTGTGACGATTTGGCCTTTGAACTTGTCATCACCGGGAATGACACCAAGCTCGATGTCATACTGACGTCCAGGCATAAGTCCATAAATAATAATCATTGCTTCATCGGCATCGTCAGCTAACCGTGCAAGACATTTCGGCCACGGAGTTCCGTTGACTTTGACGGAGACGCCTTTGGAGAGTGGATCTGGGATAGCTAGTTGTTGATTGGACTCTGAGAGAGATGAAATGACGAAAGTGGCAGAAACGGAAGTTATTTCAATGACAGACAAGGAAAGACGAGGATGCCATGGCCTTATCGATTGCCATTTTGTATGTTGATCTGATGCCATGTCCGAGTCTCACTCATTCATCTCCCTCCGTGAGTGAGGGAGGCCAATTGAAGGCATATTTATAATCATTCCCACGCTCTCACCTTAACGCCACGTAGTCGTTTCCTCTTCCTTCCCCTTTTTACACCTGCACGCTTATTATTTCGTCCCCTCCGATGTCTTCTCGCATAAGCATTGCCCGCCCGCAAGGTGGCGGTTATAGCCCAGACCCTCACGGAATCGGTAACTCGCGGCCTTCCTCTGGCTACAGGGCTGCAGACCCAGAAAATCCAATCGAAAAGCTCCGCTATTACGCCAAGCAGATCGAGGACTATGTCGAAATTTACTCCCAGCCTCTCAGACCCCACCTCCCAGCTATCGGTCGCTTCTTGATCATCGTCACTTTCATCGAGGATTCACTTCGGATTGTCACACAATGGGGAGACCAACTTTGGTACTTGCAGAAGTACGTGTCCTTACCTCCTGGTCTGCGTAAACCCCAACCCATAAGTTTCACGCTCGTGAATTAGACACAGACATTTTCCTGGAGGAATCTCCCACCTTTTCCTCATCATTAATGTCATCGTGTGTCACCCTTCTCTACTTTGCTTCTACCGTGATTAACCTTTGCCCGAATAGGTCATGCTCATCGGCTCCGGTGCTGTTGTGACGAAGCGCCATACAGAATACGCCGTCGCAGGTCTTCTTGGAGTCGTCATCGTTCAAGGGTTCGGCTATGGCCTCATTTTCGACATGACATTTTTCCTCCGCAATCTTTCCGTCATCGGTGGGCTGTTCATGGTCTTCAGTGATTCGATGGTGTCTCGCAAGAAGCTGTTTGCTGGTATCCCAAGCATTAGTGAGACTGACCGCAGGAAATAGTACGTGCTTTCTCTACCCCGCCATACTTATCTTTCACTATCTTCCTTCCCTTAGCTTCCTCCTGGCCGGCCGCGTTCTCCTCATCTTCCTTTTCCTTGGCTTCATTTTCCAGGGAAAGTGGAGTATCGGGCGCGCGTTCCTCTCTCTGTTCGGCCTAGTTGCGTGTATCATGGTCGCCGTTGGTTTCAAGGCCAAGTGGTCTGCGGCGTTCCTTGTCATCATCCTCAGTATTTTCAACGTTGCCGTGAATAACTGGTGGAGCGTGCACTCTGCACACCCCGCAAGGGACTTCCTCAAGTGCGTTTGTTTCCTTTTTTTAAAAGAAAGCGAGCTTTGAGTTTATATGCTCACCGTTCCTTACTATGACGCACGATTGTTGACATGTGATCTCTAGATATGACTTCTTCCAGACGCTATGTAAGCTTTCCCTTCGCTGGCGAGAATCGTTCAATTCTCACTGGTTTGGTGCTATTTTTCCAGCGATCGTTGGTGGTCTCATTCTACTCGTTAACATGGGTCCTGGTGCGTCTCCTGTCATCTTCCATTTCTCGGCGACACTTGACGTCCTGGACGAATACTATAGGTGGCCTTTCAGTCGACGAGAAGAAGAAGAACTTCTAAAAGAAGACCCCCTTCTGGCGAGGTGGGATGGTGGGACACCTGTTAACCATATGACGGACTAGCACTGTGTTCTGCAGATGACCCACAGTTCTATTTATGAAACCGTATACTGTCATGTAGTAATGAACGTCCATGTCCGCTCGGGGGATCAGCTGTATTTCCACCGTTCGCACACTCGACCACAACGCGGACCGTCAACCTGCACCACGGCGGGATCAACCCCGTTTGCCAGATGATTTCATGAGCGTTCTCACTCGCAAATCATGAGGTATCACACGATTATCAAACGGCATTATCAACCTCGTGTAGTATTAGGTCCGCCATGCGGCGACTTTGTCATTGGCACCCGCATAAATCCGCCTGTTGCTGTCGCAGCTCCCGTTGAATCGGTCCTTGGTTTCCCAAACAAGCATCCCTGCGAATGAAACTCTCATGGCGTACAAAATTGCGTTCACGACGTTCGACGAACGAAACCCGAGAGATTGGACGAGGGGCGCACGGTGTGTGGCGTCGCCGGGTCAACGTGGATTCACCACTGGCATTTCCCCTTCATGACAAGGTGTATATTCGACGTGGCACGTAAATGCGTTCAATCAAAGAAAAAAAAAAAGTCAAGGGAAAAAGTAAACATACTGGTGTATGACGCTAGCCCGATTTTGGACAAGGACCACCCGTGACAGCCAACTTTGCAAGTTGGGAACATTCTGTACTGGTGCCGGGTAATCGCTTCTGCTGGTCCCGTAATTTGTCATTGGGATTTGAAGTAAGTTAAACATGTGTCTTATGACCAAATCGCCGGCAAATTCCACGATTTATGTAATGTGACTTTTGGGAGTGGAGGGCGAGGGGGCTGTGCGAGGGGAGGCCCATGATCTCGTTCCTTCCTCCTGGCACCTGCTCCTGCTGCGCCCGTCCAAACAAGGTTTAATTGCCCACTGTGTTGGCAAGGAGATGAAAAAACCCCGCTTAGCTTACGACTTGTACGGGTAATGGGCGCAGCGTCCCACCGAACGTGGACGTCCAAATTTGTTCAAGCTCGAGCCTCTTCACCGCTATCTCTCGCCAGATCTAATAGAAACCCCCGGCACGATAACCGCCCCACTGGCAGCAAGCAAGTAATAATCGTGCCGGGTTCGGAGGGTGCACACACCCGGACGTCGTGCGTGCGATGTAAATCCATCGAGAATTTCTCGAAGTTCTGCGGCTCCCTCGCCTACTTGTATGGACTAGTATGAACTGAACCGCTACTGCACTAGCTCCTTTGGGCCCGGACTGACAATGTGCGCCTTGCAAATGTATGTACGCATTGCAGCATGCAGTAACACTCGAGAAGACCGCTCACGTCATGACGGACAAGTAGGTTGCCCCGAATGGGTTCCTAGAGATCCCGTGTGCACATTAGTCGCTACAGACTGTCAATGTGGGGGAAAGGGGGGGAGGGGGACGCTGCGTATTGTCTATTTGATTTGAGGGGACTGGACACGTACCTCCCACGCGATCCACCAGGGGGTCAAGATAGTGTCTTGCCCGCCCGCCTGTGCCCCGCCTGCCTGTCGGCCTGTCTGTCTTGTCTGCTTGTCCAGCTGATGACCGGACGGACCTAGATCGCGGAGATGAACCGCCCCCAATCGTCTCTGGATGACCTTTTCAGGACCGCCGGCGTTCACTTACTTAACAAAAATTCGGAAACCTGAACGAGGTTTCTCGTTCTGGGTTTTCCCCGCGCTCTCACGAGCGACGCTCGCGTGAATCTGGAGCCCGAGCCGTGCCGGCCTGTGCTTCTTTCCCGAGACCATCCCGCAACTAAGGGGAATGGGGGGGGTTCACATTTCCTAAGCGGGGCTGCCAAATCCGCTGCGTAAAATGGAATGTTGCGCCGAAAAAGGATGATTGCGCATAGCTACCTTTCCCCCCTCCTCCACCCGCCCCAAATGAATACACCCACACGTACGATATGTACACACACCTCCTGGAAAAAAAATGCTCGTCGCGCGCGGACTGGCAACTTCGCCCCGCCGACTCCTTGTCAGGCGCATATATCATCTCTGTCTACAAAAAAAAATTGTTGAGTCACCACATCGCAAACGGAGACAGCGAAAGGGGTAATATCTTGATAACCGCAGCATAGGGAATCCTTGCACCGCCGTCTTCGAGGCATGTTGGACTTGACGTGGAATGGTCGGCCACCGCTCGCCGAGGCCGCGGTACGCCGCAACTGCGTCCTGCACGCGGTACATACGTACTCCAGTATTCAACATTCTAACAATGCGACTTTCGGATGGCGCTCGATTCGTCCACGCATGACCCGAGTCGCCCACGTCGCTGCGAACTGGTCGGCCAGTCCCGAGCTCAAGAACACTTATTGGGGCACTTCCTGCACAAGTCACCCTTTCCTGCGGTCCCAACGCCGCACGGCGGAGAAGCAAATTAGAGTAATGCATGTCTAATGATTGATTTGAACAGGATGAATGCCAATGCTGGGGTAAAAGTAAGCGGTAAAGAGCGTGCGGTCATTCAACACGAAAACCGTACTCTTGGGCCATCCTTATGGCGCTCAAAGGCAAAGTTGACGGGGGAAGGGATACACCAGAAGAAGGATTTGACATGACTGAATGAGGGGCAGCACGAGTAGCGCGCAGCTAGAGGCCTGCACCCACAAGGCAGCAAACGACCTCATGTACCTACTCGGTCAGTCGTCAGCCCTGATAGGACGGCAAGGGATAATATAACTTCTACTTCACCACTAGTAGGATCCGGACTGTAAAAGCTTAGGCGAGTCCTCCTCGCACCGACGGCACGCGGTCGAATTGGACCGTAGGCGACCAAGCGAGTCATCAAGCATTCAGGGACTGACAGATGCGGTCGGTATTGCGAACAAGCCACTCTACGCCGGCCAGATCCCCATAATCCCAGGAAGGAGGCAAATCCAAGAACCAGAGAGACGTCGAAGTAAGTAGGCGGTGTTACTCCGGCTGGTGGATCTATGATTGCAGGGCCGCATATACAGTGGCACGGCGATTATAATGAGCCTGAAGTTGTTGGCAAAGAGATTCACAACTGAAATTGCCGAAAACCTATTTTTTTTTCTCAGGGTAAACCATCATCGACGGGTGAAGCCAGACGACTGAACAGTGGACACGTGCGGCAGCAGTATTCGTTTCTTGGCAGCTGTGTGAAACCTGCGTCAGAGTCGATGAGCTGGAGACGCAAGTAGCAACGGGGTCCCTGACGGCCGTGAAGACAATAGACGTCTCACGGTGGGGCGCATCAGACGTGTCCTCAGGTCCCAAGATTCAACGAGTCTAGCACATTTTGCCGCTCTTCAAGAAGCGCGGACCAGGTTGACAGTGATACGTCAGGGAGCACTCCTTCTACATATCATCCACCTAGAAACCCGGCAGACTTTGCAAGCAAGCTGTCATATAAGCCGGTGGGGGTGATCTGTGGCAACAATAATATTAATGTTTGGGCGTTCCCGTGACTCGGGCCACGGCTCGGAATTGTGGACCGAAAGTTTGCGAGGCGAGGGGAGAACCAGGGCTCCGGGGCAGCAGGGCTGCCAGTGGCCTCGCCCTGAAGTGATTTGATTGCCAGCCAGTGCGCAGTTGGGCAGCCGCAACGGGACTCTGCGCCGCGCAACCAAAAAGGTTTCTTACGTTACGGAGCGGGAGGGCAGGTCAATTCCCCTATCAACTATCAACGGTCTGTCCAGTGTTGCTCCTCTCATCGCCACTGTATCGCCTCACGCGGCGACTCTCTCCCGCAATTGGACGGTCTTGCTGCTGTAAGAAGCCCAGCATGGTTAAATGCAAGCGCCGTTCCCCTGTCCCCCCCCGCCTCGACAGTTACGTCCGTCCTGACATTCAGTCTTTTTTTATATTCTTACCCAGGCAGTGGCATCCCGCGATATGTTCCGTCGGGGGCTGGCCCGGGGTAAATGAGATAAGTTAGTTACAATGACGAACGTCTAAATCGATGGCCCATCTTCGTCGGTTTTACCCCCGTATGGGTATATTTCTGCTTTGTGCAAGTTACGTTTTTTTTGTCATTGAAGCAGGTCGATCGTCTGAAAGACCTTGAGCTTGGAGACCCTTCCTTCGGTCCGAAATCTTGGAAACAAGCGAGAGTGAAGCGGTCTTCCGAGTCATCGAAACGGCTAGTTACTGCACGGCCTCTACCGTGACCCCCGGGCCTCGAGTGGCAAGTGTGTATAAATAATGGGTCGATCGACGATTTCGCGCGGCCGCGGGACGTTTCTCGTCGAGAAGCTCTCGCCAAGGTGTCAGCCATCGTTTCGGCGGTTTTGCGCCCCCCTATTCCGGCCAGCTTGCCCTTGACGCGATATTTGTATCGTGTCGCGAGCAAGCGACGTAAAATAGAAAGGAATCATTAGTAAAGGGTCTTGTACTTTTCCTCTTCGCAAATATCTTGTCAATATATTTGACGGAGATGTAGAGCCAGGTCCGCGCATTAGCGTCACTGTATGTCATAAATGTGGTCATTGCACTCCGCGTTTGACCCCGATGAATAAGGCGGGGACCATGGAAACATATGTTTTCCACGACAATCAAGCAACATCCGTCGTACAGGTTCAGTTGTAACACCCACACATAATGCAATAACGTTCCCTTCTGCAGAGTGAGATAGTTTGGCCGAGTGGTCAGCATTCAGCCAAAGGGAAACAAGAGTACGCGGACTCAACCCGCGGCAAAGTGATAATTCAAAGCCACCTAACCGAATGAGTCGGAGGCGGATAGTGATGCAAGCTAACAATACATGGCAAACAAACAGGTACAACGGATCTGCAGGTGGGTATACTTCGTCTGCCCGTCTGAAATATGAGTATGAAGCTGAAGAAAGTAATATCGGACATGCATGGATCGCTGTGTTGGACCTAAAGGTACAGAGAAGGAAGAAAGAATAGCCCTCCAGACGTAGCGCTGGCTAGACCAAAACAAGCCATTGATTATGCCCCCCCAGGGCACGCGCCCAACGCTGCCAAGCCCGCGGGAGGTCAAGACGCGAGGGCCTATGGAGATCGTAAGTCATTGTAAGGCATCATGCAACCTGGATTTACACCAGGGCTAACTGGTGATTTGCTCGGGTCGGCGTTTGGCGTACGAGACGTAGACAATTGCTGGACCATCCGGGCGTCTGTAGGGTCTCTCGTATTTGAACAAGATTGGAGATACTCGAGCGGGACCAGATATTCGGGCGGCCGAACATTTGAAGCTCTCCCTTGGGCAGCTGGGATCGGGACATGCCTCGAGAGCGCCGGTGACGATGCGGAGTGGTGATGGGAGGGCCGGGACGAGGGAACCCCAGGGTACACCGATCGGGACAGTGCGCCAATATCAGCAGGTACCGAGGCTATGGAGTGGTTCCGTGAAGAGCCATCCTGGGTGTACGCATGCGTCGTCTGCGGCCCATTGCCTGAAGAGGGGAAGATGGTACACAGGACCCCAGAGCCTGATGAAGGGGAGTAGCTCTCTGACCCGAGAGGTGTCCCTGGGGCATTGCGCTTCGGGTCATCACGCTTGCTCTTGGTAGCACGGGCGCTCTTGAAGAGTCCTTCAGGAATCTGGATGCGGCCAACGTTGGAGATATCTTCTATCGGAGTCAGCTCATCGACTGTTCTCTGGTTGAAATAAGCAGCTGTGGAAGCTCAGCTCAGTATTGAAAGGGAATTACGTCTCTGGGCTGATCACGTACTCAAATGCCACTTGCGAGTGATGTCTTGACCTCTGTCTTCAGGTAGAAAGACGTAGACACTATACGTCTGCTTAATCAATTTGTCACTATCATTCAGCGGGAAGCTCATTCTCCTTGAAGTGAAATGGGTGAACGCTGAGCCCGGGGAAAGGTATGGGGTGGCATCATACCCTGCACCACTAGGGAGACGTTCCTGAGCTGGGTCTCTCTGGTAATAGAATAGGAACTCCTGTGGCACGGCAAGAGAGGCAACACTCTATGTGAGTCGTTGAGACATAGCGTTTGGGGAGACAAACAAACCTCTCGTATGCGCGATGGACCCCATGACATTCCGTCGGTCCTGACAGTGAATGGGCGCTAAGGTAATCGGCGAACGGCCGGCTAGGCAACAAGCGTACCATCGCTCCATAGTGAGACCGCCGTTATCCACGGTGGACGCACTTCGGTCCTCCCAGATATAGACGTTGCCGGAACGGATTGCCTTGCGCTCGTCGGCGTCGAGGCGGCGCGTGAGTAGGGTGAGGACGTTACGCGCTACAGCGAAGAAGACCTGAAGCGCATCCTGGGCAGTGCGTATGCGCGCATTCTGAAGGGTTGGCCGCTGCTGATAGGTTGGAGACATGTGGGCGAGAGGGGATAGAATGGAGACATGGTGGCACGAAAGAGCCAGACCATATAGTGGACAGCCCAGGGACAAAAAAAGGTTCCGGGCCTAAGAAGCTTATATTTGACTTTTCAAAAAATGCCTGTATCGAGCTATATGATTAAATTTGAGGCCGATCCGGTTCTTGGATACAGGCGAGCAAGCGCTCTGTAAGTTCACGGAAGGGGTAAAGGTGCCCTCTGGCTGGGCCCTCATCAATAAGGTGGCGCCGAGGAGCCTCCAATAGCTTGTCTTGCTTTTCTTGTCTTCGTTCCGAGTCTCTTACGGCTCTTACGGTATTCGAACAGGCTAGCCGTCGATCCGATGAGAAGCAGTTGACAGCGGCCATCCAAACTGGCTCTGACGGGAGAACACGTGTTCCCGATGGGGCGACCTCTGTCCAACGAGCAACGATGAGTGATCGAATCGATTGAATTAAAAACGAACTCCCATGTCGCTCAATCAAATCTTGGATCACTTGCTTCCGTCGTTCAACGCCGGTTGGCTTTACCTACAGTTTCTGTTCCGCGACCTTCCGCGTGTCCTCATTTCCCGGCATGTGTTGTCCCTCATGCATGAAATGATCAAATTCACATGTAGGTTAGCCGGTCCGGGTTTGGCAACTTGAAATAAAGGTTAGGTTCCCTCAGTCACTCCGTGTCAGTCCGTGAATAGTAGTGGTACGTTAAAATGAAGACCCCACGGGTCCAGACAAAGTCGTAGGTATCAACAATGAGCCGGTGTAAACAATAGCATCCACGCCACACTACAAAACTGGCCCAACAAGGTGGTCTAATCCCCCGTCGTCCCAACAACGCGAGAGTAATGACTTATCAGTAATCAGGACCAATAAGGGCATGTGACCGGCCTGCTTACCTCCCAGAGGAAGCACAACTGGTTTATAATCAGGGACCTCACAATAGTGCATCCGACCTCCGAACGTATAACGTATGCGCAGGGACTTGGCGCACGAGGGCGCAGGGTCATGAAACCCCTGTAAGCCCGACTGTAGTGGCGAGGTATAAAAAAGGTAAAGATCAGAAATAGATAAATAGTAACGCCCCAAATCAAGTCCCGCATACCTTCGAGTGATGACCAGGAATGTATAGTTGGCTCTTGTGAACAAGGGCCTGGATCGCGACCGTCACGTCCACGACGAGATCTCTGGCCTCTGGATCCGAATCTATTGGACCGTACACCGCTTCTAGAACTACCAGACCTTCACAGTAACAGTTCGCTCAATGCCGCTACCGGAACGATCAAGCACATGAACATGCCTTCCTTGCCCTTCTCCGTTTGAGTATGTTTCCGGGCAGTCTCCTTGAGAAGTAATGTCGTTTCCTCAATCTCGCGGTGTATATTTGACCTTTCTTCAAGAAGCTCCCTACGTGCCTGACGATAGAACCTAAGGTAGCTCAACACACGACCGGCGAAAAATGACGAGAGACGTCTTACTCTGCTCGCTGTTTGCGTCGACGGGGCTTGAGAACGAAGTGGTATGCCAGCATAAACACGGCAGAAGGCAGAGTGGCGGCTAGGTATGCCAACGTCGTATCCCCGTTTTCAGCAAGGACAATCGGCAGCACTAGTCGCTGACCGAGGTAGGCAAGACTACGCTCACTTACATCAGCCGAAGGACCGGAAATTAAGCAAACTCACGTACTTTAACGTTAACTCCACACCCGCGGCGTTGAAGCCGATCGTAGTCGTGACACCTGCGTGCTCATCGCCCCACGCCCCAGTGGCTACCCACCCAGGACCAGCGAGTGAGAGTTGGATTGCGAGTGATCCCTGCGCCGCCAATTCGGGGAGCACCAATCCCCATTCTGCCCTGAGACTTGTTCCCAAACCCGCTAGGGTGATCCCGTACGACCATTGCCTCACACCGGTGCCGAAACCCGTCCAGGACCCTAATTTCGTCTGTGGTTCTTCCCCGTTGGCGTACAGGGGATCACTTTTAGTTCCGAACCTGTGGGGTGAGACAACGTTGATCGAGAAGTGGGGTTGATTTCCAGTGTGACAGACGAGGACGCCTTGTGTCATAGAATCCTTAAACAGACGACGGGAATGGGTTACGGTGATCGGTGGAAGGGCGGGTTCGAAGGAAGGGGATAATGTGGTCTGGACCACGTAGGTACCGTCTTCGCTATGATATCGAGCCCTCATCATAACGAAATGTCCCCGAAGTAGACCTGCCGTAGCCTAATTCCGGCATTTAATTAAATGCGTCCGCTTGAAGGAGTGCCCGAGACACTAACCTCGAAATTGATTCGCGGAGAGTACTGATGCTTTACAGTTCCAAGTAAGTTGCTTATTCCTCCCCTTCCAGAAACCGCGCGGGTCGTTAATATCACTCTCGTCTTGTCATCAATTACCCTCTGAAATTCGCGTAAGGTCGCGCCATGAATGCAGGCAACGACTAGGAGATTACCTGGAGGCTGTGTCTGAGAACAAACGAAGATGTACGAATTTCTCCAAGTCGTGCGTTGAGGCTATGCAAGTTCCCGCGCAGTGATGGCGCGATTGCATATCCTCGATTACTGAAAAGAGGACTTGCGTTTATCCCAATTACTAGACGGCCCTGGGAGCGAACCGAGTCCTCCATCCTCTGCACTTCGAGTTCCCATTTCGAGCGACTCAGGATTTTCATCAGCTGTCTTCACGATAAGAAAACGCAGATGACAGAGAACATTCTGAAGTACCTCATCCCTGGATTTGGACCGAAGCTCTAGCGGCCATTTCATGCGCGTTCCTTCGAAGCCTGGGATGAACGAACGACATCAAAAAAGGAATGAACCATGGGCAAAACCGGCGCGTCATACCATAGATATCATACACCGTTCTGTAGTCATGTCACAGAAGAATGAGCCGGAGAGTAGATGATAGCAATACCTTAGAAATGGATCAGATAACACTGGAAGACTAATTCAGTGACTAGGCCACGTAGAACTCAGACGCGGGGTCATACCTTCGTATGCTTTCTGAACCTCCAGGAACCGCTTGGAGGCGGTATCTTTTATGGTTTCTTCTCGCTGCTTGTCTGGATGAAACAAGACCGACAAAGTCCTATATCTCTCCCTGACTTCTTCTGCTGAAGCAGCATCTGGAAGGTTGAGAACTGAACTGGGCTTGCATAAACAAGCGGCGAAAGGTAGAAACGGTGCTGACTGACTATAGGAAGCCCCTCTGATTGAAAGGATCCGCCTTCTCTTCGGAAGTCTCACTGTGCCTCTTGGACTGGCTCATGCGGTGTCGCCAGCACAAAGGGGATCCTTCAAAACACCTGTCACGCCGTTGTCCACGTAAGCCCGGCGCCATCTTTCGGGAACGTCCGAATCACCCTCACACGTAATCAATTTTTGCTACCTACTACTATTCGTCTTTTATACTCTTGCGTGCATCACCACCGAGCCGTTCGTGGATCTGATAACATTCTGGCGCAGGTAATTTATACGATGATGAGGCGGCCTAGGATCCGACTTGTTGCTCCGGTGGCGCGGCAACATCCGGTGTCGGACCTGCGTGTCGAACCCTCGCGGGGATACATTATACCAATCGAAATTGTGATGGGTCTAATCCTCCTTAGATCTCTTCAACAGCCCACGGGGCATGGGTAAATATTTCAGCGTTCACGTCACGGCCCATCCAAGGTGAAATGCCCAACGGTCGCGAGGTATGTAGGCCGTGCTCGTGAGTTCGACCAAGTTCCAATGAAGAAATGTGACATTCAACCTTTACCCGAAATGAATGTGGCGACGCCGAGCACACCAAAACCTGGCAAGCAGTATCGCCGCAGCCTTCCTTTTTGGTACGATGTACGCGTACGCAGGATGTCACGACATATTCTCACCGAGAGGTATGAGCGCACGCTACATACAAGCTCCTCTGACCCGGAGGACTCAACTCCCAGATTGCGATGCGCCGCCTTGCGTTTATGTATTGGAAGTTGGATAGCCCCCTTAAGTTTGTACCCGCAGTCACCATCCACAGGCCCGTAGCCTGGATAGCGCCAAGGTCCAGTTGCTGCCTGATGCTAACTCCGATGTACCCGGGACAAGGGTCGGACACAACGGGAAGCGAGATGAGAGGGGCGCGAAGTGCTGGAAATGATGCTGAGACCTGGGATCGCGCGACTGCCTGTAATTGGCCACTAATCAGGCCTCAAAGACCGCCGTCACGACCCTCAAAGTGTATCACGATGAGGAGGGGCCAGCCCAGTTGTGCAACACAACCCAGAAAACAAATCTCCACTGGTTTGGCGAATGGGACTTCTTGAGTGACTCAACTTGTAGCTCTAGGCCGAACGATCGGGCCGACACATTACTTCCGATGGTGTTTATTGTAGATTTGCTGGCAGGCCAGGAGGGCGATCGTCTCAGTTTTCTTGTCATTTCAACTAATCGCCCAGGAACGCAGTGTAGGTGTCGATGTCGAAGCTTGAAGCGTTGAAGCTCCGAGGTCTGATGTCCGCTTAGAAGTCGTTTACCGACACCATGGCGTGTCAGGCGATCATAAAGGTATCGTATGTAATCATCCATCAGGGGTCTTGCCACTGAATTAATTATAGGACGTCTTTATGGAACATGGTACCACAGACACATTTATGGGCTGGAATACAGTAGCGTCGTCGCACCATCGCGGCGGTACGAGTGATTACTGTAGTGAGACAGGGCATACGATAGTGCCCTTTCTGAGAAGCAAATCTATGAATATGTTCGAAACAGAACAATCTTGTGTGGCACGATCCCGTGCAAATCAACGGAGGATTTGTCTGCCTCGGCTTTTGACGGACACGTCAAGTCTGCAGACGTAGATCTGCGCGAGTTTCGCAGATGGGCGGGTAACTTGAAAGTGGGTGGGTGTGGTGTAACGACATGGGAGGACTAGTCAGCTCACCTCAGTTCTTCGCGCTTCGCTATCGCATGGGGATACGCGGTCTGGGAAGCTGGACTATCTACCACGGAAACTGTTTGCCACCGCAAACACCGAGAGAAACGCCGGTCCCATAATTGGCTAGTAATCCCCACCGAAAGATAAACGAAGAGCGTCATGGTTGCACACCGCTGACGACGACCCTGGCCACGTTAACGGCTCAAGAACGTAGCGGGTGACAAATACCCCATCAGGGACTAGCCTTTCCGATCAACCCTTCGGATACGGGGATGGCATAGATAGTGTATAGTCACGCGCAAGAACAAATCCGGAGCCATCCACATTTTTGAAAGCTTCTCCGGGCCCAGGCACGGGAGTGTACAAGGTAGGTCATGAGGAACGGAGAGGGGACGGCACTACAAAATCTTTGCATCTGCCAATCCATGAGGTAGAGCCTGCGGCATTGGTGTGAGTTGCATGCTTCCACCGCTAAATTGGCGATATTAGATAGTCCTCCTCACTAGAAAACGCACGAATAAACTATCATGATCGTAAGGCCAATTTTGGGAACGTGAAACAGGCAAAAGGCCTGACTAAAACCAGGTCACTTTAAGGCTGTATGTCAGCGCCCCAAAGCCCCGAACACCAGCACCCATGATCGATCCGATTCGTAAGTGCGATCTTCTCAATCGGAAAAGAGAACTGTGACAGCACCGAACATTCGGATGTCGTACAGCTCCCAAAATGATAATTTTTCCGACAGTAGGAATGACAGGGTACTTGCGTCGGAGTCGGGAAGGACAAGACGAGGGTAGCGGCCGAGTATAGATAGGAACTCAAGAGTATTTTTACATCTATATAAAGCTGCCGTAAGGCATGCCCTAATCTTCACGGGTTTGATAGAAGCAGGGGAAAGAATGAGGAATCAGCGCCGGGCAGGATAGCATCAAAGTATGCACTGAAGCGGAAACATAGCGAGCGTCGACAAGTTGATTGGTTGACCGCGTAAGCGGAGCCTTTATGAGCAGTTGAGCTGCAGCCGCTAGTTTTCGGAGACTTCCTGGTATGTCATCTGGGGTAATGGGGGGACGGTACGGAAGTTCTATAGAGAGTAACGGAGACAAAGAAGGGGCATGAGGAGGAGTATAGCATCGATCGTGACGCTATAGTATGGGGCATAGTTTCGTTTTCGTTGTGCCCGGGCCGGGCCGGTTGACCGTGGACTTAGCTTACTGGCTTGACCTTTACAGTATCGTGACTTCCGACGGCCCCAAACCCAACCGTACATAACGTCGAGGGGCTTCAGTGAAGCTTGAAGGTTGCACCACTTTTGGATAGGGTATCATATTCGGAAAAATTCCGTTAAACGCGCATATAGCCGGGCCCTTGTGACCATGGATCGTTTAAACTTTTCCGTCGACGAAGCGTCCTTATTAAGGACGTATAGAATATCCTCCTTGAGTCCAACGTGAGTATGAGGACAGTCACTTCTTGTATTCAGACTGAAAGGAGGTCTGGTGCTAGGAAATGGGAGGATGTTGACCATGAAGACTCGCTTGCTGGGCAACTTGTTGGCCCCAGTGGGAGTGGGGAAGGTGAAGGTGACCCCCTAGGCCTTGGGGCATTCGTCGAGTGCGTCCGTGCGCATTATGGAAGTGGTTGATTTGAGAACTTTCCCTCTTAACGACAGTGTGAGAGATATGAACATGGAATCCCGTTCGCTTGCACCCCACATATCTATGCAATATACGCAGCTGACTTGAGTAACGATGGACAGGCGCTGCCGTCCTCCTCACTTCCAAGTCTTTCGACCCAAAAGCTTTTCTCTCCGCGGTGCACCCAAATGCCACATATCAGGATCTAGCCGCGGGCATAACGCACTTACGGGGCTCCATTGATTCGCGCTCGGAAGCAATCCGAATTTTGGTGGAGGACAATTTTGATAAGTTCGTGGCCGTCAAGGCATCTACCGATGGTGAGCAGAGCTTATCAAACATCATCTGCCCGCCGTGTTTGTAACATGCGCAGCTTTGCATGCCGAAATGCGCGAGGGACTGCTGTCAGAATCTAGTGACTACGCTTCGAGACCCCTGCGGGACCAGCTAAAGCGTATGTGTCACAATTTCACCTTCTACTATGTCCGACAACTCCCCACAGAGGCGGCGGCGAAAGCTGACCAGGTATTCTTACCCGTTCTCGAGAATGCAAGCAAAGCGCACAAACTGAGGACGACGCTCGGGGTATTCGAGAGATCCAAGTTCTTCTTCAACCTTCCGGCGTCGCTGATAGAGTCTATCGAGGCTGTGCGCCGTGTCTTTTTCATTCCGTCCCTCTGCCTGACTTCAATGTAGGGCCGGTATGAGGCGGCATTGCGAGATTACAAAAAAGGGAAATTTATGATGGAGTCACGCGCCGGACAGTTGCTTCCAATCAGTGCACCGAAAGACAGTCGAAGTGCCATAGTCGCTGAACAGCAGCAGAGACGGATTCTCGAAAAGGTGTGGGGCACCGTCGAGAAGGCTATGGGCGAGATGCGTACTCTACTGCTCAGCCAACTACAAGAGCCGGGACGCCCCATAGAAGAGCAAGAGAAGACTATTGAGCGAGTTACCCTTTTTATCCATGTTCTTGAGGGCTTTGCGCTTACCATACATTAGGATCCTCCTAGAGCTCAGCATGCCGGAAGATCCCGTGTGGACATATTTTGATGCCCAACACAAGTTTATCCTTGAGCAGATGAAGAAAACATACCAGGCGGCTGTAGACGTCGTCCAACGCATGTCTTCTCTGATTCTGGGCTTTTCTACGGCTAATTCGGTGGCTCAGGCAAGCGAGACGCAAATGCGGCCTCGTCTCCGGGGTCTGAGCTGCTCAAACCCCTCCTTGCCAGTCAACTGAGAACGTGCATCCCCGCATTGAAAGCAGGAAAACAGGAACAAGCCATACGTACGGCTCTCTTGCCCCCCGTCCTTGTTCTTCAGATTTCATACCTTTTTTGCAGCTCAGTCTGGTGGTCATGAGGTCTGGAAAGCCATATTCGACTTGGTAAAGAACGTTTCAGAAATGATGATGTCCGCCCTCCCGAACTTTTGGAAGATTGCAAAAGGGTTTCTCGACGGCAAGTATAGGAAGGTGCGGCGTTGCCTCTTTCTGAAAGCACCCTCTACTTACTCTGCCCCGGCGATATAGAATGGGGCCGTGATAACTTCACGGCGAAGTCCATCACAGGTTCGGACGATGGCCCTCGACGTCATCAAACTTTACGTATCTCTTCTCTCTGAGTTCTTCCTCCTCTCGGATATGGCAGTGGCTGCACCTTCGCCGACGGAGGAAAGCTCTCCGCCACTCTTACCTGATGACTCGAATTCTCTCACTACGGCATACTACCTCATGAAGATCCTGACCGAGATCCAAGATAATGTCAACGAGATCAACTCAATGGAGATATCAACTGAAATGAGTACTAGCCTGAAAGGTCTGCTGGACAGTGCAAAATGGGGATTTGAAGATGTGTTGATGCACACATGGGTCAGGGGTGCGTTCACGTGGGTGTCATTGATCCGTACTTTCTGATCTCGGCGCAGATGCTCGTTCGCTCTATTACTTGGAGACTTGGGCGCTATCCTCGTCAGAACCCTACACGACTGAATATCTGTCCGATGTTCAGTCCTTCCAACGGCAGGTCACCACGTGGGCTTTTAAGTTTGCTGGCGGGGCAGAAGCTTCCTCTCGGCTCGCAAGGCGTCCTGTTCCCAACGAATTTGTCGTCAAGATCACCAGAGCGTTTTTGGATGCCACTTATGCTTTCTTGGACGGGTTTGTTTATCTGGCGGAGGAAGGCTCACCCGTCACTGATGCGGAGAACTTCCCTGCCACTGGCGTCATCGATGCCGCCGCCACTGGAAAACTGCACCCCCTGGGGCTGCTCGATACGTCGGATGTAGTAAGCTAGTATAATCGCTTCCAAGGCGCAACACATGCTCACGACGAAAGTGTGTAAAGGATACGCGGACGCTTCTCGTCGTCTCTAATTTCGTATACCTGAAGCGAGGACTCATTCCAAGTATGATCACTCAGCTCGAGAGCGCATTCAGCATCACCATCGATACCGACAAAGCGGTGAGTGAGGAGGGGGAACGCGTTTCGATCCATTCCTACTACTCCCACGATCGGCAGCTCACCACCCTATTCTTCTTCTTACACAGACTTTGATGACCGTGGTGGAGCAACTAGACCAGTCGCTCTTTGAAAAATTTCTCAACCCCAAGGTCGCGATCGCGACTGGCAAGCTGCGCACTGGGGTTCTAGGTCCAGAAATGGACTGGTACGAGACGCCGCAGCCTACAGGTGAGAGAATCCGGCCGTGTGCTGTATACCTAGCGCGCGTTGATGGCGGGGTGAAATGATTGTGGCAACAGAGATCCGTCCGTACGTGTTTGACACACTGATGTACCTGGTCGGCGTGCACGCGCAAATCAGCGACATAGCTCCGCCGCTCCTCGATCGAGCGCTCAACGCGCTCGTGGAGAATTTGGTCGAGGAGGCGCTGCGGTGTTTCAAGCAGGTCAAGCGCTTTGGGATGGGTGGCATGCTACGCGTGGGTTTTGATTTATTTTAATTTTAATTTTAATTTTAAGCCTGTGGGGCTGACACTACGGCAGGCCACACTGGAGATTGAGTTCATGCACCAGACACTCTCACGTTATGTCACATCCAACACGGCAAAGATGCTCTCCGATCTTTACACCAAGATCTCACAGGCGTATGCGCGTCGTCCAGGTGACGAGAACCTGCAGAGCAATCTTGATGGCGTGAAGCGAATTCTAAACGAGACTCGTCGTAGGACGCGTGTTGAGTTCTTGTGCTTCCGCGTGACGAAGGAGAAAGGTGCAGGCACCGAGAAAGGGGAGAAGGCAGAGAGGAGAGAGAAGAGGGAACGTACACGGACGAGTGGGAGTGCCACGCGCTAGTTGATATGGTACACAGTCGATGTATATTTGTCAAGACCATGTATACTCACAGTCCAGAACATACGCATGAGAGTACGGGGTGGACCTGCATAGTGGATAGAAGAACGAGAAAGGAAGGTATACGAGAGAGACCATCTGCTCTGGGTATCAAGTTCATGCGTATAGGTCGACGAGGATGGTAATGATCCCAAGGACTGTATGTCGGGTCAGGATCAGACCAAAAGGAAGAGTAGGATTAAATAACAACATACTGATTTCTATCGCAATGAGGACAATAACGATCTGCTCAAGGCGTTCAGAATGTCGACTGGACACCGACTCCTTCAGGAGCTGCAGCATGTCTTGCAGTACCTCGACGCGGGTATTGAGCACGTTGATGCGTCGTGGGATCTCGAGATAGCTTCGCGCTGCGTCGTAAAGAGGTCGTAAATCCGGGTACGACTGAGCAAGACTCAGTCAGTGGTGATGCGACTTGATCGGTCGTTGACGCTTACCCAGAACACGTTAGGCGAATCCAGGACAGAACCAACGGCGGTGATGTTGGCCCGTAGGAGGAAGACTTCTCCCATCTTGCGCATGATCTCTTCAGAAAACAGATGAGAGCGCGGCCAGACAGACTCGGTGGGGGTGGGGTGGGGGGGACGTACCCTTGTGAGGAAGGCCGATCTTTCCATGCTCGCTAATGATCTCGGGATAGTGTTTGGTCTCTTCTATGGTAGCGGAGATTAACTCTTCGAACTTCGAGGGGAAATATTAGATAGGACAAATGCGCCGAGTACGCAGGAGGGAAAGGCGCTAACAAGAGAAATCTTTACGGATTGGGAAAGGGCGTGCGATAATGACAGTTTTGTCCTGGAGAACTCCATGAATGAGGATACTGCGGCGACGCAGAAGCATCCTCACATATAACTCGAGCCCTTGCGCAACGTGATCACGTCATTATATATCCTGCTGTAGTTTGCGTAGTAAAAGTTGAGGTCTTCCATCTCAACGTCCTGCGAAGCTACCGACCCGCTCAAGCAACGACGCGCGTGAAATCGGGGACAAAAAAGACATACGGAGTTTTTCCACCTCGAATCGCTTCCTGAACAAGGGTCGGGTCGGGGATGAGACGCACAGGACGACGACTCACAAGGACGACAGGAAGCGTTTCTCCTGCTGCTCCGTCATGCCCCAAATGACCACGGTCCCATCCGCGAACAAGAAAATCTCCGCCTCGCCCGTTCCCGCCGTGTCCCACTTGCTCCCCTTGCGTTTCGTCGTCGCCGGCGGCGGGGGGAGCGCGACCCCCACGGCGTCTGCGGCCGCAGCGAGCTCGGGAACGCCGAGCAGATCGCCCGTGGCCGGCGTAGTGGGGCCAGCGTGCGCGGCCAGCTCGGGCGTCGTCTCGACGGCCGTAGCCGCAGTCGTCTCTCCGTCGGACCCCGAGCTGCGCCACTTGACGCCACGCCCTCCCGTTCCCGCTCCACCTGCTCCTCGACCTCCGGCTGCGGGCGGGTAGTTCGCGTTCGGAGCGGGTGGTGGCGGCGGCGGCGGCGGCGGTGAGTCTGGAAGGTCGTACGAGTACGTCGTGTATATGACGTCGTCGATCTGGCGTGGGTTGGTGTGGTATGCTAGGCGGCGGGCATTGAAGAACTTCATGAGATCGCCGAAACGGTACGACCTGTGGGGGATGGGAGCAGTAGCGGTGTGCATGTACCCCATACGTCAGCACAACATGCCAAGATAAAGGGGAGGGTGATAGCCCCCCGCAGCGGAACAAAGGTTCAGATAAGAAGATAAGAGGCAGTGGGACGGGGGAGGGGGAGCGTGGTCGTGCCGTGCGGACACTTACCCAGCGGTCGCATAGGCTGTCACGCGGGGAAGAGACTTGGCTTTCTTCTTCGTAAGCCGCAGTGCGTCGCGCCGCGCGGTCCCCGCGGGCATGCGCGCGATCTGGTTATACGCCTAAAGATAATGGGGTGGGGTTCGGGGTTTTGTTTGGGGGGGAGGTGTCAGCGCACATACGCGCAACGTGGAAAACGAAATGGGAGCGCACATCGACGTCCTCCGTCTCGTCTTCGTCTGGACCGCCATCTCCGTCATCGTCGTCGCTGTCTCCCGTCGCAGCAGAACCCTCGCCGCCCTGGGCGGGCGCGAGGAGTGCACGCTTTGTCGGGACGGGGCCTGGCTCTGGCTGTTCTGGGAGAACTTTGAGTTTTCCTGAGACCTTTGTAGAGCGATTAGCGCGACGAGGTATTGTATCGTCTAGGGGGGCGCGTTGGATGTGAGTCGCGTTCCCACCGCTCGCTGACATGTTCAATGCTTGGCTGTCACCTTGACGGCGCGCCAAAGCCAGCACTCCACTCGAAAACCCCTGACCTCACTCGGTCCGACACGGTCCGGTATCAGAAATACACTGGCATCTCTACGCAGGCATCTACTAGTACGCTGGCGTGACGTCTTGTGGGCCCAGCAACACTTCAAGCTCTTTCACTCGCCGCTCCCATCGCTCAACTTCCTTCAGTTTACTCTGCAGCAGTCCAATCTCGCGGTCAATTCCCATCCGTGCTTCAGCCGTACCTATGCGAGCAAGCGTCCAGTTGCCTGTTCCTTCCCCCGACAACGTAAGAAGCTGTGTATGGTACTTTGCCAAAGATGGGCTAGATGGAAAAAGCCATAAGAAAACAAAGCCACAAGCGGGCTGCGTAAAAGGGACATACCGCAGAGATATCGTGATGAGAGTAATCCCGAGGGATTTGGCGTGTTCGTACATCTGCCCTTCGACGTCACTTGACACAGCACTCGTGCATTCTGCGATTCAGTTTCGAATCGTCAGGAGCTACGTACAGCTCTAAAGTTATGGGTGTTCTCTCACCATCGAGAATGGCAAACTTGGGCTTATGATAGAATACTCTCGCCATCGCCATCTAATCACACAAATCATCAAAATCACACGCTGGCACACCAGAAGGATTCGCTCACCCGCTGCTTCTCGCCGCCGCTCAACACATCCCTCCACTCCTTCCGCGTTGCCCAGCCTCCCTCTCTTGTGGGCAAGTACGACAAATGTACCGCCTCAAGGATCTCCATCAGGTCCTCCGTCGTCCGTCCCGACCGCGCGAACTGTGGGTATGTGTGTGGGTATATTATCCTTTACAAAACCCTGTCAGTCACCCACAGAGTAGATAGGTTCGCTAGCGTGCGACACGTACTGGTCGAGTAGGGAGCCGGTCACCATATACGCCCGCTGAGGCACCACGAACACTTCTCCCCGGTGCGGCCGCTGCACCTTACCCTCACCCTCATTCCCTGGAGCCCATAAACCAGCCAGTACACGCGCTACCGCGGTTTTCCCGACACCATTTGAACCCGTGATCATGAGGTGCTCTCCTTCACAGAGTGATAGACTCAAAGCCTTGACCAATGGAGCATCGCGTGTGCCGGAAGCAGGAATGGACACGTCCACATTGTCCAGGGCGATACGCGGATTGCTGCTGTTCGCTGGAGATGGTGTAGGGAGAGGTGGAAGGTTGTGAAGGGAGGAGAGAAGCGCATAGAGACGCGTTGTGAGGCCCGCGAGTTCAAGAATGTCCTTATAAGCGTACATCAAGCGCCCACCAGCGTCAGCGAGAGACAGAAGCAAGCGACGAGAAGAGATATAATCTGAGAAGTATATACGTTATGGTTATTCATGGTAGATGGCGACGTGAATGCGCACTCTCAGTACGGTCGGCCACGGCGTTGTTGACTTCTGACGAGGTTGTTCGTGGGCTAGCTTGCACGCCGACTGAATGGTGACGTGTGAAGAGGATGGGGATAGAAATGAGACAGTAGCCTGCGGCCGACCAGAGGTACTTGATTACGTAGTCTTCCGTCCACTCATAGGCGATGCGGATCTAAAAAGCAAGAAATACGGCCAAATCAGATCCGACCATGTCAGATCAGATAGAGCAAGAGTGATACCTTAAAGATGGAGTTGACGTGCTTGATGAGGCGCAAGTATGCTCTCCAAAGAATCTCCCGCTCGCGTTGTCCGCCATCGTAAAATCTTGAGGGACATGAGCACCCCTCTGCGGATTTAGATGATGGCGCTGTGCTTACGCAACCTCCTCCGCCTCTCTCCCCACCCGGCCCACACCAGCTCTATACTCACCTTCTAAGCGCGCCTCGACAGCCGCGAGCCTGCCAAAAGCCGGTGTGACGGCGCGCAAAATCCGCGCAGTAATGTAGTAGTTGAGGAAAAGCAGTGCTGTGCCCCTGGCCCCGAGGGTGCGCGAGAGTTGCGAGGTAAACAAAGTAAGGTCAAGGAAAGGCTTCAAAATGTTCCCGCTGGATAACCTAGGTTGAGAGGAATCGATAGAAATGATGAGAGAGGACGCACTATAACCCGGAGAGACTATCAGCCCAGCTGGCAATGTCGGAAGTGATATACTGGTCAACACCGTCAACGCCACCCTGCCCGGAAATACGGTAGTAGCGCAAGTGAGGATCTGAGGAGAGGTAGAGGTCGTGCGTGTAGCGGGTTAGGCGAGTGCGCAGACGGAGAGAAAGAAGCGATTGAAAATGTCGAATCTAGAGAGAATCTGAGTGCGCGGAAGGGTCCATGTGCATAAGGGACAGTACCATGGAATTTGTGTACGTGCTAGGGATTGCTAGCAAGAACCACAGTCCGAGGCCGCGGAGAAAGCCACGACCATCTGCACTAACCTACATGTGGACGTCGTCACGTTGATACACAAAAGGGGGACAACGCAACGGACCAAGGCTTTGACGATTTTACCATCTAGCTTGGCGACGCCCACGCTGAGCACTGTGCGCAGGACAAGAAAGGTACTGTGAACGAGGACGATGCCAGCTTCTGGTGAACGATACGAAGGGAAAGCGATACGTAAAATAGCCAGGAGTTGGCGGAGGAATGCGCGATCAACATTGGGCTTGTTCTGCGCAGCCGGGGGGAGGAGCGGAAAGTGCGGCCTGTGCGACGAGAAGAGAGCGCCCGGGGTGGGATGTATGGGGACCTGGTGGCGCGGGCACGGTATGACTAGAGAGTCGAGGTTATTCACGATGTGGGCGCACCTTTGAGATGCTGTTTCGGAATGGGACGAGTAACTGTCTAGTTCCGTCCGGCTCTTCGACATAAAGTTGCTGTAGCGCCTCGGTCAGCTCTGACGGGCTTAGGTCCTTGTTAAAGCCGACTCGGCTCAGATTACGAAGAAGATCTCTAGGACCGGTGATAACACGTCCACGAAGCAGTAAGAGAGTAGAAATAAGGACGAGTACATGGGGTTTGGACGAAGCGAACAACTTTGGATTGTTCGCTGCCATCAAGTTCGGTAGTAAGTCAAGTAGCTCACTTTTTTCACATGATTTTACGAGTAGATTATCTTATCTACGACATATCCACGTGATGTTACACGCACGCGTTTGATTATTTATGGTTATTTGGATTGGTTGAAGAATGCGGCGAGACCAAAACCGGCAAATGAGACAAGCGCCCGCTTTCAGTTGTTGGCAATCCACTCAGTTGTCTTTTCGTTTTAATATCCCTAATTCATCTTTATCATGGCTTCAAACATACCTGTAAGCTTTTCTAAACTCTCTTCTCGCGCTCTCCTTTCTTCTTTTTTCTAAATCCTCGCCGTCCAGACACGCCGTGTGACAAGAACGACACGCACAACTGTCCTCAAAGACGAAAACGCAAATGCGAACGCGACTGCCCGCTCTCGCATAGTCACTCGTTCTAAACCCCCATCATCGTCCATCCCAACCACTCAGGCCGGCGTCCCTACCCGTATCACCGGCCCCGCCTTGTCCACTCGCACAAAGGCCGTTGCTAAGGATCCTCAACCGGACGACCCTGCTGCAGGCAAACGCAAACGTCCTACATTGGGCGAGGTCGTTGTCAACAAGCCAAAGGTCCGTGGCGCTATAGCAGACAAGGGAAAGGGAAAGGAAGATGTAATAGCGGCACCCGCTCCCCCAAGCAAGTTTGCCGGTGTGGTCATCAAGTCCAAGCCTGCTGCTACCACAGCTGCGCCTCTGTCACGTCAGGCTCTTCGCACGGTGACTGCTCCTACCCGACACCCTGATCCTGCCCCTAAACGGACTACCCGTTCGTCGACTGTCATCAATCAAGTCTTCACTTCTGCGAAGGAGGAACAAAAAACAGCCCTTCATGTTGACGCGATGGTGATCGACCCTCCCGACCTCCACGTTCCTCCACGCCATGTCAATAGTCTCTCTCGTAAACCCGCATCTTCAGCCACCACCGTCCGGCGGACTTCTGCCGTCAAGGAAGAGCCGGAACGAGATGAGACGGAGGTCGAGGCGAATCGCGTATTCAAAAAGAGGCGGACCTCGTCAGAGACTCCTGAAGAGCGTGAAAAGGAAGTTGAGGAGGATGTCGAGGCAGAGGACCAGATCCCCGGAATTGCAGAGAGGGAGCTACAAAAGCATCTTCACGACATCGAGCGTGAGCTGGAAGCGGATCCTAATGGGACCGAGTGGGAAGACTTGGACGCCGAGGACGCCGAGGATCCCATGATGGTTAGTGAGTATGTCAATGAAATATTTGACTACCTCAAGGTTGTCGAGGTGCGCTTTCTTGCCCTAACTTGTATTTTCACTGACGAGGAGTCCTTGGTAGCAAACCACCCTTCCTAATCCGAACTATATGGATAACCAGAAGGACCTGGCGTGGAAGATGCGCGGCATCCTGACCGACTGGTTGATTCAGGTCCACACGCGCTTCCGCCTCCTTCCTGAGACGCTCTACCTCGCTGTGAACATTATTGACCGCTTTCTCTCTGCGCGTGTTGTGTCTCTTGCCAAGCTACAGCTGGTTGGTATTACGTGCATGTTTCTCGCCGCCAAGGTTGAGGAAATCGTGGCCCCTTCTGCGACCAACTTTCTCTACTGTGCCGACTCCTCGTACACAGAGGGTGAGATCCTTCAGGCCGAGAAGTACATCTTGAAAACGATTGAGTGGAACATGGGCTACCCAAACCCAATCCACTTTCTTCGTCGGGTCAGCAAAGCAGACGAATACAGCGTCCAAGCGCGCACCGTCGCAAAGTATTTCTTGGAGATTGAGTGCGTCGAGTGGAGACTGATCGCGGCTCCACCGTCTCTACTGGCTGCCGCATCCATGTGGCTAGCTCGCTTCGTGCTTGGGAAAGAGGATTGGGTATGTCACTTAGTAATGTCTTGATTGCACGATCGAGTTGATGTTAACCCCGTGCAGACGCCAAACTTGGCACACTATTCGTCATATGCTGAGAGTGCGATAATCCCGACAGCCAATCTCATGCTCAACTACGTCCTGAAGCCAGTTCGGCACCCGTCGTTCTTCAAGAAGTACGCAGCGAAGAAGTTCATGAAGGTACCCCCTACTCAGCTCATCTTATCATGTTGTCGTGTCGACTGAATTTGATGTACTTAGGCGAGTACGTACGTGCGCTCGTGGGCGCTCGAGCGGTGGCCGGAGAACACCCAAGTCAACCTTGCGGAAGAGCTTCCTTCGCTCAAGGCCCTCATTCGTGCGCAACGCGAGCGTGCGATTGCCGCTGGCATTGACCCAGATGCGATCGACATAATGGAGGACGGCGGACTGCAGGCTCAGTCATAATCTCTTGGCCTCCAAGCGTCAATCAACCTCGATGCATCTGTTTATCTGTCAATATAACCCGCAATCTCGGTCTGATCAGCCCTTGTCAATGAATGTACAATTTTTTTCAACTACCACAACACCTCACGCTCGAGACGCATGTATCCATCACATGTCCATATTTATGACAGTCACATTCACTTCGTGCCGTCTCACTCCATCCGTCAAAGCACACAACTCGCATTACAGCTATTACCTGGTACATATGTCGTGCACCGTCGTTGTTATCGCTCTGCTTCACTTGCTATCGGTTTCCTAGCTAAGTGTTCAGTGCTGCTCTCTTGTCGATGTATTCGCACGCTTTCGGGCATCCCCATGCTGTTCGCATTCGCACGTACCTTAGATCCCTAACCCCGCTGTCATACGATATTCCCGGCGATTCCTGCACTACATACTACTCGATACTATCACCCCAACACAGACAGCTAGCGATACCAAGCAATAAAGGATTTGTGTCTATGAATTGATTACCTTGCTGTAGTGTTGCCGCGGTCCGGTAACCGTGAATCGGTTTTGGCTTTTAATCAGCGTCCGGCATGGTGAAGTCCCCCATTACAGACCAAAGTAGTGTTGTGTAGTATAAAAACCGACGCAAACTGCCAGTTTCCGGCCTCGACGATGTGGCGGTCGCGGTCTTTGCCAACCTGACGACTCGAACCGCGGCATCACTAGTTCGTTGGATCTGCGATGTGGTCTTTGTGCAATCAGCATCATGATAGAATCACAGCAGTGGGAAGAGGCCCGTCGGTGGACATTGCTGGCTGCGGGCCGCCGCGTGCCGGTGCCGGTGCTAGACAAGGGGGTCTAGGACCCCGCGGATGCCAGTGTGCAAGATGCCTGCGCCTTCGTGCGTCTCCCCAAGTTTCCATGGTCAAGTCATCGATGCGGTGGGCGCGCACGACGGCAGGCGTGGTATGCTGCCAGTCGTAGCTGGCTGTGCTGGGGTGGGTGGGATGTACCCGCCCGCCCTTGAGCACGCCCACACACGGCGACCACGAGCCCCGCTGTGCCGCCCCCAACCACGACGTAGGGCCTGGATTTCACACACTGTACTACCCGTACCGTAAGACACCATACCCGCACGTATTTGTTGAAAAACGACTTGTGATTAATATATTGAACTATTAGTACATCTACTGATCGTGCGTCGCTTCATCCACGAGTATGGCCCCAGCGTAGAGCACAATATTCGCCGCGCCAAGCAGGGCCATCGTCAGATTGCCATCGCCCAGAGCAGCGCGGGGCCCGTGGCGGTGGCGTGCGTGGGGCTCAGCGCGCGCCGCATGAGCGGGTGTCTGACCCTTTGTCGGTCATCCATGCGTGGTTTTCAAAAAAAGTTGTGAGGATTTGTCTTACAGTCGTACAGATGCTTGTTAATACTGCGGTGTCGGGTCCTGGAACCCAGAAGACACTGTATTGGTCATCGCAGAATGATGTGCAGGTGGAGGTGAATGGCGCAGCTCTGCCAGGGAGGGGTCGGGAGAATCAAAATGGAATGGCGCTGCGGATGCGGGGACATCGAATTCGCGCCACTTCTTGCGACGGACTCGGTGTACTAATGCCCTGAATGAACCATTGAACCATTAAGATGGCTGACCCATGCGATGCGGAATCAAGTGACAAATTTTAAAACACTCCAGTGTCATAGTGTCAGCATGGGGGGAGCAATGCCGACGCTCTACAGTACCCGCAAAGGTGCGCCCGTGGGATGCGCCCTACACAGTGATGACGTTCTGCTTGCACCCGATGTCATGCGCCATCTTGAGCGCAGTCTCAACCACCCCGGAACCCGAATTCGTGAAAAAGAATAAGTCAAGCAAAAGGGTGAGGCAGGAGGTACAGCTCGTGGTACAGAAGGCTGCACTGTCCTGGGCTTGGAGCTGCCAGAAGGGGGAGTATAGCATCACATGGCCGTGTACAGTACAAGATTGAGACATTGATTAGTTCCGTCCAGACGCACCCATTGAAGTTCGTGACCACCTTCCGCCCGCTATTCGTGGGTCTGTCTTCCGTGAGATGGTTTAAGCCTCCGGCGACGTGGCGTCACCCAAACCCAACAAGCGGCAGAGCGGTTGCCATTGAGCGCGTTCTGCAGCACAGAAATTATATTTCGCGTGAAGGAATGTACTGTACTTCAAATTTAGCTTAACGCTTACGATGACCTTACTATCACTGCCGGAGTTTGTCTTTTGCAGCAAGATCTCCACATTTCTAGTGAAGAAGTCGTCCTCCAGATCGTTTTCAGTATGAAACGCGGTGAATTCGAGCCGCAAGGCGACGATTGGTCGATAGGGAGTGGTCACAAGCACGACCTGGTACCCTTGACCTGTCAGCTGTTCATGCTTTGGCGGATAACAGATATATCAAAAAAGGGAAATTTGAAAAACACTGCTTGGACAAATAGTAACTATCATGATAATCAGGCTTTCTTCGTCTTGTTCCCAAACTCTCTGTTACTAATGGCTACGCATCGTCGACTCCCAAAATTCAAGTTTCGAGTCCTGATTATTGGAAGGGCAAATGCTGGCAAGACCTCTATCTTGCAGAGAGTCTGTCACACTACGCAAAGTCCAACTATCTACAGGGGAAGTAAGCCGGTACGTGGTCTAAACCTTTCCTAACTCGGTCATTCTGTCTTAGCGCCTCACCAGATTCAACTCGAGCCATCCATGGAGGTCGGTGATATAGCACCATTTCTCAGTCATTACTGACCCTTCACCCAGCGTGGCGACCACAGCATTGAGGACGAGCTTGTTTTCTCCAATCATCGCGGTTATATTTTTCATGATTCCTGCGGATTTGAGGCGGGAGACGACAAGGAATTGAAGATTGTGCGGGACTTCGTTCGACAAAAGTCCGGACAACGTCGATTGGCACATAGATTACATGCAATATGGTTTGGACCCTCGGGTATTCACAATTGCGACTACTGACGGTCATATTTTTAGGTACTGCATCCCGATGGACAACCAACGACCCGGGCTTGATTTAAAGTATTTCAACGATATCTGCCCTGATCGGAATGGTGCGTCGGCATGAACCTTCTTGACAGTGTTTAATGCATTCCTTTCAAGTCCCTGTCATTGCTTTGTTCACAAAGCATGACCAATTCCTGCGTAATATCAAAATGCATGTGGAGGATCACCCAAATGAAAACCCAGGAGGTAATGCAGCTGACGTAGCAGAGAGACGATTTCAAGACGACTACCTGCGGCCCCTTGGTGAGGGTGCGAGGTTCGTGCGACTGGAGAGTGCGTTCAGAGTCAAATGTCTTGGTTATGTGCTAATGTCCTGGTAGAAATGCACAAGCCAAACGGGCGTTGCGACACTCTTATTGAGGAGACGGCTGGAGCACTAAATGACGATGCGATCGCCTTGATGCTTTTGGCTGTACAGAACAGTAATCTGGAATTGAGCATTAAACTAGCTGTCAAGCGGTGCGTGTGCTAGCAGAACACATGGAGAGCACTATGTGATCTTACCTTAATGCAGTGTCTATCACGATTTTGGGTTTGATGCGAAAAATATGAAGGACATAGTGAAAGAATGTCTTATTCCGTTCCCATATTTGTGGGTAAGTGTTGATGTAATGTCAGTTGTGGTTCATGCCTACTGACTGCTGACACCCCGCGTCCTCCGCCCTCCAGTTTGTGAGTGCCTGCGCTCGCTCGCTCGGTTTCACCCCTGCTGACACTCCGCGTCCTCCGCCCTCCAGGACGTGAGTGCCTGCGCTCGCTCGCTCGGTTTCACCCCTGCTGACACCCCGCGTCCTCCGCCCTCCAGTTCGTGAGTGCCTGCGCTCGCTCGCTCGGTTTCACCCCTGCTGACACCCCGCGTCCTCCGCCCACCAGTTCGTGAGTGCCTGCGCTCACTCGCTCGGGTTCACCCCTGCTGACACCCCGCGTCCTCCGCCCTCCAGGAAGTGAGTGCCTGCGCTCGCTCGCCCGGTTTCACCCCTGCTGACACCCCGCGTCCTCCGCCCTCCAGGTGAGTGCCTGCGCTCGCTCGCCCGGTTTCACCCCTGCTGACACCCCGCGTCCTCCGCCCTCCAGTCGTGAGTGCCTGCGCTCGCTCGCCCGGTTTCACCCCTGCTGACACCCCGCGTCCTCCGCCCTCCAGTTGGTGAGTGCCTGCGCTCGCTCGCCCGGTTTCACCCCTGCTGACACCCCGCGTCCTCCGCCCTCCAGGGTGAGTGCCTGCGCTCGCTCGCCCGGTTTCACCCCTGCTGACACCCCGCGTCCTCCGCCCTCCAGTGGTGAGTGCCTGCGCTCGCTCGCCCGGTTTCACCCCTGCTGACACCCCGCGTCCTCCGCCCTCCAGTGGTGAGTGCCTGCGCTCGCTCGCCCGGTTTCACCCCTGCTGACACCCCGCGTCCTCCGCCCTCCAGTTGGTGAGTGCCTGCGCTCGCTCGCCCGGTTTCACCCCTGCTGACACCCCGCGTCCTCCGCCCTCCAGTGGTGAGTGCCTGCGCTCGCTCGCCGGTTTCACCCCTGCTGACACCCCGCGTCCTCCGCCCCCAGCGTGAGTGCCTGCGCTCGCTCGCCGGTTTCACCCCTGCTGACACCCCGCGTCCTCCGCCCTCCAGGGTGAGTGCCTGCGCTCGCTCGCCCGGTTTCACCCCTGCTGACACCCCGCGTCCTCCGCCCTCCAGGAAGTGAGTGCCTGCGCTCGCTCGCCCGGTTTCACCCCTGCTGACACCCCGCGTCCTCCGCCCTCCAGCGTGAGTGCCTGCGCTCGCTCGCTCGGTTTCACCCCTGCTGACACCCCGCGTCCTCCGCCCTCCAGTCGTGAGTGCCTGCGCTCGCTCGCCCGGTTTCACCCCTGCTGACACCCCGCGTCCTCCGCCCTCCAGTTGTGAGTGCCTGCGCTCGCTCGCCCGGTTTCACCCCTGCTGACACCCCGCGTCCTCCGCCCTCCAGAAGTGAGTGCCTGCGCTCGCTCGCCGGTTTCACCCCTGCTGACACCCCGCGTCCTCCGCCCTCCAGGAAGTGAGTGCCTGCGCTCGCTCGCCCGGTTTCACCCCTGCTGACACCCCGCGTCCTCCGCCCTCCAGGAAGTGAGTGCCTGCGCTCGCTCGCTCGGTTTCACCCCTGCTGACACCCCGCGTCCTCCGCCCTCCAGGGTGAGTGCCTGCGCTCGCTCGCCCGGTTTCACCCCTGCTGACACCCCGCGTCCTCCGCCCTCCAGTTGGTGAGTGCCTGCGCTCGCTCGCTCGGTTTCACCCCTGCTGACACCCCGCGTCCTCCGCCCTCCAGTGTGAGTGCCTGCGCTCGCTCGCCCGGTTTCACCCCTGCTGACACCCCGCGTCCTCCGCCCTCCAGGGTGAGTGCCTGCGCTCGCTCGCCCGGTTTCACCCCTGCTGACACCCCGCGTCCTCCGCCCCCCAGAACGTGAGTGCCTGCGCTCGCTCGCTCGGTTTCACCCCTGCTGACACCCCGCGTCCTCCGCCCTCCAGTCGTGAGTGCCTGCGCTCGCTCGCTCGGTTTCACCCCTGCTGACACCCCGCGTCCTCCGCCCTCCAGTCCGTGAGTGCCTGCGCTCGCTCGCCCGGTTCACCCCGCTGACACCCCGCGTCCTCCGCCCTCCAGTTGGTGAGTGCCTGCGCTCGCTCGCCCGGTTTCACCCCTGCTGACACCCCGCATCCTCCGCCCCCAGAACGTGAGTGCCTGCGCTCGCTCGCCGGTTTCACCCCTGCTGACACCCCGCGTCCTCCGCCCTCCAGTTGGTGAGTGCCTGCGCTCGCTCGCTCGTTTCACCCCTGCTGACACCCCGCGTCCTCCGCCCTCCAGGAAGTGAGTGCCTGCGCTCGCTCGCTCGGTTTCACCCCTGCTGACACCCCGCGTCCTCCGCCCTCCAGTTGGTGAGTGCCTGCGCTCGCTCGCCCGGTTCACCCCTGCTGACACCCCGCGTCCTCCGCCCTCCAGGAAGTGAGTGCCTGCGCTCGCTCGCTTGGTTTCACCCCTGCTGACACACCGCGTTCTCCGCCCTCCAGGAAGTGAGTGCCTGCGCTCGCTCGCCCAGTTTCACCCCTGCTGACACCTCGCGTCCTCCGCCCTCCAGGAAGTGAGTGCCTGCGCTCGCTCGCCTGGTTTCACCCCTGCTGACACCCCACGTCCTCCGCCCTCCAGGAAGTGAGTGCCTGCGCTCGCTCGCTCGGTTTCACCCCTGCTGACACCCCGCGTCCTCCGCCCTCCAGTTGGTAAGTGCCTGCGCTCGCTCGCTCGGTTTCACCCTTGCTGATACCCCGCGTCCTCCGCCCTCCAGTCCGTGAGTGCCTGTGCTTGCTCGCTCGGTTTCACCCCTGCTGACACCCCGCGTCCTCTGCCCTCTAGTTGGTGAGTGCCTGCGCTCGCTCGCTCAGTTTCGCCCCTGCTGACACCCGCATCTCCACCCTGCAGACTGTGGGTGTCCTTTGCGTATAACCAACCAACCACCCCTCTTATTCGATTATCAGGTTAAACATGTTATGTCACTGCCAATTATCGAACAGGTGGCACTCTCACATTACTGTTATATAGTCAAGCTCCTGACATGTCTTTCTAGTTTTCTTCAGGCAATAGATATTATCTTATACTTGGTATTTGTTTTTATACCCGTTGCCACTATATTTTAACTCTGTGCCAGCTATCATTATGATTTTGAAGCATGCTACCACTCTACGCGCTTCTGGCACTTTGCTGGTGTCAGCTCTCAATCAAGCAGAATCAGACTATCAGAAGTCAGCCATTGGCTTGCAAGTTGCTCAATACTTTACTGCAGCTCCTCAAGAGTATTCTGTTCAGGACTTTGTAGACTTTATTACTAGAAACGCCAACTTTGTTGGTGGAGACCTTGCTACAAAATAGGTCCATTGTAAGTAGTACAAGTTAATTCGAAGTACATCGTTCACGGCAAATATATTTCTGTATTCCCACCGTGGAGGAGACGCAGCCCGCAAGTCCCACATGCGAATGGTATGTGCATTCCCGCCAGACCTTGCTCCACTGTTCACACGAGCATCGTCATCCATCCCCAGTCTCTCAACTTTCCATCAACACCGTACAAGATTCCACAAGACCAGCGCCAACGAATGCCACGACACCGTCAATTGGCAGCGTGAGGCGCCCAGAGACCCCCATGGACGACAGATACAGCCCCTTGCGTTCCATTCTCTGCGACCGTAATACCCCCGCGACAGGGCCAAGTATCCACTTCTTCACTGCCGGATAACGTGCGTCTCGATGAAGCAAATCCCCACGTGCAGGATCAACATCCACGCACCCTTCCATCGACACTTTGGCTTGTTCGCTCATCGCCTCGAGTGTATCTGTGCTCATGCGTACTTCCATCCCCATAAAGTCTTCGAACAGGCCGAAGCCAAATCGTCGCTCTACGCTTGATTCCTCGCGCTAACCTGCAAGTTTGACCTCGTTCCTCCCGAGTTTCTTATCATCCCGACGCCTTCCATGGCCACCGACGACCCCGGGCCCCCTCGCTTGCTTGCCGCTGCCGTGGACCCACAGCACCTACCCGGACCGGCGACAACAGAGGGCGTGGTGTACACCGAGGCTTGGGTGGAATGTAACAACCAGTAGTGATAGCGATAACTTGCCAGTGTAATCTAGTACTTTGTGTATAAACCATGGGTATGACCCGTGGTTTCCCATACCTGCTATGCAATATACTACGGTGTCAAGGCACCGTGGTTCTTTCACTAATACCACGGTCTGGTCCCGCTACCGTGAGTACGGTGATAGTACGGGTATGGTGTCACCCGTGCGGATCCTTATTTCCGATTACATCAGCCTACGCGTTCACAGATTATCGCTCGCAAGGACAAACAATGTCGCTTATCGTCGATCTAGCCTCTCCTCCATCAGGTTTATGTCGCCATGTCGCCTTATCACGAAACTCTGGACGGTCGACAATTTGACTCAACCATTCGAACCAGATCTTTTACAGGAGGACGAATGATTAGAAGCATTGGACAGAAAAACGGAAAGTAGGCAGCGGAAGCAAGCTCGATGAAAAGACCACATTTACATAGCATCATATGGCCGTGTACAAAATTGAGACATTGGTTTCTCTGGACGCATCCAAGTTCGTGACACCATCGCCACACATAAATTCAGCACCTTCCGCCCGCTATGCATTGTGACCCACGAATCCTCGCCTTTCTGAATTACAGTATGTCTTCCGTGAGATGATTTAAGCCTCTGGCGACATGGCGTCACCCAAACTCAACAAGCGGAGCGGTCGCCATTGAGCGCGTTCTGCGCGTGAAGGAATGTACTTGTCACGGTACTGCACTACAGTACTTAGCGTAACTGATCTGAAACTAAATAGATATTTTCGCTTTCCGGTGCCACCTCTTACGATGACAACAGCAAGTCTTTGAATTGATATTGTGACCTAACTTGTCACGTGTGATGTCACGAAGGACACGTCTTAGGATAATCCTAAGAAGGAAGGTACGACGAAGCAACTCAGTTATTTCAATCACGCTATGGTGCGTCGCTCGAGAATACTCACCTCAACCTTAGCGTCATATGCTTCTTCTTAGGCTCCCTCGGACCCAATACCCATCGAAACTGCTCACGAGGACATGATCGTACGCGCGCGTCAACAGAGCACCTCTATTCATTAATTCTGAGAACATATCTCGCTCTAGCACGACGCGCAGCTGGACTACTACGGAAAGCGCCTCGCCACATGCTCCTCGGACCGTACCGTCAAAGTTTTCGACGTAGTAGATGGCGAGCCCCAACGCGGCGTGGGCCAGACACTGAAAGGGTGACCCGCTCTCCGAGTTAGACTTCCTTTTCTTCAAACTCATCCGCCACATCGTCGTCGTCCGGCAGACACACGGGCCCCGTATGGCAGGTTGCCTGGGCGCATCCAAAGTTTGGCCACATCCTCGCGTCGTGCTCGTACGACGGCAAAGTGATCATCTGGAAGGAGCAGCAACCAGCCAACGCGGGCTGGGCGAAAATCAAAGAGCATTCGTTGCATACCGCGTCTGGTACGTCCCCCCCGTGAAAATTCATCCCGTCGACGGACGCTCCCACTGACAAAAAATGCGGCCGGCGGGCTACCAACTCAGTCAACTCGGTGTCGTGGGCTCCCCACGATCTCGGCGCTATCCTTGCCTGCGCCTCTTCTGATGGCAAAATCTCCGTTCTCACATTCAAAGGTGCCGTACAACAGCTCCTCCGCAAAGCTCTTTTGTTTAAAAAATCTGACGGATGGCACGCGCAGACGACGGCCAGTGGGGCGCGGACGTGTTCGAGGCCCACGCGATCGGGTGCAACGCCGTCTCGTGGGCGCCGGCGGCTCGAGCTGGCTCGCTGCTAGCACCCAGCACGGGTGGTCGCGCCGCGCCGGTGAAACGATTCGCCAGCGCGGGATGCGACAACATCGTCAAAATTTGGGGGTTCTCCGAGGAGACGCAGGCCTGGGTGGAGGAGGACGTGCTGGAGGGCCACACCGACTGGGTGCGCGACGTCGCCTGGGCACCCAACATCGGACTGCCGCGTTCGTACATCGCGACTGCATCGCAGGTGGGGCTTTTACTCCCCCCTTTTTTTTGTTTCCGCCCCGCGATGGATGACGCTGACAATGTCGCTGGCGGGTAGGACAAGACCGTGCTCGTGTGGACAAAAGACACGCCGACGGCACCGTGGGTCAAGACTGCGCTCGATCCGTCCTTGAGCGTGGCTCCGGGTGCCGGTGCCACACCGGGAAAATTCCCGGACGTCGTGTGGCGCGTCTCGTGGAGTCTCGCTGGGAACGTGCTCGCTGTCAGTTGCGGAGATGGTAAGGTGACGCTCTGGAAGGAGAACCTGAAGGGCGGATGGGAATGCGTGAGTGACGTGAGCAGCTAAGTTTGACTTGACGTGTATAGTACCTGCCCCTTTCCTCGCGCAAAAAACCTACCTTTTTTTTTCTTTTTGCCTTTGCCGTCGCGCATGCGCCCTCAGAGTACCCGCTTCGATTGTTCGCTTCATGCTGTTTTGCCCACACAGTCCTCGACTCGTTTCGCGAGTGTAAATGCCCAGTAAGTACGACGTTCACGATGCAAGACATTATGCTAATGATCAACCGACAGAATGGTCACAAGACAGCAAGACAACTGCACAGCTGACAAAAAAAAGCCAAAGCAAAACGTTTAAATGACAAATGGCATGCACTCTACACCCTCCGCATCGACATCTTCTCGTAGAACTCCTGTGAGATAGGCTTGAGGTCCTTGCGCGCGCGCAACTTGATGAGCCCCAACTCCCGCATGGCCACGTTCCAAGGGATCCGCGTGCCTCCGTGCCTCCTCGTCCAATCGTACAGATACGCATACGATGCGCGCAGCCGCGCCACCTCCTCCTGGCCGAACACGAACGTCTCGGCGGGCGCCGGCCCAGCCGCGAACTCCCGCGACATTCTCCGCAACCGGTCTTGCCGCGTCTCGATGCTCCGCCCCATAAGCCCGCCGCTCTTAGTATCCCCCTCCCCCGCCGCCGCCGACGTCATCGTCCTCAACAGCTCGGCGCACCGCCCGTGCACCCGCACGACGTGCGTCTTGATGGCCTCCAGCGCGTCCTGCTGCGCCTGCCCGACGTCGCGCACGCGCTGCTCGGGGTTCGCCAGCAGCTCCCGCGCGCGGGCCTCGGCGTCCTGCCAGGGCGCGATGAGGTCCAGGTCCTTGACCTTGGGCAGCGCGCTGAAATGCTCGTCGATGCGTCGCAGCTGCTCGTTGCTCACGTCTTGCATGGCGGCCTGCAGCACGTCCATCACGAAGGGAGGAAGACCTTGACGCGGCAGGTAGTGCTGGTGCATCATCATATGGCCCGGCTCCATCTTCCAGGGCGGCGCATACTGAATACCGTACTGTCTGTTGTTGCGGTCTTGCGAATATCTCTCTGGCAAGATGGTCATACCGGTTTTGGCTCCATCGAGAACGGTGCAAAACTATATATCGCCGTAACGGTCGGCTACAAGAAATGACGGTCGACGACATGGAACTCACATCCATGCAAGAAGGATCGTGGTAGGATGCGAGTAACCAAGAGAATAGATGGCGTTGTCATGCATGCTGGAGTAAGTCCCAACCACATAGAGATCTTTCAATGGGGCCATTAAAATACCCTGCAGCTCTCCTATTTGGCCGCTTGTGGGACTTGTTGGGGGAACCCTTTGCAAGAAGTCTCGCACAGTTTCATTCTTGACATGGAAACAGTCACCCAAGTTGGCTGGAGGTTCCATATACTTGGCATTGGCATTGCTAAAGCCTTCAACAATGCCTGGCTGCCAGATGCAAACCACCCTGTCACCATCATAGTCCCCTTGTTGATTGTATCAGCATTCTGTCAGTTTAATAGAGAAGATTCCCTACCAGTGCCTAGCATGCTTGCAAGACTCCTTGGGCCTTTGATAGAGAACATGATTACATCCACATAGTCATCAAGCTCTGGCCTAAATACTGCTTTTACCTGAAAATATCATAATATTAAGCTTTGCAACCTGTCAGCATAGAAAAGGCCAATAAAGTACCCTTTGTACATCTGTTGGGAGCTTGCATGGGCTTCTAGTGACCTTCATTTACACTTGAATCAAGTCTAGCCATGAAAATAAAAGGTTGGCTCATACCAAGACATCCCCAAAAATCCTATCTGTCCTCTGACCATCTGGTCTAAGAAGACAGCGCTGAGAAGATTTTAAATGAATTTCTCCCTCTTGTAGCACCCCTAATACATCTGAGGCATACCTTAGTATGTGAGAACCTTAATGAAAGCAACATACCTGGGACAACAAGAGCAGAGCAGGACATAGGAATTGTCACCCTATATTTTTTGATGCAGGACTTCACAGCCTTCTTAGCTATGATGTGCAGCTTCTCAGCAAGAACTGGATTGGTGGCAGGATGAAAGCCAGTGTCCAGAAAGGTCATAGCAGTCTCCTCAAGTGAAGAGGGACAACCACTAATGTCATCCCCCCACCAGGCAGTAGAGTGTGAGAATGAGGTGTCACCATCTACTTCATCACTGTCATCATCATCTTCACTGCTATCATCATGATCATAGTGCTGTACACCACAAGCCCTAGCAGTCCAAGCAGATTCACGAGCCATGCGAGCTGCCATAACATTGCCCTGCCTAGAAACAGCAGCCCAGAGTTGAGGCATTGCATCTTGACTGTCCCAATCAAGGAGTGGAGAAATGGTACTGTTCATAGACTGGTAAAACAGCTCAGTGAATACATCAATTGGGACTCCATTGTCAGAGAGATTGATGATCATCTCTCTTGATACTTGAATAGGACTTTGCATGTGGGCAGCCCTAAGGACATCAATTATCCTATGAGCTGGGTTCTGTAAGAAACTCTGAGTGTGCTTGATCTTGATCTGGGAAGGCCTCAGCCAGACACATGGCTGTGTCCAGCTATTCTCCTCTTTTCCAGGATGTAGAAGCACAAGCCCCTAAGAGAGAAATCTTAGCAACTAGGAAATATAATATATCAAATGAAGAAAAATACCTTAGCACCTCCTACCCTACACTGAATAGCAATTGGAGTCTCTTTCCAAACTCCTAGGTGCTCATGTAAAAGATGGAAGAACTGGAAGTTGGCCATGCCACATCCATCTGTCATATCCATTTCACTGGGAGGCTTCATACCAGGGGGACAGTTTGAGGACACTGACCCATCATAAGAATGAGCAATGCAGTCACATACATATCACATACCAATGTCATCCTCTTCCCTGATCTGTGTAGTTTCCAGATGTGTCCCAGGTATGGAATTTGATAAACCTAGGGCAGTTCTTGCTGCCCATTTTGCAATTGTCTGAGGGCATGGTAAGCATCATGGCAACCTAATAAATTATGAAAGTCACCTGGTTGTTGTTGCTCTTGAGATTGTTGTGTTCAGAGAAGAAGTCAAGAAAAGATGTATAGTTCCTCAGTCCATGTGAGGGTGAAGGTCCTGATGTCAAGCCACCATCATACAGTTCATTTGTAGCCATGAGGTACCCATTGTGATCCTTATTTGCATAGAAGAAACGAAAAACCAGCCCATTGAGAACCAAGGGCCTTAATAAGAGGTCCTTGAGCTTGGCTAACAAGCTAGGTTCGCAAATAACTCCTTTTGTAACTTAGCCTGATTAACCAAGCTGAGCCATAGCACCTGGTGAACCGAGAAGATGGCCCTAGAACCGGGTGATCAAGAAGGAACTGAAAAGTACCACTCTTGGCTGCTTGCAGCCTCATGGCGAAGGCTACCTTCCCGCCGAACCAAGTCCCGAGTTCAGGTGTGATGCCAAGACAGCTGCTCGGGCCGTGCTGCTGGAAAGCCGCGTCTTCCTGGTCGAGTTCTTGCCATGGTGACTAGATCCCGACAAGGCATCAGTTCATGGATACAGCTGATACGGCGACGCGAGCCTGAGAAAACGCACCGTGGCCTGAACCTCCCTCGTCCGTCTTTGAGTTCCAAAGGTGTTTTTATTCCATCGGAAGAGGTCCTCGACATAAGGCGCGATACGAGCGTTGACTACAGCCGTGGGGGCAAGCGAATCTGGATTCGACGGGGAGAGGCCCTCTTTCCGGAGGCAGTCTAGCCCCGACATGGAAATGTCCTTCCATGAACAGTGACCGAGAGAGATCAGTCGGGCGATCTCCCATCGAACGCCCCATGGAAGACCGCGGGCGTCCATCGCTCGTTGGACACTTGCGTTATGTGCCTGTAAAGTTTAAACGGGTTAGGGGTCCAGGTACGCCCGGCGGTGTGACTTGGACTCGAGGCATGATATGATAGGTAAAAAGTCAGGACTAACGATAATGTAAGGTTCCGGTCCGTCATATTCTGGCGGCTGAGTCGTCGTAGGGGTGTCGTCTAGGGGCAGCGAAGAGTCGAGAAGAGTCGCCGATGACGACGGGGGCGCAGAGCCAAAGTCGAGCGAACCAGAGATCGTCCGCTTTTTGTAGGCGGCAGAGGGGCCGTCACCGGACGGTCCTGAGTCCTCCGGCGACTTCCGTTTCCCAAGAGTAGCAGAGGAAGGAGTAGCGTCTGATGAGCACTCCACAGCAACCTGAGTGGTGTCACACTGGGATGCCAGGACTGCCTGAAAAGTGTCGTCGTCGAAATCGCTATACCCGGTGCTTCCACCATCGGAAGCTGCATCATCATGGCAATGTACGAGATCAGACATGGATGATGAATTTGGGAAAGTAGTTGTACGGATGGGTTCCCGTTAGACGTTGATTGTGAGGGGAGGTCGGATAATGTACGTGACATGAGCCTCGAGGCAAAGACCAAGTTCATCGGAAGGAATACAACGGTGTTTCTATCTAACTACTACATTTCCGTACCGTCGGGCCCCTAATCTAATACGATCGCCCAAACAGTGTCCAACGCTTCGCGTCGCTACCACAGGCGGGACACTTCGTCTTACCAGGTATGATCGGATCCCAATGATTCTGGTCGAAAGGAATCGCAAGTGACTTTGCACCCGCAGAAGGCGCACGTTCGTCCTGGGGTTCGGCACTGAACCAAGAATTAGTGGCTTGGCGCTGCGAATAATATACGCAACCTACGCTCTGCCGCTGCGCTCCTTGATATCATCTTCGCAAGACTCAACCTCACACCACGGAAGCACAACTACACATTTGTCATCCAAGGTCGGGACAACCTTCTCCCACTCCGTGACCTGCTTGACGCGGGACCAATACACGTCCTTCGCGCGGGCAAACATCTCATTCTGTATAGTCTCTAACAGCGCAGGGACTGCGGTCTCAACGCTCGCCAAAGAGATGGGTGCCTTGACACCTGTGTCGCGGCGCACTCCAAGCGTCTGGTTCTTCGCGAGATCTTGGGGGCCAACCTCGAGACGCAGAGGAACCCCTTTTTGTTCCCAGTCGTTGAATTTGTAGCCGGGAGTGTAGCCGTCCCGCAGATCGGCGCGAGTACGAACGCCGACCTTCCTTAGCCTCGCAACGAGCTCCTCGCACTTGGCTGTGATTTCCACCCGCTGCTCCTCGGTGGTCTTTGCAGTGATGCCGCAGGGAACGATGATCGCCTGGACACTTGCAACACGCGGAGGGAGGACAAGTCCCTGGTTATCACCGTGCACCATAACCATCACTCCTATCGTCCGCGTTGATAGGCCCCACGAGTTCTGCCACACGTAAGTCTTCCCTTGACCAATGGGATCATTAGGGTCCTCGACAAAGATGTTGAACATCTCAGGCCTCGAGAAGTTTTGGCCTAGGCAGTGAGAAGTCGCACCCTGAATGCCGCGGCCGGAGGTGGGAATGAAACCCTCTACGGTGGTGGTGTAAAGCCCGCCCGCAAACTTCTCCTTCTCAGACTTTATTCCTGGGATGACGGGGACTGCGAGGAGCTCCTCGAAGACACGGCGGTATAGGTCGAGAATTTCGAGTACCTCCTTGTCGGCTTCCGCTTTGGTGAGGTGGGCAGTGTGACCTTCCTGCCAGAGAAATTCCCTGGTGCGGATGAAAGGCTCTAAGAGAGACCGGTCAAGGTGTGCAGTCCTCGAGATATCAAAGGCGTACGAGGAGTTTTGAATTCCCACCGAACAACGCTGTTCCACTGGTTGAGTTTCAAAGGGAGATCTCTGTGACTCTTGATCCATTTTGCGTAGTCTTATTGTTGCCATCGTCAGCGAGCGACATAAGCGATATAGAAATGAAGCTCACACGGATACATGGCGGTCTCCGAAGTGGGACGGATCGCGATGGGTTCCTCGAGATCTGACTGGCCACTGCATCAGGGTGGTCAGTTCGGGTATGATGTTGTGATCGATTGGTGCGACATAGACGCACGCTCGCGTAACCCAAGCGACCTCCGGGGAGAAACCTTCGATGTGATTCTTTTCCCGCTCGAGCACCTTTTGCGAGACAAACATCGGGAAGTATGCATTTTCAACGCCCATCTCCCTGATCTTCGAGTTGAACCACTCTTTGCGATCGCTTCGATGAGTCTCATTGATTAAAAGTAGCCGACAGAAAGACCATTACCTTGAATGATTTCCCATATGCTGTACGACCAAGGTTTGAGGACATAACATCCACTGACGTTGTAATAATCGAGCATATCTGCCTTGATCAAAACCTTTATCCCGAACCAAAAAAACATCAGCTGTAGAAATCACAGAGAGCGCATTGTACCCACGTTGGTGTACCACGCAGCGAAATCGACTTCCTTCTTCACGCCGATGGCAATCTGAACGGCACCCTCGATCTTTGAAACTTCCTTCTCCGGCTTCTTCTCTTTCCTTTCCGCGGGCTTGGCTTGAGTGGCGGCGCCATCCGTCGTCTCGCTCTTCAGCGCAACAAAGTCGACCTCGTGAAGCTGGCTTTCCGCTGTTTCCAGTTTGCGGAGATAGGCGAGGATGTCGGCTCCGGAGAGGAAGAGGGATCGGCTCGAAGAAAGCGCGCGTACGGCGAGTGGGACCTGTGCATTAGCCAGGGACGCATCGACGACGGTAGTGACCCTGGGAACGTCTCTGCGTTGAGAGCCAAAGGGCTCACTGATGAAAGATATAAGTAAGAAGAAGCACGTATAGTGATGGTGAGACATACGCGAGTCCTTGTCGAGGGAGAAGAACTCTGATAGCAGGTCCTCAGAGGCAAGTCGAAGCTCCTTCAGATTGAGCTTCTTGCCGAGCGAGGAGGAGCTCGTCTCCGTGACATCGCGCGCTACGACGACGACGGGGACCGGAGTGGCACTTTTCGCGGTCTTGGGCTTGAACACGAGGACTTTGAGCAGCTCAAACCCGTTCGGAGCCTTGGGCGCAGCCTGCAGCGCCTCCCTCCATTCGGCGGGAGACGACGCAGACGCGTGCTCGACGGTCTCGGAAGGGGTGATGGACAGGGCTGCGAGGGCTTGTGTTGCAGAATCGAGTGCGGACATGGTTTTGGTAGAAAGGGGATTGCGGTGTATGGATATGGATGGGAGGAAGAGGCTAAATAAATAAGGGGCTGCAGAGATGGGGTGTGACTCGACGCGTTGCCGTGTTATCAGATGGCCCACCCTCCGCTGAAGCTGAAGCTGTACGCCCAGGCGCGCTGTAGAATGTCGACCTGCGCCCAAGAAAGATATTCGCATACGACGACACTCAGTGGCAAAGGTTGCAAACAAGTCCCCGAATGCTAGGCGGCTGGCGTCGCTTATTACTTTACCAGCCCCCGAATCCGCCTGGCGCCCGGGCAACTCAACCACTGGCGAACCAAACTCGAGTCACCAACGAGTCATCTGTCCTTTTTCGTGCTGCTGAGCTAGGCGATACGACAAAAAACTTATGATAATAAATTACATGTAATAAGTCTACGTGAGGTCGATAAAACGTCCGTGCACCTTGGGCAAAGGACGTCTTCGTGTGACCGGGTGTAAGTCCAACACCGAGGACACTTGGCCAGCGTTGCTGGCCGAACGCGAACGCCTATGCACTCATTTGAATCTGAGAATTTTCTCCTTTAGTTTACGCCACAGAGGAGGTATGGCTATCTCACCAGATAATTGCACCGAATCCACATATAGCCAGGTTGGGGATAATGTTCCCAGCGATATCACAGATACGTTGGAGACAATGAATAGGGTTTTCAGGAAAAATTCTACGCAAGTAGAAACAGTCAAAACAGCTGCTCCAGACATAAGTGAGGAAACGTGCCTTCTCGGGCTATGAGGCTGCTCAGAGGGTGATCAACGGTTGGAAGAATAATATCAACTTCGGCTTCCGTGGAGCTACTTAGCTGCCTAAAGTTCATGTTGGTGTCAGTGACACGACAATAAAGAGTAGGTCGAACTTACCTCCTCCCACGTGCCTGTTCCAGTAAACCAAGCACGGTGCTTCGTACTTGTAGCAACTGAGCCATCTCTTGCTCTGCGATCGCGTCGTGCCACTCCGACGACTGGGTCGAAGCCGATCAGATGCGAATTACAAAGGATAGGCGCATTCATACCAAGGGAACCCATGGTTTGGTGAATATGGAGAGTCCATAAGATATCTCCGAACTTGGCTGCCCATGGCGCGCAGAATGTATTTCCTCCGCAAGATGGGGTAGTACAGGGGCAATGATGTGGACTAATGTGTTCAAGACCTGAGAACATTTAGTCACAGCATGTAGAGCTCGTAATTTCAACGTACATGTTGGAGGACCGTCACGGTGGACCTGCGCTCAAGGCTGGACGGATTGTTCGCATACAGGTTATCCTTCGTGATGTCAAAGTAGAGGGATGAAAGTGTAATGTTCGTAAAGTTAGCGAGGGAAGAAATAACTGGAAGTAGCATTTAGATCTATCAAGCGCTGAACGAGATAGTGCTTACCTTTCGGGAAATTATATTGTGCATAGCAACTCAACGCAGTTTGCTCGAGCTCGTATAGCTGATGCATAACGTAACGATCGACCTATGTCTGATTAGCATTCCCCCCAGCGCTCGAACGCGCCTAAACTTACGAGGCCCAGCCGGTCTTTCGGAATCAAGCCAGATTCTTCACGGGTAGCCAGATCACCAATGTTACCTAGGATAAAGCGGGCTGAATTGCGAATTTTACGAAGTGACTCGGAGGCCTGGTCAAGAATCTTAGGGCCGATGGACATGTCACGCCAGTACTCCACGGTCGCGGCCCACAGACGCAACGTATCGGCGCCATACGCAGGCTGCTTGTCATCCTAGGACGGCCCTTAGATAGATGCAATAGTAAGTAAATGGCAACTCACTACCCCGCCTTTTACGATAGTCATCGGGCTCATAACGTTCCCAAGCGACTTGCTCATCTTCTTCCCAGCCACATCAAGAACCATGCCGTGTGTCAACAATGTCCCGTATGGTGCTTTAGCTTTCTCGTCGGCTTCGGCAGTACCAATAGCTGTGAGGAGCTGGCTCTGGAACCAGCCACGGTGTTGGTCCGATCCTTCGAGACAAACGTCAGCCCTCGGCTGAGCATCTTGCCGATCAGGAAGAAAAGACCACGAAGAGCCGCTGTCAAACCAGACATCCATGGTGTCGGTACCCTTACGCCAGTTGCTCGAATCCATGTCACCTATCCGGAGGAAAGGTGGGAGGAACTCATCGATAGGGCCCTCCCACCAATAAGCGACGCCTTTTTTGTCGAGCACAGTCAGAATATGATTAAGGGTGCGGGAATCGAGATAGGCCCTATCCGTTGGGACATGATGCAAAGAAGGAATTGGCACACCCCAGACACGCTGTCTTGAGATACACCATTCTGAGCGAGACTTGATAAACGACTCGAGACGATTACGCGCTGATAGAACAATGACTCGGCCCCAGACATCAAAAAATCTCTAAGGAGTTAACACGCACAGATCTGAGGGTAGAACATCACGTTCTCGAGGGCCTTCAGGGCACCCTCCTTGATATCGTCTAAATTGGCGAACCACTGCGATGTCGCCCTGCGTGGGCAGAGTCACAGCGGGTTAGGCTATGAGTGAAATCGGACATACGTGACTATGACAGGCTTGTCCGTCTTCCAATCGTATGGATAGCGATGCTTGAATCTCTCAATCCTGAGAAGGCGGCCCATGTTCTTTAGAAGACCAACTATTGACCGCGATCCACCATCCAGAACGGGTTGTCCAACAAGTGTCTCCGTAGCCTCCTTACCCACGACGTGTGCAACCTCGCTGGTGAATAAGCCTCCTTCGCCGACGTGACAGACGATGCTGGAGGTCGAAGAAATAAGGTTATGCGCTCGGAACAAGTTATAATCTTCGGTGCCATGAGCTGGCGCGCAATGGACGAGGCCTGTACCAGAGTCGGGCGTCACATGGGTAGAAGCGATGACTGCAAGGGACTTCGAAGTGGCATCTGCTGTGAGAGAGGCGAAAAGGGGACGGTAGCGAGCGCCAACAAGCTCGGATCCTACATGCGAGAATGAGACAGGGCTACCAAGATGATTAAAAATGCAGTGACCTCGAATCTCCCCAATGACCTCGGCCTTCCCAAGGACCTTGGAGAGTGCCTCCAAACGCTCCAGTGCCACAAAGACGACACCGCCACCTTCGTTGGTTAGCTCAGCGCGGCGAATGAGGGCGTACGTCATGTCGGGATGCACTGCAACACCCTGCAGATAGTCATGAGAACGAGTGGGCAAGCATCACGGAAGAGCCAGAACCATATTTGCCGTCAAGGTCCATGGAGTCGTTGTCCAGACCAGGAGTTGGACCTTTGTCTCGCCCGCAACAAGACTCCGAAGGGAGACACTGGCCTCATTTGACTGCAAGTCCAGATCGAAGGCAACATATACTGAGTGCGAAATATGATCGTCTTTGTACACCAACTCGGCTTCAGCCAGGGCTGAGCGTGAAGACGGCGAGTAATGAACGGGCCGGTAGTGACGATAAATGAGACCTAGCATAAAATGCTGTGGTCAGCAGGGGACGTCAATAGGGAAAGGCTCCGCTCGCCTTTCTCAACCATCTTTTGAAAGATCCGCAACTGTCGCATCTCGTAGTCGTGATCTGGAAAGTAGTAAGTGGCGTGGGCCTCTCGCGCACAGTCCGGAGAGCACTTGCCAAGCGTTCGATACGTAGAACCCGTGCCATCCCAGTCTGCCATGATACCTAGCTCACGAAACTCCTCTTTTTGGCTCTTTACAGCCTGAACGGCAGTAGTGTTCGCTAGTGACCGAATTTCCGCCGGTGGAATTACGCGATGATCCTAGTAGCGGACTCGGGGATAAGCCCAAGATTGCAAGTAAAGAGGCACACACATCTACTCGGGCGGCCTTGAGTGCCTTATTCTCAATGGGGAGTCCATGGCAATCCCAGCCGGGTATATAGCTTCTCGGACGTGTTGAGCGGAAGATTTCTCGAGCAGCGGTGACGACGCGAGACTCACTGGACGCGATGACCCAACAGCACATGATAGCGGTTAATAATGTCCTTCAGAATTTTGTTCAATGCGTGCCCTAGGAAAATATCGGCATCTCCGAAAGCGGCAAAGAGGGGACCACGGCGCACCCATATGAAGATCGCCATTTGCATACGGCGGTCCATCGTGCAATACGAATAAAGGGCCCTTGTTATTTTCCCACTACTTCACGAGCCGATGTCAGCCGGTGCGTAGACCGGAAAACGCTAGACAGAGACCTGACCTGCCAGCGATAGAGGCCATCGCAAGTCTTCTTGCGCAGCAACACCTCAGTCTTCATCGGATCCGTCCATTGAGGGAATGTTGTACGAGGAAGAAGAAGCGACTTGGCGTATAGCTTGTTCTGGTCCGAGCGATCTTTCGAGCGGAATGTAGATGAAGAGAGAGCCCTCTGAAGAGAACGCGGGTACGTTGATCGAGCTGCTCGCGCGATAGAGCGAGAAGGAGTGAAAGCAGAGGCGCGTCCTAGAATCATTTGGTTCCAGGAAGCGACCACCGTGCTGACACGCTCAGGCTGCTATTGGCCCGGTCTTGGTGGACGCGTTTGGTGCATGCGGACTTTGCCGGACTCTGACCGAGATCTAAGATCTCCTCGCCCTCAACCACTGGCAGCTGTGCTCGACCCCTACTATACTGACACCGTAAGCGCTACAATGATACTAAGTCTGGCTCAAACGACATGTGCCAGAAAGACTTGACCCTTGGAGCGACCCATGGAAGTTTAACTAGAATATACACGGTTTTCGCGTCTCATGAAAAAGCCCATTTCGTGACAATGCTGCTGAGTCCAAGTTGCCCCTCACGTCAACTTCAAGTTCCTGAGCTTCCCAAGGCGTCGACGTGCACTCGTCTGCCGGACTGTGAAGATTGTATCTGTGAGAGACACGAAGAGATCGTGGGCGTTGTGCGCAGTAAATGTCAGACGTAACCCTTGGTGCATATGTTCCAGCACACTTGGCCTATGGCTCTCGCTATTCTTCGTGCTTCAATAAACAAAGGACTCTGAGTGCGACAAAAACTCCGAGTGCCAGTGGCCACGTGCGTGATAAAAATCACCCATCCTCTATATTAGTAGGATCCGTCGTAGCTCAGTAGTCGAACTCCGGGTATATGCTCCTAAAATACTATGTAGACATACCTCATGCACAGGAAGCGAGCGGCATAGCGTTCAGAAATTAAAGCGGAAGTACAGTGTTAAAGACGTAGTCCCAAACTTTACCTGGAGCGAGACGTTAGAGGAAGCGTAATAACAAGTAAAAAAAACACCATACTAGTGACACCGAAACCGAGCTCGAAGTTTTTGTAATGGTGAGCTAAATGGTACTTTTTCTGCTCCCGGAGGTATGACGGAAGTTTGGTGTGATGCATACTAGAATATTGGACGATCAGAAATACTCAAACGTCGAATTAGAAGAGCGGCGTACGCATAGTGCATTGTATCATAGATAACATCTACGGGCCAAAAGTGAGGGGCGTGTATAAATGAAAGAAGCCTGTAACTTACAAAATACGAAGGACCCGGCAATAGTCCCATTGGCCATAGCAGCAGGGAAAAGGACATGCGCAAGTTGAGTCATCGGGAAACTGAGTGTGAAGAATAAAACAGGGGGCATGACGAGCCGCAACCTTTAAAAAGGTCAGACGGAGACACCCAGGCATCCATCCCGCAAACTTACTTATCCATAGGCATGTAATGATGAATGCCATGTAAAAGGAAATGGATCATCAAAAACTTGGGATGGTCCGGCAGGTAAAAGTCGACGTGGAACAAAAACCGGTGGAAACCGTATTCGAGCAACGTCCACACGAAATTGCCAAAGAAGAAGGACACGGCAGTTTTGAGGTACGCGCTGGCGGGGAGAGAGAAGACAAAGCCGAGAGGGAGATATGGGTTGACTTTGAAGGGCGCCAGAGGGACACCACCGAATTGCAGAAGAGAGCGCAACCCGATGTATGCCGCTATTGGCAACCAAATCGCGGGCACAACCCACCACTTGGTCCGGGTGAGCATCTAAGAAGCCTTAATGAGCTGTCAGCGCAGTATGAAGTACGACGAACCTCAAGCATTGGCGGTCCGAAGAGACGCGCGGACTCGGGAAGGTGCCTCGGTTGGTGAACTTGTTGAAGATAATACGCTTTGCTGTGGGCGAAGGAAGGTCTGTACACGGACCCGAGCTATTCGTGGAGAAAAACATGCCTGAAGTTTCCATCCCACATCTGTCTCATTAAGGGCTTCCTAAGATCCAAAAATCGATTCTTCTCGTAGTCTGCTGCTTCATCCGTGTCTTCCGGGGTGAAGTCGTCCGTAGCAACCCAGTCGTCGCTCACGACGCTCTCCCCTGCACCAAGCCTCCCAGTGAGGAACTCGTCCAACATATCATATGCGCTCTCGGAGTGCACATGCTCTTCAGCACCCTTCATCGCATCTTCGACATCCCTTCCGGCATACTTGAGGATGAGCTCTTCACCGCCGGGATGATCCGCGAGGAAGTTGGTGACGTCGAGAACTTTACCCCTGTATGTAATCCAGCAGCTGCTCTCAGAATTGTGTTGGAGAACATCTGAAGCAGTGAAAATGCGAATGCGCTTGGACATTGTGAGACAGGGATAGAGGTGGGACAATGACGGGAGGATTCAAGGTCACACCACTCGTGAATACTGCGCGTGAGATTTCCATTCTTGCACCAGATCAGACCAGCGTGCCCAAGGTCCCGGACAGATCCCGTGACATCTATACATCGGGCGCTCACTGGCAGTGCGAACGAACCACTGGCATTTGGTAGATCGACTCGGAAGGAATATTGCAAGACTCGGAAGAGACAGACAAATAACGTCGACATATTATAGATACTCATTGCACTAGACCGACCCCTTTCTCCGCGAGACCGCGACTCCACCCCCTCAAAAGATGTTTCTGTACCTTTCCACTCGCCGTCTTCGGAAGCTCGTCCGGAGTACCGTCCTCCCCAAGGAACCAAACCCACGCTGGAGCATTCTACAGGGACCGTCACCGCAGGTCTCTAAATCACCAGAAACACGCACCTGTGGGTTCATGCCGTCCCATACGATCTTCTTCACGCCTTTCCGAGATAACTTCACACCAGCCTTGGGCCTGATCCACGCACCGACTACCTCCCCACATACCTTATCTGGGACGCTAACGACCGCAGCTTCGAGGATAAATGGGTGGGATGTAAGTACATTCTCAATCTGGACAGGGAACAAGTTCTCTCCCGCTCGGATGATGATGTCCTGAATTGGGTGTGTTTAGTTTTGTTGAATTTTATGGGTCACGAAGTTGACCGCATACCTTAATTCTTCCGACGACTGTACAGTGCTACGGTCAGCAGTAAATACAAGCAATAATGTTAAAGACAGCGCACTGCGCAGATAACCGTCGCTGTCCAATGTAGCTTGATCGCCCGTATGCATCCACAATCTTCCGTTCTCGTCTTCGCGCATCACCAAGTCTGTCTGTTCGTTGTCACGCCAGTAGCTTCCCGCAGTGCAGATCAGTCAACAAACCAGACGTGCGATTGCGCGACATACCCTTTCTGAACAAGGTAACCAGACACGAGCAGTTCTCCTGGCGTGTTAACGGGAACAACGTTGCCTGCAGTGTCTACGATCTTCGCACTGACATGCGGGCGAGCCCGCCCAACTGTCTCGACACGCTGGTTTATAGTGTCTGCAGGGGTCGTTTGAAATGATACCGGACTGGTCTCGGCTGTTGGGGGAACGAGTCAATTTTTGGACATCTGTCACAAAAGTAGCGAAACATGCAAGACATACTCATTCCATACGCATTCGTCAGCTCTCGCAGGTTCAATTTTGTTATCAGCTGCTTCATGAGCTCTATCGGGACTGGCGAACCAGCGGCTATTCCTGTCCTGCGTGCGCATGTTGAGCGAGAATCGCGTACTCTAGCCTAATTGAGACGAACCTGAGCTGGCTAAAGTCGAGCCCTTCACCGGCCTGTTGCCTCCGCTCGACCTCGGCGAGAACACCCAAAAAATGGGTCGGCACGCCATGCAACGCCGTGCAGTGCTCCTTGATCACAGCATCGACTATGGCACGGGGATCATAGATCTCAGAGGCGTACACGATGGCTGAGCCATGACTCCATGCAGCGAGATTTCCGAGGACAAGGCGTGCTAGTTTCGGGATAAGCATGACCCACAGACATAAGGCAAGGATCTACTTATCAAAGCAATGGAAGAGTGGTGGTGGGTTGCAGACAACATCATTTTCCGTAAGACGCATCGCTTGACCAATCGAGATGCCATTGTTGAGGAGATTATGATGTGTAAGCTGCCAGCATTCGTTAACACGAGGCAATCATCAATTAGCAAAACCAAGATGTACAGAGACAGCCTTTGGCGCGCCAGTCGTCCCACTTCAAGTTGAACTCAGTATGCGGGCATCGTCCACTTTGATAAAACGAGAGAAAGACCTTGTGAATTGCAGGTTGATCACGTCATCCTTATCCAGAGTCTTCCTGGTTCCCTCGACAAGACGGCCTTCCTTAGAACCCCCGTCCTGCCATAGCAAGACCTCGCGAAAGTCGACAGCGCAGTGGATATCCCCTAGCATCTCGTGGAACCTCTTCGTTTGGTGGGTATTATCGATTACAACGACATGCCTAAGATCTGGCAGGGCCTCTTCTTGGATGTCCCCTGGAGAGAAACTCCGTAATGATGGGAGCGCCTCGGCCAAGAGCGTCAGGTATGACGACGTGCGAACTTGCGGTACAAGGAAAAGGTGACTGACGCCAACGAGGCGAATAGTCTCAATCTGAACAAAAGAGTCAACACGCTGGGCTGAGTGGAGACCTCCAAGTACCCTACCAGCTCCCGAATACGGTAAGCAGGATTTATGGTGACGAGGATTGCCCCGACCCTCGCACATGCCCACTGCAGCATTGCGTACGCGCTGGAAAAGAAACTGAGAATTGGTGTGTGGCTACCATAGGACACATATACCTAGTATTTCCCATAATCACGCCAACCCGATCGCCCTTCTTTACGCCCAGACCTACGAGTCCTCGGGCCAGTGCACCGATGTGACTGTCAAACTCGCCGAAGTCCCAGGCCAAGTGTCCCTCCACGCCCATGTTGCGGGACAAAGGTCCACCGTGTGCTCTAGGGCGTTCTTGTGAGCAGATGAGAGCGGGGCGCCCTGGTCGTCGTGACAATATTTCGACGGAGAAGTATTCAGGAAGAGTTCGGTTGTCGAGCGGAGGGTCGCGTGCACCCTCGACAGCAGAAAGTGTGATCAGACGGCGACGAAGGCACGATATCCCACTGGTAGGGAGTGTGTCAGCCATCGAGGGAACTTATGGGACCTGCGCGGGGTGGTTAGAAGCATCACGACCCTCTGTGCAGTGGGTCATCCACATTGGGAGCACGTGTCCTGATCACTGTCCCATGACGTAACGTGTATGATTTCCTTCGAGAGACGTGAGGAGGATATAAGCTTATAAACCAACACTCTACAAACCAACACTCGAGGAATCATGCCATCTGCACTCGTCTTGATCGCTAACGGGACAGAAGAGATGGAGTTGTCAGCCGGCTGTGATATCTGATCAGTATCGCACTCCGCTAATGATCTTTTCGCTCACTAGCACCATCGTGTATGATACCCTGGTCCGCGCTGGGGTAAAATGCACATCTGCCCTCATCACACCATCTGGGAGCGGCGAAGCTGAGCCGGGTGCCGCTCAGTGCTCCCGCGGCGTCCGCATCGTGCCGGACATCTCACAATCTCAACTCAACGCGTCCGGTGCCGTCCGTCTCGTCGTCTCTTGTTCCTCATCGGTATGTTGGTGCTTAACGTAGGTGGCGACTCCAGGATGAATACGACGCCATTATCATTCCAGGAGGGATGAAGGGCGCAGAGACGATGTCCCAATCTCCTTTTGTCCAGTCCTTGGTCAAGGACTTTTATGACAAGGGAAAACGTGTCGGAATGATCTGCGCAGGTGCGATTTGATATCAGAGAGATGGGTAGCCCTTACCAGAACTCTGCGTCAACAGGTACTCTTGTCGCGAAAACGTTCAGCTACCGCATCAACCGTTGACGTCTCATCCGTCCGTCAAGGAACACCTGGATAAAGGTAGCATCTCTCCCACCCGTTCAGATACTGTATCCATCGTACAACCTCTTTGTTTCGTAGACTTCGATTATCGCGAGGATGCGGTCGTAGTCTCTGGAAATCTCATCACCAGGTACTCAATACCATGCTTCACTGACACGAGTCTGCTGACAGTTACCACCTCCCAGCCGCGGGCCAGGCAGGTGGACACATTTTTATCGGGAACATGAACGGGCTAAGCGACTTGATCTCTTTAGGGACAGCTTTTCCTTTCGCATTTGCGCTTGTGGAAAGTCTCTGTGGGGCGCAAAAGCGTTCGGAAATCATCAGCCCCATGGTCTTCCCTTCTGGAACTCCGCTGTAGGATGTCGAAATTTAGTTATTAGCATTCATAGACGACGTCTACACAATGCTCTCTGTTGTATGTATCGAATGCCCATCCATAGCCCCGCTCCGATTCTCATGGAGGCGGGGAGAATTAAATCAGTTGTTGGAAAACAAAAAAAAACCTTTCTCGATGACCACCGCAGGGGTCGAACCTGCAATCTCCTGATCGCGACAAGTCGTAGTCAGACGCGATGCCATTTCGCCAGGCGGCCTCGTCATGACCCTTCTGCCTCAATGGATACAACATTCTACCGTCCCTGTTAATCACGAATGTGGATGCATATTACTAGTGCTGAGGATATACAACTGGACTGAGTACTGTATCTCTATGACCTACAACTCCATTTTCTCTTCCCAGCCCGGGTTCTTTTGCAGTAAAACGAACCCTTCCAACACGCTCGCGAACGGAATATATTCTTCCGTTGCGAGCTCCGCACGTTCCGTCGTCGCCAGCCGTACGGGTGTCTGATAGGTCTGGAAGCCAGAGATTGTGCGCGGTTTACCTGCCTGGCCCACGACGTCGACAGCCTAAGAGTGGGGGATGATCAGAAGGAAGGACGAAAGTTGCGTGTATGGGCTTACAGTGCCGACTCGGACCGTGACCGGCTTAGGCTCCAGCTCATCGTCAAGAGTGATAAGGAACCGTGGGTACATAGCTGGAACAAGGAAGTACAGCATCCAGTGGTACTTATCTAGCACGACTACGACGAAGATAACGTTAACCCGTTGTGTCCCCGGATTGGACAGCCATTCACTTACAGGCTTTCGCGTCTGTGAACGCCGTCAATGTTGCAAGTAAACCGGCAACCGCTGTTTTGCTAAGGATGGTCCGATCGAGGTAGAATGGGTTGATGCCGATTGTGCCCTTGCCCATGTGCACAAGGCCTTGGGCGATCCGTACCATGAAGAGGCAATCGGGTTCCTTGTGGTAGTAACCTGCCAGTTGCCGCAACATCTGTGCAAGGCGAGCATTGTTCGTACCCGCGCCGACGAGACCCATGGCAAAGATTGCGTTAAGCGCGACTGCGAGGTCGTTGTCATGGCTGTACTTCGAAAGGGTATCGAGAATAGCGAGCTGTGGATTCGAAGCGGAGACAAGACCGAGTGCTAGGGGCACGCTTTTGCGAATCACGGGATCACCGTAGTGCATCTGTAATGGGCGTGTTATAGATGGGCGATATATGAAACAGAACCGTACACACTAAATGATTGAACTGTCGAAGAGACATTTCTGCGCCGATATCCTCGCCCATGGCAACAAGCGCGATCCCCAGGACTGCGAATGCTTGGAAAGTATCGTCCTGTTTTGTGTCTGTTTTCTTCTTCTCACTATCCTGCTCTGAATCTGCTGCGGCATCCTTCGCATTCAGGTGCTCGCCGCATTGCTGCAGCATAGTTTGCACGCGGAGAACATTTCCAGTCCCGGCGAATGCGCACATCTCAACGAGAATTTGGATTTGTTTTGATGCTTGATGAGGAATTGCTTTCAGCGTTTCGATTGTCGCATCGTACGAGTCGCTCGCTTGCACGCCTATTGATGGAAGTTCAGTCCGTTTCAACGATAACATTAATGGGTCACTCACCGATATAAAGAAGCGCGAGGCCTAGTCCTAGGAAGCGGGTCCACTTCTCATCCAGCGCGCGATCCTCCCTTTCCATCAAAGTCTGGAGGATGATGCCCGCAGCATCGCCGTTTTCACTCCCAACGAATATGAGGCCAACAGCAAGCGCAGCGAGGGCGGTAATCTCCATGCTAATCTCGTCATCAGATATTAGAGGAAGTAGCATGCCAAGAATGTCCTCGCGATGCGAGCCGGCATAGGCAAAGCCCAGACCGACGATGGCGGATGTCCGGAGTGGGACGGATTTACTGGATATGTGGTCCCCAAGAAGTGCTAGCGCGGCGTCGGCTTCGGACCGAACGCCGGTATTAAGGATACCAGTAGCGAGAAATGCACCAGCCTGTGAGCGGCGTGTTAGGTGAGCCAAGGCCAAGATTGAATACAAATACGAGCCTTGATATACTCCTCGGACGAGTAGTGTATTTGTCTACATGGCTCAGACCTATATCGGTATCCCACAGTAAACTGAGACCAAGGCTCGCGGCTGCAGATAACATCCCTGTAGACAATGCGTCAGGCTGTCCAAACGGAATTAACGTTAGCATAAGCCCCATACCATGATCTTTATTCTTATAAATCCAGCTGTTCCCCTCGTCCGCGTCGACCATGAGCTTGTCATTTCCAAATCCTGCATTGACGAATGCATTGACGAAAGTGCCAGCGAGATTGCCCCTTGCCGAATCAACGCTCGCTGTTGATGATCCTGATGCCAAAGGGATAAACACAGGTGATGCCCAGTAGAGGCGGGGTCAAACGTACGCGAGGTCTCCAAGTGGGATTTATACACATCTTCTAAGCTCTTTGGGTCTTGGACGCCAAGTTCCTTCCCGAACTGTTTGAAATGTGTGCTCAGGCGTGAATTGTATAAAATTTCCTGTAGATCTTCAGGCAATTCCTCAAATGTTTCGTCCCCGTCATCATCATCGGTCGTTAGGTGTTGTAACCAGTGATATGGGACTTGCGCTCGGGCAAGGATAAAGGCCAGTTGGCGTTTCATCTGTCTACGCGACTATCAGTGAGAAGGTGTTGGTTCAATGACATGTACTCGTACGGATTGCCAGGCGCATGGAAGTCCTTACGGATGAGTTCCGAGTCATTGAGTCTGATAGCCAAAGAGAGAGCTTCAGGGAACCGCTGATGTTTCTCATATATAAGGTGTGCCGTCTTCAAGAACGCGATGTCATCTTGTGGTGGGAGCAGATTCACACATCTGGCGTTGTTGGTCAGCAACGTAGAAAGTGAGGCGACAAGGAATTACCCACGCAATCATGTACGCGGCGACGCGACTAAAGGTGTTCGCATCCACCAGATCGACGATTCGATCTACGATTTCCAGCTCTTCCAGCAAATCAACTGCATCCGGCTCGGCGTTTGTTCAAGCAGGAACTTTGCACAAACCAGAGCAAGATTGTGGAGGTCCTCTATTGTTCCGACCGAGAGCGGTATTTGAGGCTTTACCTGTTCGCCTTCCTTATCCTCCGTCGCGCTCTCGGGGCCAGCGGGACCAGCATCTGTCACGGCTTTTGGCACTTCTGTCTGATCACGAAGATTGCATTCTTCGCCGAGTTCAGCAGCCAGATGGCGAACGTATTCATGCCCCCAGTCCCCAGGGTCGGCGAGCGGGGATGTTGGGGGACACATGGAGGCTGCAAAAAGGCGGTAGCGTAATGTGCCACGAGGTTCGGTGTCGGAGTATGTCATGGCAAGTACTGAGAGTATATCCGCAAAGAGACTCTGCAAGGGCGTCAACAACTAGGGACCATCTCAGCAACTGTGGTAGGTTTGATCGCGCACCTTATCCTCAGATGGAACCCAGAGTTCATACAGGTTCTGTAGCTCTGGGTAATGGGGTCGAAGAAACTTCAGAGGTTTTGGGACAGAGGTCATGGATGAAGTAGATGTTCGGATGAGGGTACGGAGTGTCTCAAGTGCTGGCCTATACAGGGTAGTATCTGGTTCCTAGACGAAGAGTCAATCAACGACGCGGAATGAAACTGACGGCGCGCACTTTCAACCGCTCCACAAGCATCTCAAGTTCTCCTCGGAGCTGTAAATCCTCTTCCGACTGATACACAAGCTTTAACTCTAAGGTCGTGTTAGGTTAAATGCCACACACACCAGTTCCTCCCCTTCTTTCTCATCAGGCTTCCTCTTTGAAGTCGCTCCATTCTTTCATCTGATTCCTTCTTTTTCGGGTCCTTCGACGGAACAGCAATGGCAGCTTTGGTGGGCTCGGGCATTATGGATGAACGAATAAGTGAACGCGTGTCGCTCTCGCTTGCTGATTCTGACCTGACCGCGACGCGCAAGTCCCCGTGACACCGTCACGCTATGTCACACGTGTCCGTTACGTGACGCTGATCTGATCTGATCGCGGACGCCGTGAGACCGACCCCACACATGCAGAACTGAGACGCCGACGTGAAAGGCCGTCAACTTCATCATTCTATAATGTCCTTCCCTGACCCCGTGGAGACACCAGCTGCCTTCGTTAAGTATCTGAAGGCAGCCAATCTTGATTTTGGTCTCGTGGTCTTCAGACACTATCAAAACCAGCCTGGTGAGGCATCCAACAGCCGAATGGATGAATCTAAGGCTACTGACTGGTGCAAGCAGATGGTCACTTTTTTGGTATCTACCTTTTATCATTCACTCTTTCATGCTGAAAACAGAATCACATTGACAGGGTGAACTTTCTCGCATGATGCACGGCCAGCCCGTGCACCAGAGCATCTTCAGCATCTGTTTCCGGGCCACTAACGACATCGAGTGCCGACTCGCGGTACAAAAAGAAGCAGACGCCGCCGCAAAGAGGAAGCGCGAGGAGGAGGAGCGCGCTAGGCTTGAGCAAGAGCGCCTCGCCACTGAGCTGAAGAAGCGGGACCGCTTGGAAAAATCCGCAAGTTGGAACATCAGAACGCGATCAAGGCTCTGGAGCGTGACATCGCGTTGAAGACGAAGCTCCTGCAGGACGCGCAGTCTTTTGGACGTGCTTACGGCTGGGAGCAAGAGGCAGCAGTGAATGAGGAGCTGAGGTCCCTGGCTCAACCGGCACCCAAGAAGCGCAAGGTCTGCCCAACCGCCGACGCGAGCATGGTCGGGAGTCTCGACCAACTCGACGACGATGTCAGTACCTCTGCCCAGTCGCTTGGAAAGCGCCCCAGGACGTCTGCAAGCACACCGTCGAATGTGCGATTCGGCAGCGCTGTCGTCATGATACCGCCACGCAGGTCCGTGCGTGTTGCGAAGATGAGGTCGGAAAAGAGCGTTGAGGACCTGCTCCGACAATTCGCGCAGCAATTAGCCGCCCTTGGGAGGACATGCCTGGAGCTTGCGGAAGTGATGGACCAACTTGCATTAGAATATTGACTTTTGTACATCGAATATGGACTTCATCTACCTGCACACATTCATAACACCATCACCTTCAGCATCCAGTACATAGTGCGACATATACAGATAATTTCATATTGTTTTGGCTTAGTAAAAGTAAGCAATGGCATGCATATGTTGCGGGTCGTGTCGGGTGTTGGGCATTGGTACAGGCCGGGATCTAACCCAGCCGTGACCTGCAGGAGTAACACATGCGATGAAATCGGACCGGTGATTTATCAGTGTGTTTCGCGGCCACGACCTGGCCGCATCCTGCATCAGCGGCTGCGAGGCGACGAAACTAACCCAGAAGCGCCGAAGTACTTCATTTTCTCTCTCCCTCCCCTCGACAACCCACACTTTATCCAAGACGCTGATGCTCAGACCCAATATCCACTTCACAATTCGATAGGTCGCATCTCTTCAAACACAATATAGTCATGGTGGGTGCTATTTCTCCGTAATTCGGATTACATTTAAATGACTTGTGAGACAGACTGCCTCTTCTTCCTCTTCCTCCCCTCCCATCTCCCCGCCCAGCCTCCTTCAGTCATCATTTTCTTCAACGGCGGACACTCGTAACGTTGAACCACCGCCTACTCCTCACACCCCGCCCCGCGGGAGATCGAGGTACCCTTCTAGTCTTGCCCATGACGGTCTACGAGTTCCGCTACATCGTCGTGGGACATCGAATACATATGAACGTCTTGAAGACCTTCTCAAAGAAGCTGGTTATAAGGAGACGCGTGTTTTTACCCCCGAGACCGAGCGACACAGAGAGTACGAACGAGAGCATGGGGAGGGGAGAGAAACCGGTGGGAGGGCGAGGAGCGGCGTAGATACCGTGGTGGGATTCCTGGCAGGGCTCGTGTTGGGACAGGGCGACGGGCAGCGGACGGATATGAAAGGCCCCCAAAGTGACCGAGTATCACAGGCCACTCTCGTTGGCTCTTCAGCGCACAGGCATAGGGCTGCAATAGACATCAGTGAGTATTGGATAGTTTGTGTTGAAAATGTTGAGAATTTATGTCTCTCATCCTTTCCAGGTCCGACTGTTAGGGCATCGTCATCGAGAGCTCGAGGAACATTGGGCCATCCACTCCGACCCAGCGGCGTCACCGACAGCGGGCGTTTGTCTGATGTGCCCGTATCTCCAGCTCGAGCCTACCTTCGTCACATGGCCTCTGCCCCCAACATTCCGCGGCGGAGACTTCTGCGGGCTCATACACCTATCCCAGTCGCGAAGAAGAGTACCACTAGCCTAAAAGATGGCTTCCGTGCGCAAAGCACACCTCCACCTCCAATGCCGCCCTCTTGGCTTGAGACAGTTGCGCGGGCCGTCTTGGGCTTCCCTGGCGCGCGCATAGGAGGCCGCAACGATACTGACTCTCGCGCTCTACCTGTGCACCCTCCTGAGCAGTCTAGATCCGAACATTCCAGTCAAGCAACCAGCCGTTCCGGTACCGTTCGCGGGTGTGGACGAACGCGTGCCAAGCACCCAGCTTCTGCGCTCGAAGATGTCACCGCTCGGTTGCGAGGTCGATCGACACCGTCATTGCCGACGAGCTCGGACCTATTGCAACCACCGACTTTCCTGGCTATGCGCTCTGAAGTTTCTATTGGACAAGTGGATAAGATAAACGTTGTATGCCGCTCCGCCCCTGCCTCCAGGTCCTCGTCTCTGGCCAGACGCAAGCCCGGTTCTGACTCGCTGGCGACCAGTGTTCTCGGGAACTTTTCTACCGGAAGCGTTCGAAGAAAAGGCAAGGCCCACCAGACAACAAGCGTAAACCCTTGGCCCAAGAGCGGGAAGGATCTCGCAGATCGCGGACCAAGCCTGAGTGTTAGGCTGGAAGATGACAGTTCTACCTTGCACCCACCGGGAGAAAGAGATTACGACTCTTCTGAGGACGAAGATGAAGATGAGGTAGACTTGTCTAAACTTCTCGTCCATCCGAGAAGGCAGCAGTCGATCAAGTCCCTGCGGCGTCATTTGGAACGGACGTTTAAATCTCGTGGGGCCGGCGCCGGCGTTTCGGCAACAGCACTCGATGACGGAGGGCGCATGAGAAGGGGATCCGTCAATGACGGCGACTGGGGTGTGTTGGTCGTGCCAGGACCGGAGCGCGATAGCCGAACCTCCCAACGACGCAGGGCCATTCCTGCCTCCTGGACGCAGCGAAGTGGTGGTTCTAGGCGATGAGTTAATCCCGAGCTCCTTCGCCACCCTTCGGGTCAGGATCCAAGGTCCCGCCGTTCTGTTATTTTCCATTCCCATCTGCTCCCCCTCGCAGTTTCTCGATATAATATTACTGGGCCCATAGCGGTTGACGCAAGGAGTTTTCTTATCATATGTAATCTCCACATCTTATTATCACTATAATACCTTCCATGCACTGTATCCGAGATTCAAGATACACCATATACTATTGGCTATACGGTAATCATTCACTCTCTGGTAGATCCTTGAAATTTGAGGCAGCCTTGCGCCTTACTCCACGTGATCGCGTCCTGACGCGTCCTGAAAAGGCAGATTCGCACGGCTTACTGAACTTGTCTCCCTTTCCCTTTCCTTTGCGTACAGGTACAGCACGTTAACTACCATCCATTTCTTCCTCCCCCTTGGTTCCACCCTTTCTTTTACCGTCACGATTTCGATGTCCTCAACAAGCAGCCGTTTCCCTACTTCTAGCGTCCCTCTATCAGCACCGACGACCCCAGCATATACCACTCGTTCCTACAAGCCGAGCAGCGAAGGGCCACCTCCAGTAACCCCTCAGCGCATTCCCAGGGCACAGCGTCACCATCATCAACTCCAAAATTATTTCAGATCACCTCTTACACCTGCAAGTACCCTTTCAACCCCTTATACCCCCTTGAGTTTGCGTTCCTCGTGGTTCAGTACAAATCAGTCTGCCTTGACAACTCCAGCATCAGCGACAAGCCTCAAGCGTTACAATGTCACTGCATCGCCTAAAATTGCCAACTATGAAAACTCCTTCGATGGACAAACGATGGCCCGGACAGACACGAACGACAGCTGGCGCTCTCGCGCAAGCGAGCACGGGATTAGAGTGGGATCGAAAGATGATGAAGGTCTCATGTGCGATGAAGGTATGCCATAAGTATCTTCCATTTGTACTTTACGGCCTGACGATGGCGTTTGTCATATTAGGTACATATATGCGTCCTTTTCATGTACTCACACTAACTACTTCCGCATCTTGTTGTGATGATCATGATCCGCGTACGTATACATCATGCCTGGGAAAACGTTCGTCTGAACTCTGACATTCCTGGTTGTTGCAGATTTGTCGATGGGTATCTAGATTGTGAGCGTTTCACCTCACCCCTCCATCACCCGCGTGATACTTAATGATCCGTAAATTCACTCGTGCCACGGATAGCTAGTAAGGCAGATGCTGCATCTTGTGGTTACCTACGCTGACATACTGTGCCAGTTCTCAGCGCGCCTCCTATCCTCATGCAAGGCCGTTCCCGAAGCCAGACGAGTCAAGCACCCTTCTTCTCGCCCCAACCGCCACCTCACACTCCAGCACGGCGCACCTTGGTTTCACTAAACACACCTTCTCCTCGCGTTTCCAACGTCAATTTTCTAAAGATCAAGGGCTCTTTGACCGACCCTGCTCCTACACGTCGTCGTTCTGCCCTTGGACAGGTCAGCCCTCTGCCCCCATGCGTATACTTGTTACTCAATTCTGTTCGTAGACTAACTTGTTCGACATCGACGAGAACAGCTACGTGCCTTATCCATCCTCCTTCTCCCACGCAGAAACTCTAGCGCTTCCGTTATCCCTCAATGACCCCTTTGACCACCCCAACGTACCATTCGAGGCCGTGGATTATCCTCACAGCTCTACGCCCTCTTGTAACCCGGAGTCACTCTCTCCAGAGTTATGCTGCTCAGTATGCAGCAGCTTAGGCCCCTCCTTGGCGGAGCTTGAGCCCTGCTCACATCTATTGTGTTCAGCGTGCCTTACCAGTGCTCTCAACATCGTCGGTGAGAAGGATATGGAGTGTGCTGTCTGCAAGATTGGGGTGGCCAACTTCCACCTGAGAAACACGGGGTCCAAGGGAAGTAGCTTGCCGACCGCTGGAGCACCTCGTGGTCGCCTCACCCCTGGGGCGCTTGACGGTTTCAACAAGGAAAATCTCGTAAACGATTTTCACTTCTTTGACTTGCAAGGTTCGTCGACACCCAACAGGAGTGAGCGGCATAATCCTTTGCGAGACGGTGAATTACCAGTGCTACGCATCGATAACGTCCCTTGGGTGCGTATTTGGTGTCATCCTGCTTCCATGGCATCCACCACAATTTCTTTCATTACTCACAGGATATCACACCTCCCACGGTCATCGCGTGGTTGAAGCATCCCATAAAGCGTGTGCATGTCCTCCTCGATCGGAAGGGGAAAACACTTAGTCATGCATACGTCGAGATGCCTGATGACGACGCTGCTAGAGCTAGTCTTAGAACAGCCCAAAACTCTGTGCTTGGCAAGGGCAAGCGAGCGCGCGGTGTCACTGTCACGCGCAGCAGCCAGGAAGAGCTGATGAAAGCACTGTTCCCATCCTGGCAAGGGCCGTTCGACGGATGCAGGCCCTCTCTGGCAGGTCTAAGTAATGAACAGGTTGTTTCGGCTCTAGAGCATGGGCTGGTATCGGAACCAGAGCTCAAGGCATTGTTGCATCTTATCCGCTCGCCTGATGTCAGTGTCAGTTTGAGTAGATGCGGGTAGACTTGACTCATTATACTCGCAGTCCCACTTCCTCAAGGTTCCATCCCTCCCTTTTTACTCCCTAATCAGCATGCTGTCCAAATTCCCGGCGGACGCAGACAGTAGACTTTTTTGGACCAGTGCATCGAGGGACTTGTTGTTCGGTAAGATGATGAATTCCACCTGCCAACTGCCCCCTTGGATACTGATGACTTTGTGGAATAGATATCGCATACAGTGTGTGCTTCAATGCGTTGTCCTGCTTCACTTACGAATGTATCCCACAGCTGCAATCCAGGTTCTTACTTCCAATGACAAAAAACGCTCCGTGAACACCTCTGAGTTACTAACGCAACTGCTAAATGTTGCTTTCACCTGCGATGGTAAGTCGCGTGCTTTGCCTGTTTTCTTTTCGGCTTCGTTGAACCATCACATCGCTTTCAGTATTCACAGCAGAGCAACGTCGGAAGTTATCCAACACCGTGGACATCCATCAACCATTTTTTCTTCATAGTCCATCCTCTTCTATCAGCGGACACAGCTCTCATCAAGAGCCAGGCACGCCTGACCCCATGCTTGGTCAGAACGTTCGAGCGACATCGCAGAGACCCCCTCGTCTGCCCGGAAACGTCGAGTTCGGAGAGCTCGCAAACCAGTTCGGCGTGGAACCTCGCCTTGTTGAGGCCCTTGCACAAAAGCTTTCGGGCATGGCTTGAGTGTTGCCAAAACGCGTTCTTCCATCACAATTGAACAATTTTCGGTGCTCTCACCTTTCAACGATCCCCTGTGTCTCATCGGAATATTTGTCTGCATCGCAATCACGCTTTCAATACTTGCACGATCCCCTTTTATCATGGTGTTCTCGGTCCCCATAGACGTCATATTTGTTCACGACTTCATGATGCTGGTTTTGTCATGTCATCCTCACGTCCTTTGTCCATCCATTATTCGTATTGCTCTGCCTTTACTGCTTTCCAGCGTCGCGATGTTTTTGCATTTGGACCACGTGCTGTCGCTTTTTTTTTTGCTCGCTGTAATGTTGATCGTGTATCGTATCTGCCATGGATGGCACCAATATCGATCCTGTGGATTGTTCTTCCCAATCCAATCTATCGCTTGTTCGCTGCTGAGCATTATTGCACGTGATCACGCGTACGGTTGTCACCACAATCACGCTAATATAATAGGCCAGCCGAGCTGTACTTTCAAGTTGTGGATAGCCCCCGCTCATATTCTAGCCGGTGCAGACGTGCTCCAGATTCTCGGCCTGAGACTCTCCGAGTGTGTAGGAACTCTCCGCGGCAAGGCATCCGTTCGACCATCTGGCTTCCGTAGTCTATCATGAGCGAGTCGGGTATACAAATAACAATCCCAGGTGACTGGAAAGTCTTCGTGGCCAATTCTACCCAGCTGATCTTTGCATAGATCTCACCGATGACGATTTCAACTTGACACCGAATCCGTTTTCGCGCGCCGCAGGAGGCGCGTTTGGTTTTGGCGCATTCGGTCACGGACAAGAATCCCCAATAGCGAGCACGCCGACCACCGTCGTACCAGAGCGTGGAGATCGACATTTTTTTCACTCCCGAGGCGACTCAGCTACCTCAGATGACTCCATTCAGTCTTCGCGTCCCACGCGCAAGGCATCCGTTCCCTTTGTACATTCGTCTCAGTCCTCCATCGCCACGACCGGCGCCTCGCCTTTCTCCAAAAAGCCATCCTTCGCCTCCATTCGCAACGCGTTCAAAGCCGGTATCAAGGCGAACGACCCGCCTCCGCTCCCTTCGTTGGATTACCCCTCCTTGCCGTTCAATCGCTCGACTTCGTCGTTAGGCCATACATCTCAGACGTTACGTCGAGGACCGGAGAACCCGAGCCCGCCCCACCCTCGGCCCCCTACGCCCGGTTCCAGCGAAGGTAAGACCTCCAATCGCACGCCGCGCTCGAAGGGACATGTACCTGCTCGCTCCGGACACTCACATTCGAGTTCCGTCTTCCACACTTCGGATGCCGGGAGCGACCACGGACATGGCTTTAGCTTTCCATCTTCTCCGCCTCCCCTTCCGCCCATGCCGAACGGGTTCTTCCCCGGCTTCCCACAAAGTGAAAGCCCAACATTACAGGAACCGGAAGAAGATAAAGTGGAGGTGGACCCCCGAACTCCAGCAGAGTACGCGCTGCACGCGGTGTTCATGCGGTTTGCTACAACAGCAGAGCATAAAATTGGGACCTTTCTCAAACAGCCTCTTGTATGTTTCATTCCATGTCGTTCAGAGCTCCCATTTACCTCCGCACTAGGACCAGGAGCCGCCTTTACCCGATTATCTGGGTCCCGGTATTGATCCGAAATTCGACAACATTCTCAAGGCTCTGGGCCGCATAGGACAGAAGAACGCGAAACCTGTGGTCGATAGCATCAGGCGCTGGCGGCAGTCTCAGAATACTTCTGCCATCCCACCAGATATCTTCCGTCTCCAATCAAGTCAATTCCCAGCTTCTGCCTCTAGAGGAAACCGTTTGTACGATGCCTCCTCGATTCTCTCCGAACGGAAATCCCTTGCCGCTATATACATAATGTGCCGTGCGCTCATCGTGGTGATGCAATCCTTATCTAAGGATGCTCTAGGAGAGAGTATCGGATTCAATCTAGAAGAAACTACCTTCGAACAGTTTCGGAGACCCGATCTGAAGCTGCTATCCCAGAATTCTAACCACAGGACAAATGCGGAATTGTATGCGACACTCCTCGGGTATTTGGCCAATTCCCGGTTCATCAGCGTCACCGACCGTTTTCTCGCCGAACTTGCACCTGTAGCATCAGGACAAGTCGCGAAAGATGTGGATCTAAGATATGAGAATCTCGTTAAAGGGCTCAAGCACATTCAGATCAAGGTTGAGTATCTGTCTTCTTCTGATCAGTCCAATTTTACGACTTCATCCCGATCACTAGGTCTGGCCTCCAGAATGTTTCGAAGAAGGCGCCGAGTTCATGGAGGCGCTAGCCAGGGCGTTTGAGAATGCCCATGGCTTCCGCTTCAAGCTCTCTTTTGCGGAAACGTTGGTCCAACTTCTGCACCCGGTTGCCAAGGTCTCTTCCCGTTCTCGGTTTTGATTGTTTTCCCCGCTGAATGGTTGGTTGACAGACCGCGCAAGCCGAGGTCAACCATCCCCAGTGGGCTAAAGCTATCGAGATCATCCACCCGAAGGCTAGAGAATTATCTGGGAAACCCCGTTATTGGCCCGTAGCGTACGCATTAGTGGTCGTTAGCCTCTGTGTGTCCCCGACGGACTATTTCCTGCGAAACTGGGCGGCGTGCTTCGAGGCTGGCCTCAACAAGCTGAAGGTATGGTTTCTCTTTGACCCTATCCTGTGTCTTACTAGATCCATCGCTTTAGGAAAAAGCCCTCCGTATTCCCGTTATGAACGGGATGATGCGTCTCATGTGGACTTACATGTTCCGCTGTCGAGAATCATTGTCAACCTCGACGTCGAAGGTGGAATCATTGTTCAAAAACTTTTTCCCTCCTAACCGACTTGGGACCTTTCCTCCTGAGGACCATCTGGAGCCATTCATTTACATGGTCCATTTCCTCTGTTCGCGACATTTTGATTTTGGGGCCGAGTTTGTCTTGAACCTTATGCAGGAGCAGGCCGTCTTGGCTCAGCCACCCAGTATCACTGCTGTTCTTTCACCAGAGAGGCTGACCATTGCTGTTCGTGCCGTTCTTCTTACTTTCCATCTCACGGAACGAGACGAACCCGTCCCCGCTTGGCCATCCAGCAGCGACTTTTCTGCGTCTCCGTCTTGGCGGGACTATCCATCGTCGTCTGATTTCATGCCGTCGACACTCTCGTCAAAGCCTGGAATACAAGAATTCTTCGATCGGTTCTGTGCAATTATGTGGCATGTCGCTTTGGCCTGTAATAAGACTATCGGGAATATGTCTGTCTTTGACGAGCAATGGACCGTTCATCGGCAAAATGCTACCTATGAAGAGACACACAGTTACACCATCCGCCGCCACCCCGACGGTTCTTTCGCATATCCGGGTCATCTTACTCCTTCAATCCACCTACTTCAGTCGTGCTTCCACTCTTGGCCTCGGTGCCTCCACAAACCGGCCCCCGTCGAAAGTGCCGTCGACATGCTCCTTCATGGTGTCATACACGTCGAACCATCTATTGGGGAGGCCGCGGTCCTCGCTTTGCGACGCTTCATGACTGACCCCACTCACGCCTCTATTGTTCTCAAACAGTACACTGCGCTCCTGTTCGATCCGGTTCACGTAGCGCAAGAAGGATCTGCTCAGCGCTTGGTGCTGGAGAATGCCCGCCTCTTAAATCTTTGGGCCAGCTTGTTTAACGGGTGGATGCATGACCTTCTGGAACTGAAACCTAGTTCGGTTCCAGAAGAACAGATTTCTCATATCTCGGCAAGGCTAGATGAGCTCGAGGCCGGCGCCTTATTTCTGCTGTGCTACTCTTCCCGCCCTATAAACACTATAGGCGTGAAGCTATTACGTTTGCTTCGTCGTGTTGCAATCCACCTCTCGTCATTACCCAAGATGGGTGCTGAGACCCCCCGACCAAGAATCATCGACGCGTTGTACGAGAAGTCACAAACCGACATGGTGTTGGAGAGTTTCAATCACATTCTCGAACCTGAAGATGTCAGGCGTGCCAAGTTATGGCGGGATTCAACGGAGGACGCACTACTTGGGGTTGCCGATAGTGATGACATCCGAGATCGGACCCTTTGGCAATGGGTTTTCCCTGGCATAATGCAAACCCTGATGACAGAGAGTTCTGAACGCCAACCAAATTCGCTGTGGATATTACGGGACACTCTCATCGCTGCCGCTTCGAGATTTCACCATACAATAGCTGTGATGGCTGGTCTTGTCCCGGAGATGCCCCCCCCTCAACCTCGGGCTGGCACAGTCGGGCGTGGGGGTTTTAAAGAAAACAAGTCTCTTCCTGACCAGTGGTACATGTGGACGAAGGTCTTGTCGTCGATTGCAGTGTTCGTAGACAACCGACCCACTCTCGTCGAGCGTACCCACAGCAGGGCGCCATCGGATGCCAGCTTCGATCGTGAGCGCCTTACGACCACGCGCGGCCTGATTCGCTACCTCACGCCATTCTTGGATTCGGACCACTCACTCTTTCGGGATGCTGCTGTCTTTTGTATCAGCTCTTTCCCCGCGACAGGTTATTCGCAGTTACTGGAAGACCTCGGTCTCCTTCTTCATCGTCAGCTGTTAGATGACCCAAGGATTGGGGATCTGAGGCAGAAACCTATTCAGAACTTCCATCTGGACCGCGGCCGTCGACAAGAACGTCTGTTTACCGCTGTCGCCCGTATTTATTTCCTTACCGCGCATTACTTGCAAGATCAGCGTTGTCCTGTACGTCAGGCGGCGCTTTCTCCTATCTTGCGTTTCGTTCGCAGCACCCAAGCATTCCTCACGTCACCTGAGTCCAGAGATAACTTCAAGCTTCAGAGACTTCGGCGTTACTTCTGCGGTACGGTGGAAAGACTCTTTGACGGACTCTGTGCCGTCAGTGATGCAGATCGATTCATCCCTGCCAAGACACAACTTTCTCTCTACCGTCTCTGCGAAGAGTGGTGCCAACTTGGGCACCAGTCGGAGACAGTGAAGCAGCGCCTTGTTTACATGCAACGCTCGGCAACCGAAGCCGTCTCCTCCCCATCAGAGCGGGGAGAAGCTGTGGCCCTTTTCCAGAAAGAGACGAAGCTACTTTCCAAGGCGGCCACCGCCGCTATGGCGTCGCTCTGCGTAAGTTCCCAGTACATGTGATAGGCGCGATGATCCTTAATATTGTGTAGGCAAGGGCGTATTTTCAGCCTGATATTTCTTCAGGGTCTCCTACGGACGGACTACCCGAATACACGAAAGCCCTGACTCCAAAGGAAACGCTACACCGCATACACTCTGTGCTGACTTCCATGGACGAATCAATCCTGGCCAGCGGAAGGCACGTTCTGCCTACCTCGATCCTATTCGGCCACTGACCACTCCCCCCAGGAAAGCGCTCAGATCGCTCTTGACACACAGTAATGCGCAAGACGACGATCTTACGAGCGAGGCGCTGCAACTGGCATTTGTGACCGCGCGAGAACTCGACACAAGCAATACACGCTTTTTTGAAGTGCTCGCAGACCTGATTTGCCAATCCCCCAACCACGGGTTCCGGTTCGAAGAGACAATATGTCTAGGCTTATCCAACCTTTGCCATATCCTCCATCCTGTCCGTCGCAAGGCGCTTCAACTTCTAGAGGCCGTGCACCAACGAACGTCCGGAATGCTTTCACTTACTCATTTCGAAGCGACTATTGGGAGCTCCACACCAAGCACGTACCTGCGTGCTCATCGCCTCATATCCGATGTCCTCGCAGGGGAGCACCCGAATGATGCCATGAAGGTGCTTGCAGCATTTGCGAAGTGGCTTCCCCGCATCTTCAGCGTTCCTACTTGTCCCTTGACGTTGCTCCAGAGTCTGGAGTACTGGAGCCCGAATATCAACCTCATGGAGGACAAGTCTAACCTCTCACACGAGGGGCGGATGACCCTACTACATTTAATGACCCTCACGCTGCGTTACTGTGACGACTTTCCCGAACAAATTGAGGTTCTTTGGACACGCCTGGTAGATGCTCCTTACCAATCAAACGGACACGCCACCGTCCGTTTCCTGCTAGAACAGTCACAGAAAGTTGGCAGCATTGCTTATATTCGATGTGCCACGAGGATTGTTGCCTGCCTATCCCACTCTACCATCGGTCGCAATGCTGTCAAGGATTTGTGCAGCGTCATAGAACCAGCCCGCATGCTACCTAGCATTGAGCACAAATTGACGTTTCCAGAGCAAAGCGATGTCGACTTGTGGTCTGAGATAGATGCCCTTTTCTCAGAACAACCCCGACAACCGCTGAGCGCTGGCCAGTTCGCGTTGCTCTTCCTTTCAGATGTTGCCCTCGAGCGAAGCTGGGAATTCCAAGAACAATTACCGACAGTCCTGCATGCTATTTTTACCCATCTAGACCACCGATTACCCTTTGTGCGAGAGTCGGCGAAGCGGATGCTAATCCAGTTACTGCGTGCCTGGATACCCGGCTACGACGAACTTCCCGACCGCCTGGGCCAACCCGCTCGAGTCCTCCTAGTATCTTCCGTCACGGAACTTGAGCAAGATTTGGACCGTGTACTCTGGAAAGAGGATGAGAGCGGCAGACAGGTGGAACCCAAGATGCGGAAGTTGTGTTCGCGGGTTCTCACACTCCTCGTGCCATTACACCCCAAGCTGGCAGAACGCTGGGGGTCTTTGGCACTTCTGTGGGGGACTGCGTGCTCCATCCGCGCCATAGCATTTCGCTCCCTGCAAATTTTTAGGGCGCTCCTCCCGGGCACTACGTCAGGCGATTTGGCGCTCTTATTGGCGCGGTTGTCAAATACTATCTCTGCCCCCGAGGAGAACATCAGATCCTTCAGCAACGAACTAATACATACCCTGAAGGTGCTGGGCTCATGCGACTTCCTCGACAGATCTCTTCTTCCTCAGATGTTCTGGTGTGCATGCGCATGCCTGTCGACAACTGTCGAAGCAGAATTTCTCCAAGTGGTTGCTTTGCTAGAATCGGTATTGGGGCATTTAAACCTAGATGACGAGCATACAGTCAACATCCTGATCTCTCAACGACCTTCCGAGTGGAAGGGCGCAAGCTCCCTCCAGTCGTCCTTGCTCATCGGCCTACGCTCGTCACGGACGAGCGATGCAACGTTCAAAATGTTGCAAACTGTTGCCAAAGTCACCGATAGCAGCATCATTGATCCGACTCGCGGACGTGTCCGCGACCTCTACACAGTAGCTTTACCATGGTGTTATAGGTCAATGACGGAGGATACAACAGATCCAGCCTTGCAGACCTTTGCTCAAGATGTGGGCTACTTGGCAGAACAGGAAGGGCGTTCCAGCATCAGTCGCATCATGGCGTCCTTCATCAAAGGACGGTTCCGCACCAAGGAGGACTTCCTTCGGCAATCAGTTGCTAGCCTCAGAGAGCACTATGGCGACGAGGACTGGACGGAGGTTGTAACGTTACTCCTTGGCCTGGTGCTTAACTCACAAAAGTGGCTACGGGTCTCTGCGCTGCAAATTCTGAAGGTCTTATTTCAACAGAGGGAGACAAGGAATCCAGTGGAGCTCCTGGGCTCCGAATTACTGATGCCGCTTCTTCGCTTGCTGGAAACGGATCTGGGCCATGCGGCGTTGGAGGTGTTGGAGGAACCGATGACTATCTCGGGTGGTCCCCCTGCTAAACAAGTTTTACGCATGAGCATGCAGATGACGTCCTTGACCAAAGATGTCGAGTCCGTGACCGAAGTGTTCGGCATCCCTGAAGAATCAGGTTGGTGCGTCGCTCGACCAGAGAGCTTGCAAGACATCTGTCGCTCAAACATAATGGCTGTTTTCGAAACGTGCAAGGTCCCTTCACGGCCATCGCAAATACATTTCGAGCCAGAAGACGTCGAGCGCCTTGCTTCGCCAGCCCCGTCAGAGGATGATGACCTGGGTGGCCTGGTCAGGAACCTTCACGAGCTCAGTTCATTCTTCCAAGGAGACAACCCAGCCGCCGAGGCTGCGCCATCGTCTACTGTACCTAGCCAGCAACTCGAGGCCCGGGTCGCTGCCATTTTGGCAAAGTCGACCGAATCCTCGACCGACATACCACAAACACCATTCATTGACGTGTTCCGGGTCGACGGCATGCCCTTTGAACGGGGCGGGTCCGACGACGAGAGCGATTATAGTTCGGATTCGGACGCGTTTGTGTACGACTCGCCAGCGGCGTCACGTGCCATGCGAAGCACCAACGGGTTAAGGCAATAACCAATCGTCTCCTGTCTGTGCGTTACTCTCTTATCATTCGACCTGATCACACCCTTAAGCTACCTTCTAGGCGCGCCGCGTTTCTTATTTCTTGGTTTCCACCAGGTTTATGTCACCATGATTTTTGCTACCCACATCAAAACACTTTTTTTTTGGGGGGGGGCATCCTTAGTTACATTTTTTTTCTGCTTTCCTGACACCTCGCATCTGATAGACAACGCATCGCTCCATTTTCGTACTCACGCTATCCAGAATCCTTATCGCTCCGACCACGTTGATTCCATCACACATTATTAGCATAGACAGCCTGGCATCACTCCTGGGAAGTGTTTAATGTAAACTATATACTGCTGTAGTCATCAATAACAAATCACGACCCTGTCCTTCAACATCTCTCAAACACGCGGTATAATTCTGGTAGGCTGGCAATCTGCACAACGTCCCGCGTCAGATGAGACTTCGGAGCGGCCAGGTACCGTTTCATTGCCGGAAAGAGAACATGCTCAATTTGCCACTTCTCCGATGCTTCTTCCTGCTGGGAAGTAGCGGCGTGGGCGTGGTTCTCGCCAACATTTTCCCCGCTATCCGCGGAGACGACGGGTTGTCCAGCGGGCCAGGGCCGGGAACGTAAAAATACGCGAGTTCTCGCAGAAAGGTATCGAAGCACTCCAGCTCACTGTTCCAATTGACCTATCGTTCGCTGAATATCCCATCCTACAAGATGGAGGGAACAGCGTGCTCACCTGTGGTCCAAGTCGCATCAAAACAGTGGAAGTTTGTCCAGGTTAGGAGTAAAGTCTTGGATCAGTACAGGAAGGCTGTCCACCATTCCTTCCACGGTGATGCCAGCGAGAAGTACTCTCTTAACATGTCCCTTCGAGAGATGAGGGTATGTGTAATTGACTGTATGAAGAATAGGAAGCAACTCAGACCTGAAAGTAAGTAGGAACAGGATGTGAACTCCACTGACGTCAACTATCTGTGGTTTTGTTAGCTTGCTAAGTTCGGTATTCTGCTCCGTGTCAACGGCTAAAGTGATCAGTGGGCGTAGCGGCGCAGGTGGATCCAGCTTGAGTCTCGGTAAGTTGCCGAATTGTCTGAGGCCAAGCTGATAAAGCAGCTCTTCTCTGATGAATCACCACGAGGGTGTCCGTAAATTAGATTCCTTCAATCTCAGATTGGGGGACACTTACGCCAACGCTCCATGGTTGACTAGGTATAGCTTTGTCATGACTTGCACAACACTGAGCTCGCGGACAAGGTCTACAACTCCGACGAAGACATGCTTTTGAAGAATTTCCGTCAATTCTAGATAATCCCTGTCAGCCACGCTCCCAGGACCTGTGATAAGGCACTGCACACCCTTATGCTTGGCATTTTTGACATTCTCCCTCAGGGTCGATACGCTTGTCAGGTAGCAAGTCGATTGCGGTATCTCTCTAGTCCTCCTCCTTTCCTTCACGGTATCAACGCCGTGACGGGCAACCGCATTGTCACCCTCTCCAGACTGGGTCGGAGTAGGAAGAAACATCGAGTCGAGCGTTCGGTCCGCACCAGATGTTCGGACCTTGTGTTGCGACAGAATCTTCTTTACAGCAGAGGGACCGGATGGCGGAGTGGAAGACGCAGCGTCATTACCTGTGCTGTTTTCACGGGCCTTCTCCTTCCCTTTGATCGATTTACCGGTGTCCGCGCCAGCGACGCCCCCCGTAAGCAGTGTCTGAGCAAGGAGGATGGTTGATTCGTACTGTGCACGGGTACATGCGCGACACCAACCTGGTATTCGAACGTTCGCTCGCCAGACTGAGCGAGCTTGGTCTGAATAGCATCTGCTATACACTCCGTAATCGTCTCCTCTTCCAAAAAGTGAACTTCGCGTTTTGTAGGATGCACGTTGACGTCAACTGTTGTCGGGTCAAGCTGTATGCTGTGGAATCTCGTCGGCTTGTTGTTAAACAACGAGGAAAGAGGAATTACGTGAGATAGATGAACGGCGAACAGCCTTTCGGAAGAACGCCGGTGTAGCAGGCTTCTAGCGCTTTCTTGATTCGCGAGGACTCCACCAGGCGATCTACAAAACGTCCCAGGTCACGACAAGTACGGTCATCGAGGAGGTTCTCACTGTTAATAAATAACAAGAGGACAAATTTCTTTGAGTGGTAATTTGCGTTGGTGAAGTGAGCTTGCGCTGTCCAGTTGCCATCACCATCGGACTTGTTACCTCCAGGTCCACCGTCGTCTGCGTTGCGCTTTCGTTTTCCTTTTCGTGGAGCCGAAACCTCAGCGCTGAGCAAGTCCTTCGCTACTCCCTGACCGTATAACAAGCGAATTGCTTGCTTGGTCGTGGAGGAAGGTGTAGATAGGTCGGGAGCTGAAGTGCCAACCTTGAAGAGGATGTCAGCGATATCTGCTGACATTACAGGGCAACATGGGCACCTTTTTACAGAGAAATGAGATTCCAGCATTGTGGACGGCATATTTCGTAACAACATCCAAGATGCGAGAATATTCCTCAGAGGAACTCCGGAGTGCCGACAGGCGCGCAGGTACGTTGTAAAACAAATTCTCCACCTGAGTACACGCATATACTTACCACGTGTGGGAGAAGATGGACAATGGCTGTCCCACGCACCGTAACAGTCGTCCCATCATTCCCAGCGCAAGGCTTAGGGTCTGCGCTCGACCCTTTTTGAGCTGCCGCCATTTCCCCGTCGACATATATAGCCCTAGGAAACTCATGAGACTGCGGTTCTCGGAGCATCTGCACCAAATCGTTACACACTTCCACGCGCAGCTATCCTTCTTCGTCTTCGTTACGACAGTCAAGTTGGCGACATGCGATATGGAAGCCAGGGCCTCTCCACGGAAACCATAGGTAGTGAGATGAGATAGGTCGGAAAACTTGGATAGCTTAGAGGTCGTGAAACGGTGAGCGAGTATCGGAAGGTCTGATTTCTACGCCACGGACACGCTAACTTAGAGGAGCTGCGCTAATCTCTGAAGGACAAGGGGTCCACCTTGATTCCGCATCCGTTGTCCTGAATCTGGAGTAATTTCATACCCCCATCCTTGACGGTGACACGAATAGATGTAGCGCCCGCGTCCAAACAGTTTTCGAGCAGCTCTTTGAGGGCAGAAGCCGGCCGATGGATGATCTCAAAGCAGGGAAGAAAGAACATCAAATCAAAACGGGTATGCGGTAAATAGGACGGAGGGACCTACCTCGCCTGCAGCAATACGGTTGATGACTGACTCCTGCAATCGGCGGATAGGCTTTGGTTCTGGTTGGCTTTCGAGTATGGGTGCCACTGCTGATTCTAGACCCTCCATATGAACATAAGCCGGGGGTGTGCGTCCACACCCTGACGCAGCCATCAGCTTAGCCAATTGCGTCCACACTGGTACCGGGTGTTGCCGAGTCCAATCCAAACAAGGAACGAGCGTCACCCATCGAGATCTCGGCCACAACAAGCCGAGCTGTCTCTACTAGCAGCACAACGTAACTTACCAGGGCAAAAAGCAAATGTAATTCGGAGACAGGGATCCTGTCATACACCTACAAACCCGACCACCCCCAACTACGATCTTCCGCAGCCAGCTAGCTCTGGCTCCCCATCCTTCACACCACCTACGCCTAAGCATAATACGTAGCACACGTGACCGCTTCTGTATCGAGTTGTACGCGCCGCGGAACACAAATTCGGATTCAAAAAAAAAAAAAAAACGGAACTTACCAGTACTACTGTAAGTATCTCCGGTGTTTAAAGACATCTAGGTCGCGGGCAAAGTAACACTCACAACCGTCCATGACTTTCGCCTTGACTTCCCCGACTTTATAAATCGGCTGTTCTAGCACGCATAGTAGGCCGCCACGACCACAAGGCTCATCATTTTCCCTTATCATGACTCCTCACTCTCTTGCTGTTAAGTTCTATACTTAGTTCTACTTATTTTAGTACTGTACTACCTTCGTCCGACTGATGAACTCTCGACTCTCGACTTGTAATCATCGTCACCCGGCATTTGACCTCTTCTAGGACCTTTGCATGATAACAGGAAAGCCTACAACTAAATTCCGAGTCGCACCTGCCTCCGACGTGTAGCTATTTTTCCTATCTCTCCGGATGGCACCTATACCCCGTGCACCATCATTCACACTGGTCAGTTCAAGTGAGATAAGAGGTCACCTTACCAAAACTCCATGCGCTCCCGTTAGTTCTATTAGGCTCCTCAAGATCGTCGGCGTTTGCACACATTGCACCTTCGTTCGTCCATGTCTGTCCCGATTAGCGTGATGCTGGGTCATGCTTCTTGTCTGTCACTTGGCCTTATAATTATTGCTTGCATCGCGCGCCTACCTGGCCCTACCATCCTTTGTTTGTTTGTTTTTTCGAATCCATTATTGTGCGCCTTGGGGTACAGAACCCTATGTAGCATTATACATTTACGTGGATCTAATGTAAACTGCTCCTTTTCACTGATTTCTGCTGCCTGAAAACCTTCTCCCATGCCTTTATGTCGGCATTCGTGGCGTATCGTAGGGCTTCGGTGGAGTCGTGCGCGGAGCAATTCGCGCGGGGGAAACCATCCATTTTTAAGTCACCTGCCGCTTCTCTGCGGGACCTTGTCTGTCCTCGTACAGTCATCACCCATCTATCCTCCCCAAGCCCAAACTAACACCTCCCCTGGCCCTATGTCTCAGAATTCGCTCGTGACTGCCTCAGGCTCCACTTCCAGCTTCTACACTATGTTCTGCGACGCCTTGAATGGGTATCGCAAGAAGACGAAGGAGGACCTTTTTTTACATCCACTCACCGCCGATATACAAAACTGCAAGCTTCCCAGCGACATTCTGGCCGTCCTTGATAAGAAGTACAACGTTCAAGAGTTCATTCAGGCTCAGAGTGACGATGGGACATCTCAACAGTGGCTCAGCGCAACATTTCCTGTCCTCGCTTCGTTTTCTGCTACCCTCGGTGAGGATGTTGGCCTGGTAAATCTCCAAAGGTTAGACGTCGTAAATAATCAGCGCTCAAATACTTGTTTCACAGGCATTATCACCTGCGAAAGTGATTTTTGCCGGCGTCGGTGTCCTTCTCATAGTGAATATCCCTTATTTTTATTTTGGTTCGTGCCGGCCATACTGACACCAAAGCCCATAAGGCGGCCAAGGATGTTGGCGTGGACAAAGATGTCCTTGTCTACATCTTCAGACGTATAGATATATTTTTCAAGCGACTTGAGATCTTTATTGAACTGTCACCGAGTGATGCGATGAAGAGGTTGATCGTCCGGATAATGGTTGAAGTTCTCGAAATTCTTGCTGTCGTGACGAAAGAGATCAAGCAGCCGCAACTCGGAAGTGAGTTGGTCGTTGCTAGATGTACGACGCTTGACCCATCCACTTGCAGAAAAATCTCTGAAAAAACTAGCGGGAAGAACGGATATCGAAGATGCGCTGAAGAGACTAGACAAACTGACGCATGAGGGGGCTCTGATGGTGAATGCGCAAGTCCCGGAGCTTGCAGAGTGCGTTGAAAACAAAAGTAACAAGGTCATTGATGGTGCGCAATGTGTGTCTGACTAATCCTCATCGTTATCCTTCAATACTTGTACTCATAGGTAAAAACAAAGCGAGAGGAGTTTTGCGAAAAGATTTGCGAAAATGGTTGTCTCCTCCGGATCCTTCCATCAATTATAACACTGCACGCAATATTTATCATGATGGGACTGCGAGATGGTTCACTCGAGGTGAAACCTTCGAGCGCTGGAAAGCGTCAGGTTCTGAATCCTTGCTATGGATTCACGGAAAACGTATATCTCTTCTCTTTTCCCCTCAAATGTTGCTGATGCTCCCCGCCTGGCCTGGTAGCTGGCTCCGGGAAAAGTATCCTTGGTACGTCGCTACCCAACCGGTTGCATCCCACGCAACTCATGTTTTGGTCAAGTTCCGCAATCATCTACGAAACAAAGTTTGTTTCCAACGCCAAAGCATCATGCGTTGTCTATTTCTTCTTCGACTCTAAGGATAGGGTGAAGCAGGATACCCGTGCTTTCCTTTCCTCGCTTCTCGTCCAACTCTGCCATCAATCTGATCCATGCTTCAAAGCTCTTCTCGACATGTATTCCAAACATGGTAGTGGTACACGGCGGCCCAGTGAGAGCGCACTTTCACGATGTCTCAAGGACATGCTTATTGTTCTGGGACGAGTGCCAATCTATCTTATCATGGATGCGCTCGACGAGAGTCCCAATACATCGAAGGTGCTTGGGGAGCCACCCTCGCGTCAAAAGGTTCTGGAAGTTGTTAAGGAACTCGTCGAGCTGCGCTTGTCAAATTTGCATATATGTGCAACAAGCCGCCCTGAGGCGGACATTCGAAGTGCCCTTGAACCAGTGGCATATTTCAAGGTGTCTATACATGACCAACTTGGGCAGAAGGAGGACATTACTAAATACGTCCGCTCTGTCGTCTATTCGGACAAGCGAATAAAGTGGGCGTGGAAATATGAAGTTAAAAGCTTGGTTATCGCGACACTCTGTGAAAGAGCCGACGGAATGTATGTGTGTCGCTCTATGTTCATAACACCTTCTCACATAGTTACTCAGGTTCAGATGGGTTGTATGTCAACTGGAAACGCTGCTAGAATGTCTCGCAGAAGATGTCAAGTATGTCCTCCTCGAATCGCCCGAATCTCTGGACGAAACATATATGCGAGTGCTAAGAGGAATCAATGAGGTGGACCGAGAAGACGTTTATCGTCTGTTGCAATGCATTGTGGCATCTATCCAGCCACTTCGGGTCGAGGAGCTCGCAGAAGTCCTTGCGGTTGATTTTTACTCCGATGAAGGGGTCCCGAAGTTGAACCCGGACCGGCGCTGGGCGGGTCAAGAAGATACTCTGGCAGCATGCTCTAGTTTGATTTCCATTGTCAACATCGGTGATTCAAGGGTTGTGCAGCTTTCGCACTTCTCGGTAAAGAGTTTCCTGACCTCGTCTCGCCTCGCTCGTTCAAGTGGAGACGTCTCACGCTATCATACCTCCCTCGAGTTGGCTCATGCGACCCTCGCACAGGCTTGCATAGGCGTCCTGCTGTGCTTGGACGATCGCGTTTCCCCGTACAGCACCGGGAAGAGCTTTCCTCTGGCCCAATATGCCGCCCAACACTGGGTCGAGCACGTCCAGCTCGGGCACTGGCAGGTGCTGTCACCCTTACGGAAAGGGATGGAAGAACTCTTTGACCCCGACAGACCCCATTTCTCGGCGTGGCTCCGGTTGTACGACCCAGACACCCTTCCCGACGAGCGTTCCTTTTTTTTCCAGTTCACATCTTTTTCGAATCCCAGCCCAACCCCGTTATACTACGCCGCTCTCTGTGGATTTCATGACCTGGTCGAACACCTCAGTGTCAAGCATCCGCAGCTTGTGAACGCCAGGGGCGGTCACTATGTGACACCACTGGTGGCAGCATTGGCAGTGGAACGCCCCTTTACAGCAGAATTACTCTGTCGGCACGGTGCAAACGTAGATGTTCGAAGCGCTAAGGAACAGACTCCATTGTATTCCGCATCGGCAATGGGATATTCTGGACTTGTGCTGTGGCTACTCGGCCATGGTGCAAATCCAAACGCCCGAATGACGTTTCCTGGCTGGACTCCGCTGCTTGCGGCAGCTCGCGAGGGACACCTTAAAGTGGCCCAAATACTAATCGAGCACAACGCAGACGTCAAATCTCGCGATGACATCGGCTGGACTCCATTACACGTAACATCGGAATTTGGTCGCCCCGATGTCACTCGATTATTGCTTGGCTACAGTGTGGATGTGAATGCGCGGGAAAAGGACCGCTTGACCCCGTTACATCTGGCCTCGCGCAAGGGGAACCTCGAGGTCGCACGCCTGTTGGTCGAGCACGGCGCAAATGTAGAGGCGAGGGATGACAAGGGCAGGACGGCATTGCAGCTTGCGGAGGATGAAGAACATGAGGAGATTGCGGAATTCCTGTCAAAGCACCATCAGTTGTCTTTCCCGAGTTTTTTGGAGCTTTTTTTCCGTATGTAAGTCGAATCAGTAGATTAATCAACAAGTAGGATAATGGAAGGACCCGCGCTTTGTACTGTACTGTTACAATAGCCGGCTAGCTGCTCATTTAAGACGCAAAGCTGGGGAGCCAGCTCAATGCTGCGCTTGTTGTAAAAATACGATGGACATCGAAAACTGAATAGACAACGATATGTACGACTCGAAGAATGGACGACGCCTTACAGGAACATGCGAAACATGGTGCGCGTTCGTGACTCCAACACTTTGTCTCAACTCCGTAACCGTAACGAAGACTCGGACGACTACCCTGAGGCATGACAGCTGGGGTGTACGGCCTGGCCCACCGACGAGGCCCAGGCTCATCCTGAAGTGAAGAGTTAGTAGTGATGCCACACAGATACAACTGCCGGGCTTCCTCCGGCGATACAGTATTGTCCACCGTTCACGCGCGGGCGGTGCCGAGGACAGGCCTCGGTAAGCGCTGTCGCAATGCAGAGAACATCCGCGACAATGGGAACGGAGGGACTCATATGCCGCTGCCACATTGGGCGTTAAGTTTACCGTTATTGATGCAGGCGCCATCCGTGTACGGTGATCACCTGGTGGCGATGGTTTATTCCTCGGGTATAAGGTGCGCTCATTCTTTTAGTGGTGGTGGAACCGGAGATGGCATGATGTATGGGTTTTTGGGCACTCGCTGGTCAATTGTTCGGGATGGGTTATGCACACGTGGGGTTGTGTCGTTGCGGCCTGTTTGGGTGATGTTATTATGCTAATCGTGGCGGTCGATTGACTGGGTGGTCATCCGCTGTCTGATGAAGGATTTGGCGTGACCTATGTACGCATACTAGACAAGCTATAGGTTACAATTGGGGAGTAGATTTATGTATGGTATTCGGGTATCGCAGGGTTCTAGTCGTTGTACTGATACCCCCGTGCGCTGAGCTCGCACGCTTTACCGCCTCTGCCGCGTCGGTTGGTGCTGGTGGGGCGGGTTTCAGGTCCGTTCCACCCTGGTATCGTTGGGAAGGGCATAGGCCCCTCAGGTGATCGACGCTGTGGCATATGCCACAGTGGTAGGGAGAGGTCTTGGTTGTGCGGCGGTAGACATGTTAGGGTGGTGCTGTCAGTAGCAGTGGGGTGGGGAGGGGAGGGGGGTTTGATTGGTTTATTAGGCTCATGAGAACAATGTGGGCTATTCAGGCTCAGCATCTTTGTTAATGCGCTCGCGTGGTGGTCTTTCATCGTTGGTCCTGTCGGGACCTTGGTGGTTGCGGTGGGTTAGGGTTGGTAGTTCTGGCGGGGTCAGCAAACGTTGTGCCAGGGTGTCAAGGAGTTGGTGCAGGTCAGTGGGTTGGGGGGGATGCGTTCGTGAGGGTTTAAACAGTCTGTATTTCACAGGGGGCTCGGTAAGGTACATGGGTTGTATGGTACAGTATATAATAGTTAGTTGCTGGTGGGCGGGTATCATGATGAGCGGGGCAGGTGTGCCAGTGGGTTGGTAGTGGTGGTCGACGGTGTTCGATGGCGAGGATACGGAGGCCAACTCGAACATCATTGCGATGGTCACTCATGGTGGTGGTAGCGGTTCAGGGTGCCCCCCTCGTTTCTTTTCTTGCTTCCTGGCTTCAGCCGTGGCGGCAGCGGGGCCGCTTGTTATCGCAACGCGGGCGATGGTGGTGGATTTGGGGATTATATGAGAACAATGGGAGGTATTCAGGCTCAGTATCTTTGTCAGTGTGTTCGCGTGGGTGGTGTCAGGTACCTTGGTGGCATTATGGCGGGTTAGGTTTGGTTGTTCTGGTGGGGACGGCGATCGTGGTGCCACGGCGTCAGAGTGTTTGATGTCGTTGGTAGGTTGGTAGGTGGGGGACTGTATTTTTTAGCAGGAGGTTTGGTAAGGTACATGGGTTGTATGGAATGTACTATTTAGTCGCGGGTCCCGTGGTGAGGAGGGTGAGTTTTTTGGGGGGGCCGATCGTGTTCGATGGTAATACGGAGGCCAACGTCCTTGCCGTGGGAAGCCGTACCATGGTGGTGGTAGCGGTTCAAGGAGCACCCCTGGGTTTTGTTTTGTTTGCCATTGCCTACAGTAGTGTTCTGTCTTAGTTGGTCTGCTTGGTACTGAAGCAAATCGTTTCAAAAGCAACATCATGATCCACAAGCGCTGTCCACACGCCGCCACAACTACTGTACACTGGCAGTACAAGTCCCACCACTTTTCATTGTCATGGCTCTTCGCTCTCTCTTCATCGGGTACTACTATCCAGTACTGTACTAACTTACCTTCAATCCAACTTGAACTCTCAACTCTCGACCTGTAATTCCCGTCATCCGACGTTTCACCTCTTCTAGAACCTCTGTGTGATTAGAGGAAAGCATCTAACGACTGCTAAAAGCTTCGCGTTACAACCGACTTCGAACCCACCTCCGATGCCTAGCTATTTTCCTCTCCCCAGGACGAACCTATACTCTCGCACCAGCTTCCACACCTGCCAATTTAGGTGAGATATGAGGCCACCCTACTAATACAGCATGCGCTACCGCTTGCCGGTGTTCTATCAGACTCCCGAGATTGTCGGCGTTGCCAGTGGTTAACGCTGCTCCTCTATTCGTTTACCTCTCTCGACTGGCGTAACGCTGGTGTCATGCTTCTAATTCTGTCACTTGGTATAATTATCATTTACGTTTTGCGCCTATCACCCATATCTAGGTCACCTGGCACATCTCCGTGTGACTCGTTGTATGTATTCGTACCTGAGGCATATCTAACGAACGATCCCCCTCTTTGCCTTATCACTTATCAATCCCCCAACACAAACTAATCCCTCCCCACTGGCCCTATGTTTCAGGATTCTCTCGCGATTTCCTCAGACTCTACTTCCCGTTTTCACGAAATTTTCTGTAATGCATTGAAGAACTATCATAAGAAGACGAAGAATGACCTTGTTGCGCATCCACTCACCACAGATCTGCAAAACTGCAAGTTTCCCAGCGACCTTCTGGCAGTCCTTAACAAGAAGTACAACGTTCAAGCGTTCATTCAGTCTCGGAGCGGCGATAAGACGTCTGAACAGTGGCTCAGCGCAACATTTACCGTCCTCACTTCCTTTTCTGCTGCCCTCGGTGAAGGTGTTGGCCTGGTAATTCTCCAAAGCTTAAGTCGTGAATCATCAGCCCTCGGATACTGTTTTTGCAGGTATTCTCACCCGCGAAAACGATTTTTGCCGGCGTCGGTGTCCTTCTCATAGTGAGTATCTTTCTAAGTTCGTGCCGACCATTCTTACACCAAGGTCTATAAGATGGCCAAGGAGGTTGGCGCGAACAAAGATATCCTCATCGACGTCTTCCGATGTATAGATAACCTTTTCGAACGCCTTGAGGGTTACACTGTAGTGCCACTAACTGATGCGATGAAGGAATTGATTGTCCGCATAATGGTTGAAGTTCTCGAAATCCTTGCTCTTGTGACGAAAGGGATTATGCAGCAATTCGCCAGTGAGTTGGTCGTTGCGGATATACGACGCTTGACTCATCCACATTCAGAAAACAATCTGAAGGAACTAGCGGGAAGAACGGATATCGAAGATGCGCTGAAGAGACTAGACAAACTGACGCATGAAGGAGCTCTGATGGCATTTGCGCAAGTCCCGAAGTTTGTAGAGAGCGTTGAAAACAAAATGGACAAGGTCGTTGCTGGTGCGCAATATATGTCTGACTAGTCTCCATCACTGTCCTCAACATTCATACTCTTAGGTAGAAACAAAGCGAGAGGTGTGATGCGAGAAGATTTGCAAGAATGGCTGTCTCCTCCAGATCCTTCCATCAATTATAACACTGCACGCAACATTTACCATTATGGAACTGCGAGATGGTTCACTCGAGGTGAAACGTTCGTGCACTGGAAGACGCCAGGTTCTGGATCCTTGTTATGGATTCACGGAAAACGTATACTTCTTCTCCCCTTTTTACCCTAAATGTTGCTGATGCTCCCCGCCTTGCCTGGTAGCTGGCTCCGGAAAAAGTATCCTTAGGTACGTCACTACCCACCCGGTTGCATCTCAGGCAACTCATGTTTTGGTCAAGTTCCTCAATCATCTACGAAACAAAGCGTGTTTCCAACGCCAAAACATCATACACTGTCTATTTCTTCTTCGACTCTAAGGATAGGGTGAAGCAGGATACGCGTGCTTTCCTTTCCTCGCTTCTCGTCCAACTCAGCCGCCAATCCGATTCATGCTTCAATGCTCTTCTCGGCTCGTATTCCACATACGGTAGAGGTATCTGGCAGCCCAGTGTGGACGTACTTTCACGATGTCTCAAGAAAATGCTGATTATTCTGGGACGATCGCCAATCTATCTTGTCGTGGATGCGCTCGACGAGACCAATACATCGAAGGTGCTTGGGGAGCCATCTTCACGTCAAAGGGTTTTAGATGTTGTTAAGGAACTCGTCGAGCTGCGCTTGCCAAACTTGCATATATGTGTAACAAGCCGCCATGAGGTCGACATTCGAAGTGCCCTTGAACCATTGGCACGTTTCAAGGTGTCTATACATGACCAATCCGGGCAGAAGGAAGACATCGATAATTACCTGCACTCTGTCATTTATTCGGGCAAAGAGAAAATGATGGATTGGAGCCGGGAAGATAAAGATATAGTTTTCAAGACGCTATCCGAGAAGGCCAACGGAATGTATGAATGTCCTCCAGATTCATAACACCCGCTCACATTGCTACCAAGGTTTCGTTGGGTTGTCTGTCAACTGGAAGTGCTGCGGGGGTGCTATGCATACCGAATCCGGGAGGTGCTCAGGAAATTACCCGCATCTTTGGGCGAAATGTATCGGCGCGTGCTTAAGCGAATCAACGAATGGAGTAGAAAGGATGTTTATCGTCTTTTGCAATGCCTTGTGGTGTCCATCCGGCCACTTCGTGTCGAGGAGCTCGTAGAAGTCCTTGCAGCTGACATAGATGGCGCTGATGGGATTCTGAAGTTGAAACCGAAACCAAATCGGCCCCGGGTGGATCTGGAAGAAGCTCTGGCAGCATGCTCTAGTTTCATCACCATTATCGACACCGGAGATGCATGGGCTGTGGAGTTCTCGCACTTCTCTGTCAGGCAATTCCTGACCTCGCATGACCTCACCCAGTCAAGTAGAGATGTCTCACAATATCATATTTCCCTCGAGCCTGCTCACACAATCCTCGCACAAGCTTGCATAGGCGTCCTGCTGCGCTTGAACGATCGCGTTTCCGGGGATAGCACCGGAAAGAGCTTTTCTCTGGCTCAATATGCCGCCCAACACTGGGTCAAACATGCCCAGTTCAAGGACGTGTCGTCACGCGTAAGGAAAGGGATGAAAGAACTCTTTGACCCCGACCGTCCACATTTCTCGGCGTGGCTCCGGTTGTATGACCTAGACACCCCTCCCGACGCACATTCCGCTTTTTTCCAGTTCGCAGACTCTTCCATCCTCAGCTCGACCCCATTATACTACGCCGCTCTCTGTGGATTTCATGACTTGACCAAACACCTCATTGCCAAGCATTCCCATTGTGTGAATGCCATTGGCGGTTACTATGTGACACCACTGGTGGCAGCATTAGCGGGGAAGCACTTCCAAGTGGCACAGTTACTCCATGAACATGGCGCAGATGTGGATGTTCGCGGCGATAGCGAGCAGACTCCGCTGTTTTCCGCATCGAGAATGGGATATCCTAGAATTGTGCAGTGGCTACTCAGCCATGGCGCCGATGTAAATGTCCAGGTGGCGTTGTCCAGCTTGACTCCGCTGCTTGCCGGCGTTCGCGAGGGATACCCTCAGGTGGCTCAGATACTACTCGATCACGGTGCAGACGTTAAAGCTCGCGATAACAACGGCTGGACTCCATTACACTTTGCATCGGGATCTGGTCGCCCCGGTCTCACTGGATTATTGCTTGACCACGATGTAGACGTGAACACAAGGGCTAAAGACCGTTCGACGCCGTTACACCTTGCCTCACGCGAGGGGAAGTTCGAGGTCGTACGGTTGTTGGTCGAACACGGCGTGGATGTAGGGGCGAGGGATGACAAGGGAAGGACAGCATTACAGATTGCGAAGGAGGAAGGACGTCCCAAGATCGCTAAATTCCTTTTAGAGCACCAACAGCCGTCATTCCTGAGTTTTTATGAGCTTTTTCTCGTCATGTAAATCAAATCAGTAGAATAACAGAGGAACTCGTGCTTCATACTGTTACAATAGCCTACTAACTACTCATCTACTACGTAAAGCTGGGGAGCCAATCCAGTGCTGCCTTTGTTGTAAACATTCAACGGACATCGAAGGCTGAATAGACAACGATACGTACGAGTCGAAGAATGGACGGCGCCTTACAAGAACCTGCGAAAGACGGTGCGCATTCGTGTCTCCAACACCGCTCAACTCCGTGACGACGATTTGGGCGACCACCCTGAAGCGCGGAAGCTGGGGTATACGAGCTAGCCAGTCGAAGGGGTCCAGGCTCGTCCTGGAGAGTTAATCATGATGCCAGTGAGAGTGATGACGGACGGCGTACTGGCCACGAGTCCTTAGTCGTCTCACGAGTCACTCCCTCCATTCGACAGTCAAGGCCATATGTTCTACTTCATTTCTCGCTTATTCTCTCACCTCGTTTACAATCACTCTCGGGACGGCACTGACGTCCAAAATACGCTGGTCCGAAGGCATACATAGGTAAGGAGACCTCTCCCGAAGGCCCATCTCGTTGAGCAGTCAGCTACGAGCAAGCCGCACTGTGAGTTCGCATTTCCGCCCCATCTTTGAACCGGGGATCTTTTTGATGGTCACTGCGCCGTGGTGAGCCGTGAGTGTGCCATTGGCCATAGTAGAGATCCCGACTTGTCCGGGTCAAGTCTCCCGGCAGAGACAGAGGCCATTTACGGGAGCGGCTGTACAGGTGTGGGCCCACCAGCGGGTTTGTAGTAAAATTAATCCGACAGAGCTCCTGTGTGCTGCATGGTTTGTTTTGTAATATAGGTCTGAGAGCGCAACGACAGGGCTTTGACACGGTAGCACCGTTGCCTCGCGTGCAGTTTACACATAAGCCGCCTCCCCGCTCTTTACTCCTTTCGGAAAGGTCGTATGGGATTCGAGACCATTAGTTGATGTAAGCACTCTCCAGCACAAGAACTCGGACTAGCAGTGCGAAGAATTTCCTCGCATAGATCCGTGGCCCATACTTCAGAAAACGGAGCAACAGGGGTAAGACAAGGTGATAAGTCAGCGACTGGTGTTGTTGCGATGCTAGAGTGTAGTGTGGTAGTGGTTGCAAGGGCAAAAGGCAACGTACATCAAGTACGAATCAAGCGCGTAGCCCTGCCAGAGGTGTCAATCAAAATTATCCTGATGAAAGGAAGCTTTATCAAGGAGGAGAGGAGGAATAGAAAGTGAGGATGATGCTCATGGTGGGCAGTCTTTCACCCAGCGCAGGAACGCCTCAAGGAAAACTCGTAATTGCTCATCCGGCCGAGACAGCGAGTGCAGATAATGAGCATGGGACCGTGACCATTCCCAACGGCGGGCACTTCTATGGGTGATGGGAACCACGCCTTTCCCTGATCAGCCGTCGATATGGCCACGTTGAGTGCCAGGCGACAAAGATGAAAGGGACGACCAAACGCTGACGCGGACAAAGACGACTAGAAGGACGACCCAGGGAGAGTGTAAGGCCGCGCCTGCGATGAGAATGAGCGTGGGTGTGAGCTCTAGATGGTCCTCCTTATATGTGTATGATCCAACAGATGGGTGCGACGGGCTGTCGTAGATAAATGTAGATGGTCGTAAGGATGGATTTTATTTATTTAAGAGATGCGTTGTCCGGGTCCGACGGAGACCAGTGCACGTGATCGCTATCATCTCCGTTTCCAGATCTCGCATCATCAGAGTCTGTCATGTCAAGGTAACCTCCATCAACATTATTAGCATAGACAGCCTGGCACCATTCCTGGGAAGTGTTTAATGTAAACTCTATACTGCTGTAGTCATCAATAACAAGTCACGACCCCGTCCTTTCAACATCTCTCAAACACGCGGTATAATTCTGGTAGGCTGGCAATCTGCACAACGTTCCGCGTCAGATGAGACTTCGGAGCGGCCAGGTACCGTTTCATTGCTGGAAAGAGAACATGCTCGATTTGCCACTTCTCCGATGCTTCTCCTGCTGGAAGTAGCGGCGTGGCGTGGTTCCCGCCACATTTTCCCCGCTATCCGCGGGAGACGACGGTTGGCCAGCGGCCAGGGCCGGGAACGTAAAATACGCGAGTTCTCGCAGAAAGGTATCGAAGCACTCCAGCTCACTGTTCCAGTTGACCTATCATTCGCTGAGTATCCCATCTTACAAGATGGAGGGAACAGCGTGCTCACCTGTGGTCCAAGTCGCATCAAAACAGTGGAAGTTTATCCAGGTTAGGATAAGTCTTGGATCAGTACAGAAGCTGTCCACTTCCACGATGATGCTAGCGGATACTGTCTCAATGTCCTTCGAGAGATGAGGGTATGTGTAATTGGCTGTATAAAGAATGGGAAGCAATTCAGACCTGAAAGCAAGTAGGAATAGGATGTGAAGTCCACTGACGTCGACTATCTGTGGTTTTGTTAGCTTGCTAAGTTCGGTATTCTGCTCCGTGTCAACGGCTTAAGTGATCAGTGGGCGTAGCGGCGCAGGTGGATCCAGCTTGAGTCTCGGTAAGTTGCCAATTTGTCTGAGGCCGAGCTGATAAAGCAGTTCTTCTCTGATGAATCACCACGAGAGTATCCGTAAATTAGATTCCTTATCTCAGATTGGGGGACACTTACGCCAATGCTCCATGATTGACTAGGTATAATTTTGTCATGACTTGCACAACACTGAGCTCGCGGACAAGGTCTACAACTCCGACGAAGACATGCTTTTGAAGAATTTCCGTCAATTCTAGATAATCCCCGTCAGCCACGCTCCCAGGACCTGTGATGAGGCACTGCACACCCTTATGCTTGGCATTTTTGACATTCTCCCTCAGGGTCGATACGCTTGTCAGGTAGCAAGTGGATTGCGGTATCTCTCTAGTCTTCCTCCTTTCCTTTACGGTATCAACGCCGTGACGGGCAGCCACATTGTCACCCTCTCCAGACTGGGTCGGAGTAGGAAGAAACATCGAGTCGAGCGTTCGGTCCGCACCAGCTGTTCGGACCTTGTGTTGCGACAGAATCTTCTTTACAGCAGAGGGACCGGGATGGCGGAGTGGAAGGCGCAGCGTCATTACCTGTGCTGTTTTCACGGGCCTTCTCCTTCCCTTTGATCGATTTACCGGTGTCCGCGCCAGCGACGCCCCCCGTAAGTAGTGTCTGAGCAAGGAGGATGGTTGATTCGTACTGTGCACGGGTACATGCGCGATACCAACCTGGTATTCGAACGTTCGCTCGCCAGACTGAGCGAGCTTGGTCTGAATAGCATCTGCTATACACTCTGTAATCGCCTCCTCTTCCAAGAAGTGAACTTCGCGTTTTGTAGGATGCACGTTGACGTCAACTGTTGTCGGGTCAAGCTGTATGCTGTGGAATCTCGTCGGCTTGCTGTTAAACAACAGGGAAAGGGAATTACGTGAGATAGATGAACGGCGAACAGCCTTTCGGAAGAACGCCGGTGTAGCAGGCTTCTAGCGCTTTCTTGATTCGCGAGGACTCCACCAGGCGATCTACAAAACGTCCCAGGTCACGACAAGTACGGTAATAGAGGAGGTCCTCACTCTTTATAAATAACAAGAGGACAAACTTCTTTGAGTGGTAATTTGCGTTGGTGAAGTGAGCTTGCGCTGTCCAGTTGCCGTCATCATCGGACTTGCTACCTCCAGGTCTACCGTCGTCTGCGTCGCGCTTTCGTTTTCCTTTTCGTGGAGCCGAAACTTCAGTGCTGAGCAAGTCCTTCGCTACTCCCTGACCGTATAACAAGCGAATTGCTTGCTTGGTCGTGGAGGAAGGTGTAGATAGGTCGGGAGCTGAAGTGCCAACCTTGAAGAGGATGTCAGCGATATCTGCTGACATTACAGGGCAGCATGGGCACCTTTTTACAGAGAAATGAGATTCCAGCATTGTGGACGGCATATTTCGTAACAACATCCAAGATGCGAGAATATTCCTCAGAGGAACCCCGGAGCGCCGACAGGCGCGCAGGTACGTTGTAAAACAAATTCTCCACCTGAGTACACGCATATACTTACCACGTGTGGGAGAAGGCGGACAATGGCTGTCCCACACACCGTAACAGTCGTCCCATCATTCCCAGCGCAAGGCTTAGGGTCTGCGCTCGACCCTTTTTGAGCTGCCGCCATTTCCCCGTCGACATATATAGCCCTAGGAAATTCATGAGAATGCGATTCTCGGAGCTCGGCATCAAATCATTACACACTTCCACGCGCAGCTATCCTTCTTCGTCTTCGTTACGACAGTCAAGTTGGCGACATGCGATATGGAAGCCAGGGCCTCTCCACGGAAACCATAGGTAGTGAGATGAGATAGGTCGGAAAACTTGGATAGCTTAGAGGTCGTGAAACGGTGAGCGAGTATCGGAAGATCTGATTTCTACGCCACGGACACGCTAACTTAGAGGAGCTGCGCTAATCTCTGAAGGACAAGGGGTCCACCTTGATTCCGCATCCGTTGTCCTGAATCTGGAGTAATTTCATACCCCCATCCTTGACGGTGACACGAATAGATGTAGCGCCCGCGTCCAAACAGTTTTCGAGCAGCTCTTTGAGGGCAGAAGCCGGCCGATGGATGATCTTAAAGCCGGGAAGAAAGAACATCAAATCAAAATGGGTATGCGGTAAATAGGACGGAGGGACCTACCTCGCCTGCAGCAATACGGTTGATGACTGACTCCTACAATCGGCGGATAGGCTTTGGTTCTGGTTGGCTTTCGAGTGTGGGTGCCACTGCTGATTCTAGGCCCTCCATATGATCATAAGCCGGGGGAGTGCGTCCACTGCCATTGGCTTGCCTCCAACGTCCACTGGTACCGGGCGTTGCCGAGTCCAGCCCGAACAAAAGACTGAGCCTCCATCGAGATCTCCATAAGCTGTCTCTACAAGTAGCACGACGTAATTTACCAGTACTACAGTAGTGCATCTGAGTCCATGTATCTCCGGTGTTGGAAGACATCTGGGTCGCGCCGGGCAAAGTAACATTCACAAGCGCCGTCCATGGCTTTCGCCTTGACCTCCCCGACTTTCAAAATCGACTGTTTAAGCATGCATAGGCCACCGCAACCACAAGTCTCCCCGCTTTCCCTTATCATGACTCCTCACTCTCTTGCTGTTATACTTAGTTCTACTATTTTAGACTATTTTAGTACTGTAATACCTTCGTCCGACTGATGGACTCTCGACTCTTGACTTATAATCATCGTCACCCGGCATTTGACCTCTTCTAGGGCCTCTGCGTGATAACAGGAAAGCCTACAACTGCCTTCGTACCTGCCTCCGACGTGTAGCTATTTTTTTTTTTTTTTTCGAATCCGTTATTGTGCGCCTTGGGGTACAGAACCCTATGTAGCACGATACATGTACGTAGATCTGATTTGTAACTAATTCATTGCAATGGTTTCTACTGCCAATAACCTTCTCCCATGCCCATGGGGTGAGCAATCGTGGCGTATCGTAGGGCTTCGGTGGAATCATACGCGGAGCAATTCGCGTGGGGGAGGGTGCTGAGGCGCGGGTGTGTCGGGATGGCCTTGGTGTGGAGCTGTGTGTTGGCCTTCCTTCTACGTCACTTTTGTCCTTCCTCGTGTCATCCGTTCCGATAGGCTTGGTGTTGGTGGCGCTGGACTTGCGCGCTCGCGGTCTACGTTACAGGGAGGGTGTTGGTAGATTGGGTGTTAGTAGTTGCTTGCAGTGCTTTGCGGTAGTGTGTGTCTGCCAGTGTCGGGTTCTCTCTCGCAACTTGACTCACCTTGTATGTGAAACGGTGGGTGGCTTCGATATAGTTGGCCAGCGGTATAGCCTTAGCTATTTTTCCTATCTGTCCGGATGCCTATACCCGTGCATTATCATTCACACTGGTCAAGTGAGATAAGTGGTCACCTTACTAAGCCTGCACTGCATGCGCTCCCGTTAACAGAGTCAGTTCGATTAGGCTCCTCAAGATCGTCGGCGTTGGCACACATTGCACCTTCGTTCGTTCATGTCTGTCCCGACTAGCGTGATGCTGGGTCATGCTTCTTGTCTGTCACTTGGCCTTATAATTATTGCTTATATTGCGCGCCTACCATCCGTTTTTAAGTCACTTGGCGCTTCTCTGTGGGACCTTGTCTGTCTTCGTACAGCCATCACCCATCTATCCCCCCCAAGCCCAAACTAACACCTCCCCACTGGCCCTATGTCTCAGAATTCGCTCGCGGCTGCCTCAGGCTCCACTTCCAGCTTCTACACTATGTTCTGCGACGCCTTGAATAGGTATCGCAAGAAGACGAAGGAGGACCTTTTTTTATATCCACTCACCGCCGATATACAAAACTGCAAGCTTCTCAGCGACATCCTGGTCGTCCTTGATAAGAAGTATAATGTTCAAGAGTTCATTCAGGCTCAGAGCGACGATGAGACATCTCATTGATCTCAACAGTGGCTCAGCGCAACGTTTACTGTCCTCGGTTCGCTTTCTGCTACCCTCGGTGAGGATATTGGCCTGGTAAATCTCCAAAGGTTAGACGTCGTAAATAATCAGCGCTCAAATACTTGTTTCACACCTGCGAAACTGATTTTTGCCGGCGTCGGTGTCCTTCTCATAGTGAATATTCTTTATTTTGGTTCGTGCCGACCATACTGACACCAAAGTCCATAAGGCGGCCAAGGATGTTGGCGTGGACAAAGATGCCATCGTCCACATCTTCGGACGTATAGAAAAAAATTTCAAGCGACTCGAGATCTTTGCTGAACTGTTACCGAGCGATGCGATGAAGAAATTGATCGTCCGGATAATGGTTGAAGTTCTCGGAACCCTTGCCGTCGTGACGAAAGAGATTAAGCAGCGATTCGCAAGTGAGTTGGTCGTTGCTAGATATACGACGCTTGACCCATCCACTTGCAGAAAAATATCTGAAAAGACTAGCGGGAAGAACGGATATCGAAGATGCGCTGAAGAGACTAGACAAACTGACGCATGAGGTGGCTCTGATGACGGATGCGCAAGTCCCTAAGCTTGCAGAGAGCGCTGAAAACAAAATTGAAAAGGTCATTGATGGTGCGCAATGTGTGTCTGACTAGTCCTCATCGTTATCCTTTAACACTCATACTCATAGGTAAAAACAAAGTGAGAGGAGTGATGCGAAAAGATTTGCAAGAATGGCTGTCTCCTCCAGATCCTTCCATCAATTATAACACTGCACGCAATATTTACCATGATGGGACTGCGATGTGGTTCACTCGAGGTGAAACCTTCGAGTGCTGGAAAGCGTCAGGTTCCGAATCCTTGTTATGGATTCACGGAAAACGTATATCTCCTCTCCTCTTTGCCCCTCAAATGTTGCTGATGTTCCCCTCCTTGCCTGATAGCTGGCTCCGGGAAAAGTATCCTTAGGTACGTCGTTACCCAACCGGTTGCATCCCGGGAAACTCATGTTTTGGTCAAGTTCCGCAATCATCCACGACACAATGCATGTTTCCAATACCGAAACACCATGCGTTGTCTATTTCTTCTTCAACTTTAAGGATGAGGCAAAGCAGGATGCTCGTGCTTTCCTTTCCTCGCTTCTCGTCCAACTCTGCGATCAATCCGACTCATGCTTCAAAGCACTTCTCGAAATGTATTCCACACATGGTAGTGGTACACGGCAGCCCAGTGAGAGCGCACTTTCACGATGTCTCAAGAACATGTTTATTGTTCTGAGACGAGAGCCAATCATCTTATCGTGGATGCGCTCGACGAGAGTCCCAATACATCGAAGGTGCTCGGGAGCCATCTTCGCGTCAAAAGGTTCTGGAAGTTGTTAAGGAACTCGTCGAGCTACGCTTGTCAAATTTGCATATATGTGCAACAAGCCGCCCTGAGGCGGACATTCGAAGTGCCCTTGAACCAGTGGCATATTTCAAGGTGTCTATACATGACCAACTTGGGCAGAAGGAGGACATTGCAAAATACGTCCGCTCTGTTGTTTATTCGGACAAGCGAATAAAGTGGGCGTGGGAATATGAAGTTAAAAGCTTGGTTATCGCGACACTCTGTGAAAAAGCCGACGGAATGTATGTGTGTCGCTCTATGTTCATAACACTTTCTCACATAGTTACTCAGGTTCAGATGGGTTGTGTGTCAACTGGAAGCGCTGCTAGAATGTCTCGCAGAAGATGTCAAGTATGTCCTCCTCGAATCGCCCGAATCTCCGGACGAAACATTATGCGAGTGGTAAGAGGAATCAATGAGGTGGACCGAGAAGACGTTTATCGTCTGTTGCAATGCCTTGTAGCATCTATCCGGCCACTTCGGGTCGAGGAGCTCGCAGAAGTCCTTGCGGTTGATTTTTACTCCGATGAAGGGGTCCCGAAGTTGAACCCGGACCGGCGCTGGGAGGGTCAAGAAGATACTCTGGCAGCATGCTCTAGTTTGATTTCCATTGTCAACATCGGTGATTCAAGGGTTGTGCAGTTTTCGCACTTCTCGGTAAAGAGTTTCCTGACCTCGTCTCGCCTCGCTCGTTCAAGTGGAGACGTCTCACGCTATCATACCTCCCTCGAGTTGGCTCATGCGACCCTCGCACAGGCTTGCATAGGCGTCCTGCTGCGCTTGGACGATCACGTTTCCCCGTACAGCACCGGGAAGAGCTTTCCTCTGGCCCAATATGCCGCCCAACACTGGGTCGAGCACGTCCAGCTCGGGCACTGGCAGGTGCCGTCACCCTTACGGAAAGGGATGGAAGAACTCTTTGACCCCGACAGACCCCATTTCTCGGCGTGGCTCCGGTTGTACGACCCAGACACCCTTCCCGACGAGCGTTCCTTTTTTTTCCAGTTCACATCTTTTTCGAATCCCAGCCCAACCCCGTTATACTACGCCGCTCTCTGTGGATTTCATGACCTGGTCGAACACCTCAGTGTCAAGCATCCGCAGCTTGTGAACGCCAGGGGCGGTCACTATGTGACACCACTGGTGGCAGCATTGGCAGTGGAACGCCCCTTTACAGCAGAATTACTCTGTCGGCACGGTGCAAACGTGGATGTTCGAAGCGCTAAGGAACAGACTCCATTGTATTCCGCATCGGCAATGGGATATTCTGGACTTGTGCTGTGGCTACTCGGCCATGGTGCAAATCCCAACGCCCGAATGACGTTTCCTAGCTGGACTCCGCTGCTTGCGGCAGCTCGCGAGGGACACCTTAAAGTGGCTCAAATACTAATCGAGCACAACGCAGACGTCAAATCTCGCGATGACATCGGCTGGACTCCATTACACGTAACATCGGAATTTGGTCACCCCGATGTCACTCGATTATTGCTTGGCTACAGTGTGGATGTGAATGCGCGGGAAAAGGACCGCTTGACCCCGTTACATCTGGCCTCGCGCAAAGGGAACCTCGAGGTCGCACGCCTGTTGGTCGAGCATGGCGCAAATGTAGAGGCGAGGGATGACAAGGGCAGGACGGCATTGCAGCTCGCGGAGGATGAAGAACATGAGGAGATTGCGGAATTCCTGTCAAAGCACCATCAGTTGTCTTTCCCGAGTTTTTTGGAGCTTTTTTTCCGTATGTAAGTCGAATCAGTAGATTAATCAACAAGTAGGATAATGGAAGGACCCGCGCTTTGTACTGTTACAATAGCCGGCTAGCTGCTCATTTAAGACGTAAAGCTGGGGAGCCAGCTCAATGCTGTGCTTGTTGTAAAAATACGATGGACGTCGAAAAGTGAATAGACAACGATATGTACGACTCGAAGAATGGACGACGCCTTACAGGAACATGCAAAACATGGTGCACGTTCGTGACTCCAACACTTTGTCTCAACTCCGTAACCGTAACGAAGACTCGGACGACTACCCCGAGGCATGACAGCTGGGGTTGGGGTGTACGGCCTGGCCCACCGACGAGGCCCAGGCTCATCCTGAAGTGAATAGATGCCACGCAGATACAACTGCCGGGCTCCCTCCGGCGATACAGTATTGTCCACCGTCACGGTTCACGCGCCGGCGGTGCCGAGGACAGGCCTCGGTAAGCGCCCTCGCAATGCAGAGAACATCCGCGACGATGGGAGCTCAGGGGCCGGAAACAACCATGGACCACGCCCGCGCAAGAAGGACAAGGCAAAGATGGCTGCGAGTGGGGTCTTGGGGTAGTAGGGTCCACAAACAGGGCGCCGTCGCAACCCCGCTACCAGGACTCCGAAAACAACCGATCGCAAATCCAAAGCGGCGGGACGCGGAGCGGGGAAGCTCGCGGCCACGAACGCAAAAGGAGTTTACCATCAGTTCCTGCCGGACCAAGTGTCCAGTGGGAATTGGCGGGTGCTATTGTGCAGGAACAGCTGACTTGAATTGAGGAGAGAGCGGATGGAGGAACGTGGCACCACTACAGCAGCGCAGTGGGGGCACACAGCGCCGAGAACGACGAGCCAGAGGAAGAGGGGGAGGGCAATCTCTTCCGGATCTCGAAAAGATTAAAGGAGAGGTGCTGCACCCTGCTGGCAGCAACGGAGGCAGACTAGGAGCGCGAGGCCGTCAGCATGTCGAAGTGCCGGCTCTGCCCCCGTGCAGGGTTCAGTGGCTAAGAAGGTTTCGAGCGAGACTGCGATACGATGGACGGAGGCACACCCCTTGGATTTCTCTTTCTGCGACCACTGCGGCGATTTCTTTGCACGCAGCGATGCCCTTGGGTGGCATTGCGGAAACCCGTCCAACGAATACATCCGCGTCACAGCGGACAAGGGTGACTCGGAATTCAAGCACTGCGAGACCAACTGCGTCCACGAGGTGTTCGAGGTGTGGGAGAAGCACGGCCTGGCGACCGGCGAGGACCTCGGGAAGCCGTTTCGCAGATAATCAAGTAGATATTTCCCGAGTTGTCGAAGAAAGGGAGTAGTGAACAGTGCCGATTCCCAGCGCGCGAATCGAAATCATGATTGTGAGAGGCTATTCTTGTGTTTTTATTTTGTATGCTGTGCGTGCGGGACACGCGAGTGAGTTCGGAGGGAGAAAGAAGGCGAAGATGGAGGCGAAATGGCGAAGTCGAAGGCGGTAGAGCGTTCTCAAAGGTTTGAGGCACGCGAAGAGAAGAATCACGCAGAGAAGAAGAGGAGGATGTGGGCTCGCAACAGCTCTAAAACGCTGGAAGCTTGCTTGCCCTTCGATTGCACAAACTGGAGGGTTAAATACATGGAGGGAGACACAGGATCGCGTGGCTGAGATCGTAAAGTACGGTGTAAGAAATAATACTACGAAGTCAGCGGGCACGAAGAGGACGGATTGTAAAGTAAAGGACGCGAACCGGAAGTGAGATACTGAGAGGCGTAGAGACAGAAGCCTGAGGGGCGAACAAAAGGGGACACGATATCGACGCAGAGGGGTAGAGTAGCACAGGCGAACACAGACGGGTCGAGACGAGGGCTCAGGACCGAAGAACCAGGCAGGGGAAGTAAGACAAATCTATGAAAGGCGGACGCGAGGGATCGACAGAGAAGGGTAGGAACGTACAGGGGGATCGAGACGAGGGCTCAGAACCGAGAAACCTGGCAAAGCAGGTGTTCCAAAATTTGGGAAGCGCGCGCGCCCTCAGAATATCGTCACTGGGCGCCGCTGGAGTCTGTGCACGAGGCGACAGGGACATTACAGCTGATTCCAAAGCAATAGACCAGAATCCATTCTACTCTGCTCAGGAACGCTGTTTACTTGTGGCGTTGGTACAAACAACCTATACCAAACATGGGAAGCACGGGATTCACGGGATTCAGCCACCATTCTGAGTCTGCCACTGCGGCGCTGCTGTGCCAGGGTCTATCCACTGCAATAGAATGCATATTTTTCTCCACTCACTATCCTAAGCCAATGTTGGAGCCTTGATGCAGCAAGTTTTACGGTTGAGTAAGAGACTGGGATGGACTTCAAGAAGTTAGAGAACATCATGTCTGAGTCCTGAGTTCCCTGCCAGCCCGGGGCGTTTCCACAGATTCTACCATTCCGCTGCACTTGCTGCTGAAAGACATTTCACTCAATTTACAGTGCAGTGGCTGACATCACAGACTTCAGCAACCTTGCGAGAGTCCATGTAGGCAGATAGAATGACCATATGCTCTTTGGTTGAGCAAGGGATGTGTCGCTGCTTGCCAACCATGTACCACAAAGACTGACGAGCACCACGCAAACACCAAACTTAATTTTGAATCCCGTGAATCCCGTGTTTACCATGTTTGGTATAGGTTGTTTGTACCAACGCCACAAGTAAATAGCGTTCCTGAGCAGAGTAGAATGGATTCTGGTCTATTGCTTTGGAATCAGCTGTAACGAGACGTTACCAAAAACGGACGAGAACAAAGAGAGGACAATGAGAACACGAGGCGCGTAGCTGGCCTCGGCGCAAGATCTAAGCGGTGCCCGAGGCAGCACAGCTGGATAGTCTAAAGAGAAACAAAGGAATAAGCGAGACATGTGGTGGCGTTAAGCACGCGAGCGAGGCAGGGGGCGAGGAGGCAATGGTCTTGATGGCGCGCCGAGGTGTGAGGGTCGTTGCAGCATCACCAAAGTCAGCGGTTTTGGGGGCGAAGGGTACGAAACGTGCGGTTTACGAGGGCAGCAGACATGCAGACCTTACAATGCCCCTGACTTTTCTCTCTAGTCCTGCTGCGATGCCAGTGCTCGCAGTGTAGCACCATGGACGATTTTCCTGTTTCCTTGCCTACAGCATTGTTCTGTCTTAGTATATATATACCGGAAGCTTTCTCAATCGGCTTCGAACTAGTGCCAGATACGCATGTGTTTCCCCATCTTTCCAGCAGCCCCTGCCCTGCCCAACTACTGATGAAACCCTGAAACCCTGAACACGAACCGTGGGCGTCTAGGCAAATAACAAGACGAGGCAAACAAATATAGAGATGATCGACCGATGTATTACAGGATTAAGACATGCGTCGACCCAGGAGTTACCTCAGGCTTTCCTGCCACACTGCCGCTTCGTGGGTAAGCCAGGTATGAGACAAGAAGGGACTCCGCACCGGAATGCCGAAATCCTGCCTCTTCTTTCCACACGGAACACCACGAGGCACACACGCGAGCTGGCTGTTGTGCAGAAACTGAACACCTTTTCGCCACAAACCCTGGCGGGTCTATAGATGTTGTTCGAGGCTTTCCAGAGACTATCTTGACACACGAAACCACGCGGTGCGTTCATTACCACGTGGAGGGAAGAGAAGGGAAGAGGGATACGCCATTAATCAGAAAGACATAGTAAAGGCATGTCACTTCTCTTGATAGCTTCTTTCATTCGTGGGTTCTCCTTCCATCTGCTTTCCAGAATCTAACCACAACGATTTTTTTCGTGAAAAACATGACAGAGATGAGCCTCTGATAGCGTATGGGGCATTAGAAGCGTGCGTGATGCTTCTTCAGGAGCTACATTACCCGCAGCACCGTGACCAGTTTGTGCCCCAGCCAGATCTGAGACAAGAGTGGCCGCAGTGACCCAGTCAACGTGCGGCGCCGCCTAAGCGGACAGACCCGTGCACGTGATCGCAACTACCTCCCGTTGGGAGTTGTCCCCAGTACTATACAATGTACCAGTACTCGTCCACCCATACTTTCTATAGGGTAAGAGTGTAAGTGGTGTAGCCCTATTGCATTCTCTGGTGTAATTGGAGCAGATCGTTTAGGTCGTGTGCAAAGCAACATCCATAAACGCTGTCCACACGCCGCCACAACTACTACTGCTGTACTGTACAGTACAGTACAAGTCCCACCACGCTTTTCATCGTCATGGCTCCTCGCTCTCTCTTTGTTGGGATGTGTTCCGACAGACCGGCTAAGATAAGATAAGATAATATTTGTTTATTATGTAACGCGTAGGATTGCTCTTAAGGAGCACGCCCTCGTATAGGGGCGAATGATATTGTCTGGCCCCGTCCTCATTATTATCGTCCCCATATCCTCTGTATCACAAGACTCTTCGTCGGGTACTTTATTTGGTTCTACTATCCAGTACCGTACTACGTTCAATCCAATTTATGAACTTTCAATTCGCTGTAATCCCCGTCATCCGACGTTTTCACCTCTTCTAGAACGTGTGATTAGAGGAAAGCCTTTAACGACTGCCAAAAGTTCTGCGTTACAACCGACTTCGCACCCCGGGTCAGGCCACCTCCGATGCATAGCTAGTTTTCCTCTCTCTCTAGGACGGACCTATACTCTCGCACCATCTTCCACACCGCCGTGACACCGGTCAATTTAGGTGAGATATGAGGGCACCCTACTAAGACAGCATGCGCTACCGCTTGTTCTATCAGACTCCCCAAGATGTCGGCGGCTAACGCTGTTCCTCTGTTCGTTTAGTCATCAGCAAATCGGCAAATTCTGAGCCGGTCCGGCCTCCCGTCTGACTTGCCTGGGCAGGGCAGTCTGAGTAGTTATGCCTGTGTCTGACTGGTCTGAGTCAAGCAAAAGCACTTAATTTGAAACTTGTATTTTCACTATACATGTAGTCAAATGCGTTCTTAACATTATTCTATGCTACTACCAGCTAGTGACTCGTACTGCACGGGGCCCCAGGGGAGGCAGGTCCGCATCGTTGACTGTGACTTGTACCGCCCGCTGCTGCTGGCGAGTATGTCCACGCCAGCCGCGTGCAGCTTGGCGATACCGCTGTCATAGATGTCGTGGCGTGCTACTTGGGACATTCGATGCCAGCCTCAGTAGCCAGGCACAGCAAAGTCAGGGCAAACGCTGTTGCGACGCCCGACACGCACGTGGGGTATAGACAATTTGGGCGCGTGCAGCCTGCGGCCAGCATTCGCAAAGTGCACGCACAGAGGCGTTCGATGAGGGTTCGAGTCATGCGAGAGAGCACAGGCTTCTGAGGTGTGGGCACGGTCTGAGTGTGTCTGAGCCCCAGTCTGAGCCCGGTCTGGTGTGTCACAGTCGAGCTCCGCCTTAGCGGTTTGAGGTGATCAGTCTGAACCCGGTCTGAATGGTCTGAACGGTCTGATTCAGACACATTCAGACACATTCAGACCGGCTCAGAAATTCGCCGATTTGCTGATGCACCTACCTGTCTCGACTGGCGTAACGCTAGTGTCATGCTTCCATGTCTGTCACTGGCACTTGGTATAACTATCATTTACGTTGCGCGCCTATCACCTAGATCTAGATCACCTGGCACATCCCCGTGGGACTCGTTGTATGCGCTCGTACACGAGGCATACCCAACGGACGACCCCCCTCCTTGCCTTATCACCCATCACTGGTAATCCTCCCCAAGGGCCCCAACACAAGCTAACACCTCCCCACTGGCCCTATGTCTCAGGATTCTCCCGCGATTACCTCAGTCTCTACTTCCAGTTTTCACCAACATTTCTGTAATGCCTTGATAAATTATCATAAGAAGACGAAGAATGACCTTGTTGCGCATCCACTCACCGCCGATCTGCAAAACTGCAAGCTTCCCAACGATCTTCTGGCAGTCCTTGACAAGAAGTACAACTTTCAAGCGTACATTCAGTTTCAGAGCGCGGATAAGACGTCTGAACAGTGGCTCAGCGCAACATTTACTATCCTCACTTCCTTTTCTGCCGCCCTCGGTGAACTTGATGAAGGTGTTGGCCTGGTAATTCTCCAAAGTTTAACTCGTGAATCATCAGCCCTCAGATACCGTTTTTGCAGGTATTCTCACCCGCAAATTTGATTTTTGCCGGCGTCGGTGTCATTCTCATAGTGAGTATGTTTTTCTTAGTTCGTGCCGACCATTCTTACACCAAAGTCCATAAGGCGGCCAAGGATGTTGGCGTGGACAAAGATGCCATCGTCCACATCTTCGGACATATAGAAAAAAATTTCAAGCGACTCGAGATCTTTGCTGAACTGTTACCGAGCGATGCGATGAAGAAATTGATCGTCCGGATAATGGTTGAAGTTCTCGGAACCCTTGCCGTCGTGACGAAAGAGATTAAGCAGCGATTCGCAAGTGAGTTGGTCGTTGCTAGATATACGACGCTTGACCCATCCACTTGCAGAAAAATATCTGAAAGACTAGCGGGAAGAACGGATATCGAAGATGCGCTGAAGAGACTAGACAAACTGACGCATGAGGTGGCTCTGATGACGGATGCGCAAGTCCCTAAGCTTGCAGAGAGCGCTGAAAACAAAATTGAAAAGGTCATTGATGGTGCGCAATGTGTGTCTGACTAGTCCTCATCGTTATCCTTTAACACTCATACTCATAGGTAAAAACAAAGTGAGAGGAGTGATGCGAAAAGATTTGCAAGAATGGCTGTCTCCTCCAGATCCTTCCATCAATTATAACACTGCACGCAATATTTACCATGATGGGACTGCGATGTGGTTCACTCGAGGTGAAACCTTCGAGTGCTGGAAAGCGTCAGGTTCTGAATCCTTGTTATGGATTCACGGAAAACGTATATCTCCTCTCCTCTTTGCCCCTCAAATGTTGCTGATGTTCCCCTCCTTGCCTGATAGCTGGCTCCGGGAAAAGTATCCTTAGGTACGTCGTTACCCAACCGGTTGCATCCCGGGAAACTCATGTTTTGGTCAAGTTCCGCAATCATCCACGACACAATGCATGTTTCCAATACCGAAACACCATGCGTTGTCTATTTCTTCTTCAACTTTAAGGATGAGGCAAAGCAGGATGCTCGTGCTTTCCTTTCCTCGCTTCTCGTCCAACTCTGCGATCAATCCGACTCATGCTTCAAAGCACTTCTCGACATGTATTCCACACATGGCGTGGTACACGGCAGCCCAGTGAGAGCGCACTTTCACGATGTCTCAAGGACATGCTTGTTGTTCTGAGACGAGAGCCAATCTATCTTATCGTGGATGCGCTCGACGAGAGTCCCAATACATCGAAGGTGCTCGGGGAGCCACCCTCGCGTCAAAAGGTTCTGGAAGTTGTTAAGGAACTCGTCGAGCTGCGCTTGTCAAACTTACATATATGTGTAACAAGCCGCCCCGAGGTCGACATTCAAAGTGCCCTTGAACCATTGGCACGTTTCAAGGTGTCTATACACGACCAATCCGGGCAGAAGGAGGACATCGATAATTACCTGCGCTCTGTCGTTTATTCAGTCAAAGAGAAAATTATGGATTGGAGCCGGGAAGATAAAGATATAGTTTTCAAGACGCTATCCAAGAGGGCCAACGGAATGTATGAGTGTCCTCCAGATTCATAACACCTGCTCACATTGCTACCAAGGTTTCGTTGGGTTGTCTGTCAACTGGAAGTGCTGCGGGGGCGCTATGCATTCCAAATTCAGGAGGTGCTCAGGAAATTTCCCGCATCTTTGGGCGAAATATATGGGCGCGTGCTTA